>JAFBJW010000070.1:0-99906 GCA_016785235.1 Pseudorhombus dupliciocellatus
GACATCTCACTCATATTACTCAGAGAACCGGGGTTATGTAAATAACCTAAAGATTTTATCCCATGAAAAATCAAACAGTCACTTCCCTCAGAGGAAAATTAAACTTCAGCTCTGATTAATATCGAGCTGAGACCTTCGTCCTCAGGAGGTCGGAGCAGAGATGTATTATTTTACACTCAATGTTTTCTGTTCTTGGCCTTCAGAAAATATTTTTAGAACTCGAGGAGCAGTGGATGCCTGTCACAATTTATATCATGCCACTTTCCCTGCCGCCCGCTCCATTCTGACAGCGGCCCGTCATTGACTGGAACACGAGTGAGCCAAGTCTAAAGGACCTGGCATCTGTCCGCGCTGTCCCGGCACCTGTAACGCCGGCACCTTTTTCATTTCTCTACATTAATCTCCCGGCCGAGCGATCCGGTTCTCATTAGCTCCGCGTCTCCGGCGGGTGCCAGGCCGGTGGAGGGATGGAGGCTCAGGCAAGAGGACTGGGGCTCAGTGCTCGTGCACTGTTTTTTTTTCCCACAGGCAGGAAGCTGGGGGGACAGATTAGGCTAACTGCAATTACAGGAGAACAGCGAAAGGGAGGATCGTCGACGAACCCTGGCTAGTATCTCTGCACCTGATCTGTCCCTCTTGGGCTCCTGTACTTCACTCAATTAGTGCAAATCCTTCACTGCAGCTGTGCCTCCCATTCAGCTGCCTGCCCTTCCCCGGCTGAGGATGGCAGACATCCAGCCGCTCTGCACACACAATCCTTTTATTGCCGCCGCTCTGATGTTCAGACTGGGAAAGGCGATAGATGCTCTGAATGATTGGTGCAGCAGGAGATTCACTACAGGCGACCGCTGAAAGATGAGCGAGCCTTCTTCAACTCGTTGCCAATCTCATTTCCAAAAACCGATTTCCATCCTAAAAATAATCCCCGTTGACCCTCTGCATGAGCAGCAGCCGTTCTGCATTACACGCGTTACACGCACGGCTGCCGGGAGCCGACAAAGGAGCGGTGATTCATAGAGTGCATTATAACAACACTACAGTGGCTTATCACGTTTAGTTGGCCTTGAGGAACCGACTCCGGCTGACTCTTTATCATGAAACACAAGTCTCTGTGAAATTGAAGAAAACACAGATAACAGGAGAAGCGCGCATAAATTCAGCGCGGCCTGTGGCGAGAAAGCCGGAGGGGATTTATGGACGAGGGAGATGACTCGCGGTGATGCTACAGCGCTCTCAAGTCCTTTTGTGTTTGCCTGCCCACACCGGGCCGCTTTGTTTTCTGCTGACTTTGTGTTTGTGCACGCTTTTGTTGGAAGCTTGATAGAGGGAGAGCCGCCAGGGGAGCCGGGCCTGCGACTGCAGACCGGCGTGGATAGCTGCTCGTTGAATCCGCACATGGCAGAAACATGTCTGAAACATGTGCTAGGGACATTACTTCATATTCAAGCTTCCTGGAACTTTCTGGAGTCCCCTCATGTCACTGAAAGACAAGTAAGGACACTTCCCCGTGGGCGATAATAATGAGCGGCAAAATAACACCGTTAAAAGTGTCCATAAAACCACAGGTGACAGTTAACTACTGAGCCACGGAGAGAGGATAAACAAGTCACACAATGAACTCCAGCTGTAAAACACTGAGCATAAAATGATATAAAACAAGAGATAAAAGTTAAAACTCTCCTCTTTTTTTAAAGTCAAGTGAGGAGAAAGGTCATAAAAAGAAATTCTGCACAAAGAGATGAAAAGCAGAGTTTCACGGCTGAAGAAACCAAACGCGCAAGATTAGACCACGAAAAAACAGAACCCATAATCCACAGCTGTGTTTTCACCGGCGTCCATGTGTAAACATGAGGACGGCCGTAGAAACACACTCCAACAGCAGCAGCTGAGGATTCTGCGAGGCTGCTCGGCCTGTTATTACAGTGTCCTGGCCGCTCTCATCAGCATGCACTCTGGGGAGCACCTGCTGCTGGGGTGGATGCTCCACAACTTATTGGATTGCTAATCTCTTCCTGGGAGGCCTTTTCAGCCGGGCAGACAGATAAGGCTGAAAAAGGCAATAAGCCATCTATGGGGAGCAGCTGATGATAAACTCAGGCAAGGAGGTGGCAGCAGGAGCAGGGAGGGGGATGAGAAATGCAGGTGCACATCACAAGGCCGAGCCGGTGAGGGATGCAGCCTGATTTCCTTCTCCAGACACGAGGCGTGGCTTTTATTGGACGACAGCTTCACAGATCACAGCGTTCGATAAAGTGATGGAAGGGGGGTGGGGGTTTATGTGAACCGGCCCTCCACCCCAGTGAGCCTCCTGAGCTGCCGCCCAGCTGATTGCCCTCTTAATGGTGATGAATTCACAGGGAATGGCGAGGCCGCGGTAAAGGGGGGGCTATAACTCTCCATCATGGCGCCTCCTGCTCAGTGTGCAGGCACGACATAACACACAAGGCACGCTGCATGGAATCACTCAGGAAGTAATAACTGTGGACTCCCAGATTCACCTGATGGGACAGAGCGGCTGGAGCTCCCAGTCAGTGATACGGAGGTTATCATCAAACTGTGTTGACAGCCGGGGGCGACAGGAAACACCGTTGCCACTTTGACATCTTACGGCTCGCTGATGAGGACTAACAGACAGAACAAACGCAGCTGCCCATCATCAGGAAACAGAAGCTTCAATGAATCCACTTCAGCCACAGACCCTCCTCTGTCCAGTTCCACTCCAGTTTCCCAGTTTACAACCGGCTCTGCTTTACCTGGCAGCATGAGGCCGAGCAGCCGCTTGACTGATGACTTCCATCACTGACATTTAGAGGGCAGCTGTGGTCAGCACAACTTTATTTAACATGATAGATTCACAGCCGAGCTTTTCATCGCCGCTGCCGCCGCCAGGGCCCAGACTGCAGCTATAAAACTGCGTCCTGTTTGTCATGCAGGGGGGACAGCTGCGTGCAGGACAACTGAGGCGTCTTCAGGCCTCACAGCACATCAAACACAACAATGAGCCGTTTGGACGTCCTTGGGTCCGAGCTTGTCTCTCGGTAACGTGACAGAGGAAGCGGGGAGGCGGCTTAATTAAACAACTGCTCAACAAATTCACCCCGAAGCTGATCCTCGACAGAAAGGTCAGCAAGTATCTGCCGAGGCCGCCTCAGGCAAGATGGACGACTGCAGCGATGAATCAATGAAAATGATCTGATTATCAGGACGATCTATCGAGCTGTGAGCGGCCGGGTATGCAACCAGAGAGGAAAAACAACATTATCCTCTGTTTCTGCATGAATCAGGAAAAGTAACAAGAAACAAATCTGTGTTTTTAACAGTCTGACGGCAGAGGAGCCAGATCCCGACCCGACACACACACACACGCACACACATGGATACACTGAATATTAATGAACACTGAGTAAAGCCCGGAAAGGCCTGGAGCTGATTAAATATGAAGAATCTTGCAGAGTGTAATCAACCACATTGTGAAAAATGCATGGAGTTCACATATTAGAGAGGACAGAGCATCGCACCAGAGCACACCAGAGCCCGGTCCGGCTGCGTAAGCTTCTCTGTAGAGACAACTACACGAGACAGGCGGTCCCGAGGTCGTCCACGCCGAGGAGACGCTCGCTACACAGCGTGCACGTTACTGTGGTATTTAAACCAGCAGGCAGCATGTTCACAGGCCCCGCCTCCAGGCGAGGCGTGTGCAGCTCGCCTTGAGAGTCAGGAAATAAAACTAGGAGCACTGATAAACGATTGCAAACACCTCAGGTATGTTTTCCCTCCACGACTTCTCTGGAGCTCGAGGGGAGAGTTTCCTGTGAGAGCCCGGACATTCAATAAGCTGCATCCTCTGCAGGAAACATGAGAACTCAGATATTCCCCCACTATTGCTTTTCATTAGTCAGGGCTGCTGCCACATGGGCCTTTGTTGGCAAATAAAATACAAAACAAGCTGGGCAGCAGAGATTCCCAAACATCTCCTCTAAAATTCAAAAAAATATTGTTGCCAATTATTAAATTACCGACTAACAATGTATTGGTGACACAGACAGAGGTGGAAGTCGTGAAATTCAACACCTACGTCCCCAAAACAAAAAAATATGATATAAGCAAACAACAACTCTCCATTTGCTGAAGCACTAAAATGAAAATCAGAGTCAAAGAGTAAAAATATGTTCTGGGTAAAAAGTCTGTTGCTGTTTGCATTCCTGCAGCTTTACTTTGCTTTCCTGTCGTTTCCTCACAGCTGTTCTCAGGCAACCAAAAGGACAACGTGAGAGAAGGTGTGAAAACACAGTGCAACCCTTTCATACAGGAGGCGATGGGCTCTTTACCTTTACCGCTGTGAACACGTGCGACACACAAGCTTCTACTGAAAGCTGCTTCCCTCTGCCTGCTATAACAGGGAGCTGAGGATTCCTGCAGCTCCACGATCAAACAAACTGTTTTCAACCGACCAAACACGATCCGGCAGATTAATTGACGCAATTACAGACCCGGTGAGCATGGACCTCTCCTGGCAGCGGTTGTAAAGAAAGCTGGAGCCATATCTACTTTACAGCCCTGTCCAACTTTTCAGGGAATCCTTCATCCTTTCTGCTAACATCAATGTTGAGAGCTGAAGATAAAATCCTTAATGTGGGTCGAGGCAGTGAATCCCTGACGCAGCCAGAAATGGATATTGACTGCACTTAAACAGGAAATGTCTCAGCGAGGCAAAGCCCCGCTTCAGATATAAACTGGTGAATTTGAACTTTACAGCCTCAGACGGGATAAAAGCAGATGTGCTGCAGCTTCCTTTCATCCAGGAGAGCTCTGGTGGAAGAGATCACGCTCGCTCCCTCGCCGGTTTGAAAGGAAACATCTGCTCAGTCAACGTCCTCTCGATGCATTCCTCTGCTCAGAGTGGACAGTGTTAACAAGACCATCTGGGATGAGACGGGGAAAACATCACTCCACATTATATCTGTCAAAATGTCACATTTACATACCAGCCCCAGAGGACAGAGACGCTCACAGTTCTTCAAGTGTACAAAAAGTACCTGAAATAATTAGTCCAGCTTCCAGTTAACGGAGATTAATGACGCTCTGTTTGGTGTTTGTGTGCAGATAATCGTACGCACATGCTATAATTAGGCCTCGGAGTCAAACACATGACGATTCAAATGGGTTAGCTGGGTCCACTGAGGAACGTGAGCTCAGAACAGATGCTGGCTGAAGTCAAGCGTGCACACAGGGAGATCTTACTATCATCAGAATTTTAAAACAAGCTGAACAGAATGTTACATATAGAGCATCCCGGAAAATGAAACATCTTCTTCTGCTCTGTGGCATTTTCTCTATTTAATTCATTGAGCCGCAGACGTGAAAAACAGCCCGACTCTGACTCCTCTGCTGCATATAAACATCAGTGTGAAGCCGTGTTGGGCTTCCACAAAGAGGATTAGACGGAGGAAGAAATCAGACACAAACAGAAAGTGATAATTCTTCTACTCAGACACTATTATCTGCAAATGAAAAGCACAATCCCACAGTTTGCATTTTATCCAAATATGACACACGGTCCCGTTCCTGGAGCGTGACGCTTCGCTCCAACGTAAACGTTACACTTTAAGGGTGGAGCTATCCACATGCCTGCAGTGTCACCTCAGCCCCCTCCACTGTTTGACCACTATGATGGAAATCCAATCATCTACTTGACCAGGGAAGGCAACATCAAAAGTCAGAGGAGCCCACTTGGCAAACCAGCAAAGTCCCATCATCAGAACCCAATTAAAAAAACCTAGGGCAAGGAGACTCAGCTCTGCCACTCATCCTGTGCCAAGTGTGGTGGAGGAGGAGGAGGCAGAGGCTGAGCAGCGTATGTGTGTGTGTGTGTGTGTGTGTGGAGGATGAGGGAAGGCAGCGTCGGCCAACTCTCAGCCACAGCTGGTGGAGAATGAGATAACAGGATGAGAGGGAGCAAGCGGAGCCTCTGCTCTCCCTCCAACTACGGCTGCAGCCACAGAACAAATGAGCCGGTGCAATTTGACATGTGTGACAATTCTTCATTAAAAACACTTCAACCCGTGTATCATCCAAAAGGTTCCTAATGTTCAAAACTCAGATAATTATTCTGAGGCAGCTTTTTAACTTTCTTTCTTCGCCCGTGGCGTTCCTTTGTTTCTATTGGTCACCGGGGCGCGGCACAGATCTATGCAGGCACAGTGCAGCCCCCTCAGGCACGTTAGCAGCCTGTAATTTTATTCTTAACATATAAATAATAGCAAATACTTGGTCTTCTTCTGCATCTGGGATAAATCCGCTTCTTTTCGTGGGAGCTGTCCGGTGCTGAAACATGTTTTTGTCATTTCCAAAAACGTACACACAAGGGAGAAGGTATGAGCTGCTCGTTAATATAATAACACATGGTTGGTATTGTTAGAAATGAGAAAAACAAGCATCACACTATGACTCAGAGGGCAGCACGGTGACCTCACACCTGCTTCTCCCTCAACCCACAGAAGTTGCTGGCAAACTTTCCAAATATTCTGATTCCAGCTGAGCCCTCCACTTTAGCTGGAGCTTGAAAAACATTTTTTAAAAATTGCAGATGCTTAGGCCCAGCAGGGGGTCGACTTAGGCCGGGCGGGCCGCTATGCTGGCAGTGGAATCCCCTGTGGGACACCACGCTGTCATTCTCACATCTCAGTGAAAAGACATCTGTCAGCTGAGTGTTTAGAATAATAGCGGCTTACTTTTCCGCTGCGCACCATTTGTCATCTTTGTAAACAACAGACAACGGCGTCCGTCTGTTTCTCCTTGGCGTCGCTGCGACTCTGATATCTCCGTGTTGTCGTGTCAAATCCAATGAATATGCACGGACACGATACACAACCATGCTGTTGGTGGTTGGATTTATGAGCCATGTTGTTGAGAAGAATGCTGGGTAAAAAAAAACCCAGCATGATCTCAGTATGGCGTTGTTGGATTTGAATCTATCATCCGTGCCGACTGAGTAATATGCAGAGCTGGGGACACGCGAAGCTTAGCCGCGGCCAACGAGATTATCAAATGATCCAATAAAGTCTGGGCAGCAGTCGCAGACATGAGCGCAACGCGGCAAGCTCAACAGATGAAATGGAGCTGGGCCCTGCAGCTCTCCGCACAGAGAGCAGAGCTGACAGAGGGGGAGCCGGCGCAGGTCAGAGCACATCAATATGAAAACCGGCGAACGCCCTTGGAGAAAGAGGGAAACCAGAGAGGAGGGGCAGAGCCGCAGCGGCACAAAACACAAGACCTTATAAAAGACGACAGGGTTGTAAGTTCCAGCCTCCTCCTGTCAGTAATTACAGTGCAGCCAGACGGCAGTAAAGTCTGATGCTTTGTAAACGATCACACAGAAACCATTAATTCTACATGAAAACAGGCGACAGGCCGACGCTCCCCTCCGCGCCGCAATTAAAGCCAACAATGTGCTCATTAGTTATTCACAAAGAAGGTCAAGTGAGCGGGAACAACTGTGAGACTTCACCGACCCCCTGAGGGACGGCATGTTGTTGACTCTGCCAAGAGGAGGGCGGGGTCAGTGATGCTGATGACCCCCGCAGGGGCCGACTCCAGGAAAATGATGCTCAGTGAGTTGTGTGCAAGAAAGCTAATAAATGGTGGATAAATTGAGCCGCACACACAGACGATTCAAAAGTGGCAAGCACAAGGTGCCAGATGAGGTGTGAAAGCATCTGATCAGATTTAAATCCAGTGTCAAAGACACTGATCAAATAAGAACCATTTCAAATCTGGAACTAACTTTTAAAATCTGCATTTAACCAGAGGATTAAATATCTAAACATCCCATAAACTGACAGAAACACAACCTGTAGCAACAAATGAGGAGTTATTTTGAAACAACAAACCAAATATAACCTGCCTGGTGTCCAGCGAACTGCTCTGTTTCCTCTCCTATCTCTCTAAACTCAATGTTTTCTCCTTTGGGACAAAGTAAACATTTAAAGACGCTCTTGTCAGTTTAATCATTTATTGATTTACTGAATAACGACTTCACAATTCATAAGTTTCAGTCAAGCAATATTTTTTCCCATCAGCCTCGGCCTTGTTGCTGCAGTAACGTCAGCAGCTGGAAAAGTTTCAGTGACGCTGCAGAAACAGAAGTGTTTCCACGGTGACGGGTGAATCCTTTGAGGTCAATTGGTTCGGTTATCAGACAAAAGGCAGATGGACGAAGCACTTCTCTGTTCTACTCTCACCATGAATGACGCAACATCTGAGGTTTTAATAGAAAGATACAGAAAGATTGATTTGGACAAGCTGACACATCCTCCGACCCCAGAGGACCGACACTAAATAATTGGCAGATGGATCAATAATGAAAAAAATGACTAGTTAGAGCTGTGACCGGAGGGAGACGAGCAATGAAAGAAAACACTGTGGGCTCAGAAATTTGATACCAATCAAACTTCTTTTTTAGATAATCACTGGCCATTCATGTCCACAGCTGACTTAAAATAGACCCACAGTACTACGTGTTAACTTTACATGAAACACAGTCCTGTACACTGGGATTTACTGCAGTATATGCGCCATTTCACAATGTTTGGGGACCGTGTTTATCCCTGTTCACTACAGACTCCTGGTCGTTTCCACGGGTGGTCTTTTCTCTCTCTCTCTCTCTCTCTCTCTCTCTCTCTCGTTCCTCTGCACAGTGAGCACTTTAACCAGAGAACCCCCAAGCGCTTAATTTTTAGCTGCTACCAAATTAAACTTTAATTATCTACAGTCGATCTAATCAGCCCCCGATGAGGTTTGTCGTTCTAAGAAGCTGTGGACGGACAAACAGCAAAAAAAAGGAGACTGTGAATGTCCAAAAACAAACAGTGAGGAGTCCTATCAGTGCAACATGACAATCGTTATGACAACAAGGAGCCAGTATCAGGCTCTTCCTCAGTGCATGGACTTTGTTTCCAGGAGTTATTCAACTGGACGTTTCACCTCAGTGCTCAGCTCTAACTGACCAGTGGGAGTGTACTATGACCTGGTAACTGAGAATATTCATTGATGTTTGCTGACGCTCAGCTGGATATTAACTGGGAAACAGCCAGAAGTTTCTTTGTCTTTTGTTGTTTTTCAGCTTTGACTCGCCTCAGGGCGAAAAACAGAGACCCTCTCTCTTCCTTCACTATAATCAGCCACATGCTCATGAAAAAGCCCGAACCAGCGTGGTCATCGGGTCGTACTTGGACAAACAAACGCTCTAATGCAGGACGTCACTTTCAGTCTGCAGCCCACCGTGCACACTCGCCAATCACAGCGCAGAGTAATGGTGAATTTGGGTGTACACAGAAGCCAGAAGTAATGCTCAAAGCAGAGCTGTCATGGTTCCAGCTCTCACCGCTGCACTGGGCCGCTTTAAAGAGCCGGGAATTCCCATCACTCGTCGATAAGGCGAGAGAAGCACTTTTCAAATTGCATATTGCCCCTTTTTATGAGAGGACACATAAAAGCAATGAGTGACGAGGCGTTAGTCCTGGAGGACGCATGACTGACAGCTGCACGTACACCACAGATAACACAGCGTTTCCTTGTCACTTCACAATGCTCCGCCTGTAATTCACTTCTGTTCAATGGCGAGGGCTGAAACGTGTCTGAGCGTGATGAGGTCAGCATCGGGTGACGCGGGAATACGAGCACAGCCATGGCCGTGTGTGTGATTAGGGTCGTGACCCGTCTCACAGCAGACGGGACGAGAATCAAAGCAACGGTGGATCGACGAGGGACGGCATGAAAAGCTCATTTCAATATAAACTCAAGCAGATGCTTCCAAAGGAGAACCTGACAAGCGGCGGCGGCGTTTGATGAGCCGGGAGCTTGCTCCCTGATGGCACGAGACAGAGAACGGCGGCGGCGAACACGTGAACGCTTTGATACTGTGAACGAGTGAATAAGCTGCTATTGTCCCCAGCTCTTTACAAACGCCGTTCATCAATGTCAGGTTGTTTCTCATGTGGGAGGGGCTGTTCTCCGCCATGAATCTGGTTCCAATCACTTCCCACACAGAAATATGAAGCAATTAACAGGAGGTGGTCACAGGATGTGTGTTTGTTTCCTCGTCTGTGAGCACAGCATCAAATTATTTAGTGTGGGACATTTCAACAGATCGATTCCCTGCATCACGCTCGGCCAATAACTCTGACGGCCCGGACGCCTTCACATGTAAAACCCATTTAATCCACACGTGGGCTAAATGAGTTAAAGCCGGCCCATTAGATGCTCACTGGGGGCTGGCTCCCTCTCACAGGATGTCAATAAGATGTAGTTTATGGCTTGCACATGTAAACAGCCTATTTATAGATAGAAGTGGTGTGATAAGAATTAGAGGAGTTTAATAGTGATTTAGTGTGTTTAAAAGAGCGGCTGAAGATCATCGATTTCACAGAATCCAGGCGCCATGTGGACAAAACTATAAAAGAGCTCATTCAGCGTCTGGCGGTCACTTATTGATCTTCAGCCTTCCTGTTCCTGTGAGGACTAACATCCGTGTCATGAGCACGAGTCATAGACTGGCTGCACGTGATCCATATGTTCAGAGCCACAGTGACGGCAAATTAATCAACATGAGGATCTACAGAAGAGAGGAAAACAACACAGCCAGTTCTTCAATCAGCTGGAGCCACGCTCGCCACGGCGCCAACCATCCACCCGTCTGGATGTTTAATTGAGATTAAACCGTTGTGTTGTCACCTCCTGTGACAAGGATTGTGGGACTTTTCTGAAATTAAATGCCTCCCTCCCTCCTCTCTCCTCGCTCCACAAACTTGTACAATATCAGTATCTGGTCACGCGCCAGTGCTCAGGCTTAAATGAGAGAATTTGGCAGGCCTGTCGGTATTAACGACCTGGGTGGCGCCGGGAGGTGGAGGAGCCACGGCGCTCGCTGAAGGAGAGGAGCCTGGATCTGCTGAGGATTAATCCACAACACAGGACACAGAGTGAAGCGGGAGGAGCATTGGTGTAACCTCCTCTTCCAGGAGTAGGAGGTGTAAATCCGGAAAAAGAAGATCGGTCCCAGAGGAGGGAGATGGATTTGAGATATGACGTCTCAAAGCAACTGTCAAAATCCATTTCTACAAACAAGAGAATCGTTGTTGTGACCGCGTTGACTACGAGGCCCCCTGTTTACTGCCCCCCCTCCCTGGAATAATGCAGCAGCCGATGTAACAGTGGTGCCACGCTCATCCCTCCACTGCCAGGGTTCAGCCGCTTCATGCTAAGTGACGAGGATTAATCATTGTTCTTCATATCAGTCTGCAAAGTGCACAATGCTCTCAGCGCTAATCTGGATTCACACACACACACACACACCCCTCTATCTCAGTGAGGACAGCCTGCGGCCCCCAGCCCAGGGGGTGGTGCACTCCTGGATATAATTCCAGGTCTCAGCCCTCCAACTACATGCATTACAAAGTGGGTCAGAAAGTATCCACTGGACAAATGTCCTCATGTGCCAGTCCGCTGGGTTTGGCCAGAGATGTCCTAATCCATCCAAACTGACCGGACCATGTTTGACACATCGATGCAGTGAGGGACAAGATCTGCATGGACACAGGTATGCATGGAATCAGAGCACATGGAGGACAGACCCTAACTCTGATCCTGACAACAGTCCCATCCCTGAGGTAACTGAGACCCATGGACAGCAGCCATAATGACCTCACTGGGCAACGTCACACACTAACAACTTGCATGTTTTTATATGGGCAGTATCAAAATCAACAAAGAAGCATCATGTTTGCAGGTCTGACTGATCCACACACACAGGTCTCAGCTCTGAGGACAGGAGCTCCCAGAGTGAAGTTCTCCTCCTCCTCAGCAGAGGTCAAACCCTGAGCAGCTGACGGATGCTGCAGATCATCCACTCAGCCTCACTTCAGCTCCGGCGTCCGCGCGGCTGCAGGACCATGCGCAATTAGTGGCTCCCCGGAGGCGCACGGACACGCTACACACACACACACACACACACACACATCACGTGCATACGTTCTATGATCTGTATTTATACCGGCACTTACCTGTCTCCGTGTCCGCGACGACGAGCCTCGCTTCCAGGACTTCACGCTCCGTCCTCCCGCTCCTCACCGCGCGGCTGAGCCTGTGCTCTTCGCCGTGCGCTTCAGGAGGTGGGAGGAAGAGGAGGAGGAGGAGGAGGAGGAGGAGTCGGCCAATCCGCAGCGATCTGACAGGGCAATGGAGGAGAGCAGCCAATCGAGTCCCCGGCCGAGCGTGATGCTGCTCCCTGCTTTAAGTTCGGGGGAGTGGCTGTCAGTCGGGCCGTGGCCGAGCGAGGTGATGGCATCTGGGCCGAGCTGAGGGAGGGAGGAGAGCAGGAGGAGAGGAGGAGGCTGATTAGACTGGAGGCAACCTTTATATTTCACTGGAATCATTACAATTAGTCCAGGTACAAAAAGGTTATTAACCATCCATGCATTGGAGAAGGATGGAGGCGTACAATTTACAATTTATGTTTCATAAACAACACATATTTAACCCCCCCCCCCCCCCCCCCCCCCCCCCCCCCCCCCCCCCCCCCCACACACACACACACACACATACACACTGAAGACTAAGAACTTCTGTCACACATTTTAGAAGCATCAGTGTTTTTATGTTATATGGAGGCCACCGCAGAGTCTGGGCCCATGTCATGTCCACGCCTGGGAATGTCTTCAAGTCACGTCACAGGGCACCTCCAGTAGCCATTCTATTGATTGACTTTGTCCTGTTGCATCCCCATCCTCTGCTGAGCTTCAGCTGACAGACGGATGGTCTACAGTTTTCCTGCAAAATGTCTTGGTAAGCAGCCCCACACCATGATGCCCCCTCCACCATATCCCACAGTGGTAAGGGTTAGGGACAGTCTGTTAGATACACGTCTGAATCCGTTTCCAGCTCAGTGTTTGTGCTGTATTAGTTTACGCAGGCTGTGTTTGTCTATTGTTGTGACTTACACAAGGATCAGAACACATTTTATCACCAGTTTATGCAGAAATCCAAGTAATCCCTAAACAGAATGTGCTCTGGACTGTCAGTGACGTTACAGGTAAAAAAAAACCCAGCCCAATTAAAAAGCTGTCAAGCAGCATTTCTGTAAAGGAAACAGAAGAATCGATCCTGCAGCGTTATTCACTGAATGGAGGTGTTGGCATGGTCGACACTAAACTACAGTTTTTCCACTGCAGTTATTAACGTTGCAGCCTTTTCTCTTTGCAGCCAATTACGCTGTGTTCACGCTGCGACTGAGACGAGGAGACGAATCTGTCAGAGGTGACAAAAGGCACCTAATGGAAAAATCTGTAACTCCTACCACAGGCCTGCTCACTCAGTGGAAATCAATACGAGGTCCGAGCTTCACTGTGTTATCCAGGTAGGCGATGCATCACGCTGGCCGGCCCCACACAGAGGAAACGGCTAAGCAGCGTCACCGCTGCCTGCGCCGTTGAGCACTCATTGATTAAAAAGTCGTACGCCGTCGAGTTCATGAAGCTTTATTTCAGGACAGAGCAGAAATGAGAAAAAGCCTCTTTATTCTGACACAAACCGAAGCCGACAGCCACGCGTCTGAGGACAAACAGATTTAATGCAGGTTTTTCAAAATAATGGGTCAGCAGAAATACAGATATGCATACCAAGAGACGTAGAAACATTCCATTTCTGTGCACGCCAGGTGCATTCATCAAACAAAGCTGGATATAGAATACAAGAGCAGGATTTTAAAACAGTACAAAAACACAAAATCAAAACAGAGCAGTTCATCTCTCCATGGACACTGGTGTGAAGTGATCTGATCTCCTTCTGGTTATTAAAGGGATGGATTCAAGAGTCGTCGCTGTCGTAGAATCTGTTCCTCTTGATCTGCTCCTCCACTGTGAGGCTTTCATCCTCATCCACCTCCTCCTCCTGGCCTGTGCCGCTCTCATGCTTCCCCCTGGCTTCTTCTATCCCGAAATCCAACAGGTCGTCCAGCACCGACGCCCCGTGCACCTCCCCAGAGGATGGACCTAAAGCGTCTGGTTTGAAATCTGACAGCAGGCCGGAGCCGCTGGTGCTGAGGACGGCGAAGATGTCCTCCAGGAAGCTGGACGTGCCGGTCTTTGTCTCGGCGGTGTCCTGACTGAACGCAAACACTCCCCCGGCCGTCTCTGTGAGGAAGTCGGTGTCTGAATGGTCTGTGGCGTCAGAGCATTTGGCACCAGCTGGCAGGAAAGCATCGTCCCTCTGGGCCAGCTGCAGCATTTCGCTTGGCATCCAGTGGGAGTCCTGGCAGAGATCGGCTGGGAGGAGATCTGCTGGAGGCGGATCCATCGAAAGGAGCGACTGGTTCCTCCTGTCCTCTCTGAGCTCCTCAAACACATTATTATTATTGTTATTACTGTTGCCGTTCACAGCCAGCGCCGGTTCTGTCATCACCTCCTCATCTTCTAACACCACCTTCGCCCCCTCTGAATCACTTCTCCCATCATCTCTTCCTTTATCTACTTCCTTCTCCCTCACCATCTGCCCCTCATGTCCATTCACTTCCACTGCCTCCATCCTTTCTCCACGTTCCTCCTCCTCCTCCACAGCTCCACTCCCTCTGCTTTGTTCCGTCTCCACCACTCCATGGTGCATTTCAGAGTCCATGTCGGTGCTCGCTGGTGCCCCGGCCTCAGGACCTCCGTTTGATTCTTTCGTTTGTTGAGTGTGAGCAGCACTTGGCGGCTCCTCTGCCACCGCCGCTGGGGCCTCTTCAGACTTCGTCACGCTCTCTAATAAACAGCCACTCTCGTTTAGTGCAGGAGCAGCAGGAGCAGCAGCCTCTGGAGATGAAGGCTTCTCAGGAGGAGCCAGGAGGTGGTTCTCCTGAGCCCAATCTTCTTTTGGGGGCCATGACGGTTTCACCAGCTTCAACTCCTCCTCCACAGTGAAAGCTTTCTTGGGTGACTCGATCTGCGGAGGCCAGACGACAGAAATCTTGCTGGAGAGCTTTTTGTTTTCCTCCACAGGTTTGCTGGTATCACTATGATGAGTGGCTAACGTGCTGCGAGCTGCGGAAAATCCCGAGTCTGAGACGTTCCTCTCAGGTGGATTCTGTTGCTGGTTTTTATTACTCCAGAGTTCTTTGTGTGGTTTCTGCCCAAATCCCTCGTCATAATTTCCCTTGGACTTGAACAGTTGCTTGTAGTGTGGTTTGCAGTACATTCGTCCATGGAGAGAGGCGTAGTTGCCAAGGCTGCGAAAACAAGAGGAGAAAAACAACAGTTTAAAATAGAGCATGAAGCGACGAGGATGCTTTGTGCTCTGGTTGCTGCCTCACCTTAGTTTGCCTCTGCAGTGTTCACAACAAAAGCAGTTTTTATGGAAGTTGTGTTTGTCTGCGATCAGCGACTCCATGGGGTACACCCTCTTCCGACACGCCCTGCACACTTCGGACTCTGGAATTCGAGTTTTCTGTAAAAGAGGCAGGTTTATTCAGCAACTGTGGTTTCCTGTTTGTCTCCCAGTCAGACAAAACAAACACTGAATGAATGCATTTAATTACTAACGTCAGACACCCTGGCAAGAGGCTGATTAGTTCAACAGCTTCACACATTAGAACAAAATCAGGACAAAGTTAAACCTGCAGAAGTTAAAATATGTTAAAACTCTCAGAGCCATTTCAGATAAATCACATGACAGCAAATCATTAATGCTTTTTTTTTTTTCTGTCCACACACCGAGCGTGTTACCACACAGCATCACGCCGTCATGCTGCGCGGCCGGGTTTACCCGTCATCACGGTCTCCTGGCGTCGCGTTACCACCTGAGATGTCCTCTGCTCTGTCACGCTAAAGCCCAGGTTCTGGAACACCCCTTGGCTCTCAGCCCACGACTCCTGGAAGCTCCTCAGCAGCTCCTCGGTGGAGGCCTCGGGCGGCACGGCCACCGTCGGCACTTTTCCCCTCACCACGTCGGCGTAGGACGGGGGGTTGCCGCGGGTCACAGAGCTCCCAGAGTGTGTCTCGCTACTCGTCTCTGTCGATGTGATCCCGGCGCCATCGATGCTGCAGAATTGCTCAGTGACTGACGTGGTGTGAGAGTGACCCAGCGTCCCAGGAAAGGTCGGCTCGGGTTCTCTTCTCTCTATTTGCTCCCTCAGCTCCCGGGCTGCCTGAGAACCATGCTCCCCAGTCTCAAACACGTCCTTTATGGCTTTAACGTTGAATGTGGGGATGTCCTCGGTTCTAGGCGTGTGTGGCTCCGCCTCCGCATCCTCTGTGTCACTGCCCAGCCTTTCTGTGATCACGATAGGTTCCTTTCTGGCATAGACTTTTGGTTTTGGGGATTCAAACCTGTTCACCAGCTTGGACAAGTCAACTCTCGGTAGATCCTCCTTCAGGAAATCTATCACCACGGCCTCGCTGCCCTCCTCCGCGTCAGGCCCCAGGCGTTCTGGGATATCGATGGGATCCTTCCGAGTGTACATCCTGTTCACCTCCGCCCTCTGCGCCTCCTCGAAGAACGATTTCTTGTCCCTTACCGTCGTCATTGAGTCGCCCATTTCAGTGACATCCACCTCCGCCTGCCCACCCCCCTCCACGGGAGACGACTGTCCTCTGTCAGCAGTGTAGCACTCCAGCATCGCCAGATGAGGCGGTGGGGTGATGTCACAGGACAGCTTGGAGGTGGTGTCCCGCAGCTTCATCAGCTTCTCAGACCGGCTGAGGGTGGGTGATGGTGTGGCCCGGCTCAGGGTGGATGTGGGTGTGAACGACCTGCGAGGGGGAGGCGGCGGCGTCCCGACAGATCTGTAGGGCGGAGGAGAGGGCGTCACCCTGAGTGGGGAGTCAACCCTCCTGGACTCAATGCTAATGAACGTGGGGGACGGGGTACGGATGCTCGCTAACGGAGACACCATCCGGGGGTCGCTCAGCTCCTGAACAGAACTCCTCTCCTCCACCACCTGCTTCTCAGTTTTGGAGAAACTCATCTTTGACATCGCTACACTGAAAGCTCTCTTGTCTGGTTTAGGAGGTGTAGGAGGCGCTTGAGGTGCAGAGGGAGGTCCAGGAGGAGGCGCAGGTGGCTCCTCTTTCTCCTGCTTTTCCTCGGCTGTTATTCTCTCCTCATAAAACGTGAGCTTTGTTTGAACGATGGTTTTCACATACACCATCATCTCCTTCAACTTCTTCTTGCTCTGCTGTTTAGCGATTTCACATAAATTCTTCTTCTCCTCTGAACCGATGAGCCACACGGGGAGCTCGCCAACAATCGTCCTCACAGCCTGGGAGTCTATTCTGCTCGGCGCCCCCTCCAGCTCTTTGATTTGAATGAGTAACTTCTGCATGATGTTACATTTCTCTGAATCGGGGACATCCTCGCAGCGAGCCTCGTCTCTCTGACTCAGTTTTCCAGATCCTCTCACACACACATGTTTCTGCTCATCTTTTGAAACCCCTGCTTTTATCGCTTTTGTCTCTGTGGCTCGTTGCTGCGTCTGAATGAGGCTCTCGGTCACCAGCACCTCCTTGTGTCTGTGCACACACTCCTCCTTCACGCTCTGCTGGCTGTGGGAGACGGACACGTGGCCTTGTCCTTGATGAGCCGCTGCAGATGTTATCTTGGTCGTCTGAGGCGGTGAAACAACAACAGACTGGGACAGCTTCACCTGCGCCAGCTTCCCCTTCTTCACCTCCACCTCCACCTCTTTAGCAGGTAGGGTCAGCTGCTGCATCTTCATCTCTGTTTCAGAGGTCAGCTGTTTGCTCTCCTGCTTCACATTGGTCTCAATTCTCTGGGAGACGACATGTTTTTCCTGCTGGACATGCGTCTCACACCTCACAGCCTCCTCTTTCCTCTCCGTTGGCATCTTATAGGTTTTCACCTTGAAACTGGGAGTGACCTTTGGGATCTTAGTGGGCACAGAAGGGCTCATTTTGCAGTCCGGTGTCACAGGCACCTGAATAGTCTTCACATCTTTACTTTTAAGCATCACAGCGGCCTGGCACTGGAGACTTTCTTGGACGCCAGTGCCTGACTGGACACTGACTTCCTGAGCTGAAGAAGACACATTAGAACACGACTGGACACGTGAGGCCTCATGATGACACTGAGACACTGTTTGACGAGCAGCCTCAGCCGAGGACAGGACTCTCTCTGTGGACACGTTTGAAAGTGCAGCCACTGGTTTCCTGTGGGTCACTGAGATGGAGGGTCTGCTCAGAGGGATCTGAGAGGGGCTCTTCTTCACAGACGTGGGCTCTCGCTTGGAAGCCGTATTAGCCTCTTCTTCTTCTTCTGCTTGCTCTTTGACGACCTCGGTGGCCACGGTCGGCTGCGCAGCGGGGGCGGAGGCGGGGGCAGAGGAGGGTAGGTTCACTGGCGGAGAGGTGGGGGTTGTGACTTTACTCTTCTCCCCATCCTCTTTCTCCATCATCTGCTGGCGGAACCTCTCCTCTGCCAGCATGAGGGGGGTTTTGAACTTGCGGGCGTAGGGTCGAGGCTTCGGGGCTGGAGCAGGGTCAGGAGGCGGGGGCAGTTTGATGGGAGGCACAAACGGTTTGCTTTCTTTTTTTACTGCTGGTGTCACAGGAGGGCCGTTCATTATCTTTGTCGTTGACATGGTCGAGGTCAATTCAGACTGACTGTGTTTGCTCGTTTCCATCTTTTGGGTTGTTTTGACCTCCTGACCTTTCTCTTCCTCCTTGGCTGTCTCCTGATGGGGTGGAGTTGGAGGCAGAGGTGGAGTGGATAGCGGCTGCTTCTTCTGCCATTTAGGTTTGACCTGCACGGGCTGCTTCTGAGGCTCCGGCTGCCTGGGCACTTTGAATAAAGTCTTGCAGGTGAAGGGTTTGCCCAGCCTGATGGCAGGAGGCAGCTGAGGCATGGCGTTCAGCTCCTGCTGGGAGGGAGGCGGGGGGAGGAAATCTTGGCTGCCTGATGGTGGAGGTGGAGGTGGCGGAGGAGGAGGGAGATACAACTCTGCCTCCGATTTTGTGCATTCCAGAGGAGGAGGAGGAGGCGGAGGTGGGAGGTCACTGTCCTGCAGGGGGATGGACACCGGGCTCTCCAGCACGGGCGATGGAGGCGGAGGGAGGGAGAACTCTGACTCTGAGGGTGGGGGCGGTGAGGCAGGGGGAGGGGGGAAGTGAATCTCTGGCTTTGTCTTTTTCATCCCCTTCACATTGAGGCTGCAGCTCTTCGGGTTCTTCAGTTTGCCCGTCACAGCTTTGCTCTGCGCCGTGGTCACCTGCTCGGACACCTTCATGTTTTGCTTCATGGTTTTCTCCGTCACCGTCGTCTGCACCTGTCGGATTGTCTTGGTCTCGCTGACCTGCCTGTTTGAAACGTTGGTCTGGGACGTGACGCTCACAGCCTCATCAGCCACCTTCATCTCTGTTTGCTCCTGAGCCTGTTGACTCTTGATCGCCGTCGGCCGGGGCGGCTGCGGTTTCTGAGCAGGCTGAGCTTTCTGCTTCTGCTCTTTTATGCTCCGGTGCGGCGAGGCCCCGGCGGAGCTGTCAGTTTTGGCTACAGTAGCACCGAGGCCCTCCTGGGTTAGCACCTGTGTTTTCACTGATTTGCTTTGGTCGTGCTGCTGCGTGTGCTTCTGTGACTCACTGCTCTGAGAGAGGTTTTTCACAGCAGGGGCTGGATTGGCTGCTGCACTCTCGCTCCTGGATCCGTGCACACATTCATGCTCCCCCTGCTTCAAAGTTAATGGATTCTTCACGGGCACTTTTGCTTTCTTGGGAGAATGCACGCGTTTCGGTTTGGAATACTCTTTTCTCTGCATGAGGCACTTAATCGCCCCTTGAACGTCGCCTTTCACCACCTCCTCTTTTTCCAGCTGCAACTCCTCCTGTCCTTCATAGAGACATTTTATGGATGTTTTCACGTCTCCCTCGGTGCTTCCCCGCCGCTGTGTCCTTGGGGACGCCATCGGCTCCAACAGAAGCTGGATGGTGGCTTTTACGTCACCCTGCTCGCTCACTTGATGCTGGTAAATCTTTTTCTCGCTTGACGCATCGTATAAGCTCTGCACGGCAGTCTGGACGTCTCCTTTCACTATCTCCTCCTTCTCCACCTCTTTTACCGCCTGCGTCGCCTCCTCCAGGGACTTCATGGTTCCCTTGATATCACCTGGCACTAAATCCTCCAAGGTCACTTCTGTTTTAATGCTGGCAGATTTCTCCAGCGACACCAGAGCCCCTCTAATGTCTCCCCTGACAATTTCTGGCTTTTCCATCTCCTTGGTCTGATGCTGGGCCTCCTCCAGGAACCTCAGAGTCGCTGGTATGTCTCCTTTCATCACCTCCTCTTTCTCTATCACCACCTTCTGATTGACAGCCTGTGAGAGTGAATCCAGCGCTGCGTTCAGGTCGCCTTTGACGATGTCCTTCGTCTCCAGGTTCCTGAAGGTCACAGCCGGCTCCGTCATGAACACTTTAACAATGCTGTGCACGTCCCCGGGAACGATCTCCTCCTCGGCCACCGTGCGGCCAATCTGCTGCTTGTTCTTCTGCAGCTGGATTTTGGTCTCGACGATGTCACCTCCTATGATTTGCTCCTTTTCCGTCTTCTCCTGGATTTCGCCAGCTTCGGTCTGCAGCTGCTTCAGGTAATCCAGCGCTCCGGACTCGATGCACGTGGAGTAGAAGCTGACGTTGCCCCTCTCGGAGTCTCCGACCTTAATCCTTTTAGAATCTTCTCCGCCCGAGTTGGAGAGGAGGCGGTGGAGCGTTCGGCTGACGTTGCCTTGTACAATATCCTCTTTCTCCATGCTGGCCCTCTGGTCTTTATTCAGCAGGGAGTAGATGGTCATCCTCACGTCACCCTTCTCGTCTTCCTGAATCAGAATGCCACGCTTGGTGGAGCCCTCGCTCTTCAGTAGATTGTTTATGGCCTCTTGAATGTCCCCGCGGATGATTTCCTCTTTCTGGACATTGATCCCTCGCTCCTGGCAGAACAGCTGCTTCACCGTGGTGTCGATGTTCCCTCGCTCCTCCTTATCCACCGTTATCCCTCGCTCCGTGCCCTCCCTGCGGTTCAGGAGGTTCATCATGATGTGGCTGAGGTCCCCTCTGATCACCTCCTCTCTTTGGATTTGAGGGGCGTCCTGATTCATCAGTTTGTACTTGGCCATGCGGACGTCCCCGATCTCGTCGGCCTCGATGAGGATACCTTGCGAGTCCACCATTTTCTGACAGTACAGTTCCTCCAGCGTCTCTTTGATGCTTTTGCCTAATATTTCTGTCTTTTCCACGCTGCTCTCGTTGAACTTGTTGAACGGCGTGGTCTCAAATAGCCATGTTGTTGTCTTCACATCTCCGAGTGGGATTTCCTCTTTAGTCACGGCGAGCTCGGAGCCGTCGGCATCTTTGATGCTGTCGAGAGGCTGCTTCTCAAAGAGCCACACTGACTGTTTGACGTCCCCTTTCATCACTTCCTCCTTTGTCACTCGCTCCATGCCATCGCACTCCACGCCTTCGCCGTGGATCTCATCCATCGTGCGTGTTTCAAACATCCATGTGGCAGATCTGACATCGCCTTTCTGGATCTCGCTCACGCTGACGGTTCTGATGTATTTCTGAGACGTCTCGTCGGCCTCGAACCGCTGCTTGTTTGTCTTCACGTCTCCGCCCTGGATATCTGCGATTGTTTTTGACCTGACTTTGATCTCCTCTGTGATTTCATCCAGGGGTTGTGTTTCAAACCTCCACCTGGCGGAGCTGACGTCTCCTTTGTTGATGCCTTCCTCAGTCACAGCTTTGATAACATACACCTCCTCGGAATCTCTGATGGAATCCAGCAGCTTGGTTTCAAAGAGCCAGCGCGCCCCCACCACATCCCCTCTCATGATTTCCTCCTTAGTAACCGTCGTCACTTCGTGGTAATGGCCCTCCTTGTCTTGGATGGCGTACAGCGGCTGAGACTCAAACATCATGGTGTAGTTTTTTACATCCCCTCTCTCCGTTTCGTCCCTGAAGACACTTGTGAGTTTTGACACATCTGTCTCAGAGGACTCCTCTTTGATCTTATCTAGAGAGTAAGTCTCAAAAATAAAGCGGCTCTTGTCGACGTCTCCCCCCTGGACATCAGTCACTGTGCGAGTGTCCCTCACCTCTGTGACGTCCTCCTGGATGGCGTCCATCGGCTGGTTCTCGAACATCCAGGTGCAGTTGACCACGTTGCCCTTCTGGATGTCCTCAGCCTGCTGCGTCTTCAGCTTGTGCATCGTCTCCTCGGAGGTGGAACTCATGATGTCCGAGGAGCGGTTCTCAAAGATGTACTTCATCCGGGAGACGTCGCCTGACTGGATGTCAATTTCCGTCACCCTCCTGAAAGAGCCGCTGTCCTCGCCTGTGAGGTTTTCCAGGTTCTCCGTCTCGAAGAGGAAGCGAGCCAGTCGCACGTCTTTCCCCTGGACGTCCTCTTGATTGACGGTGCACGTTTTCAGAACGGTCTCTGTCTCGGAGTGATCACGTATGTTGTCAAGAGTCTGAGTCTCAAAAAGCCACGTGCATGTTTTGACGTCGCCTCTCTGCACCACCTCGGCACCGGCCTCGCTCTTCTCTGTCTTCTCGTAGAGAACGTCCATGGGCTGTGTCTCAAACAGCCACCTGCATGTCTTCACATCTCCCTTTTCTATTTCTATACCCTCCTTAGTTTTACTGTCTTCATCCTCCAAATGACACTTGATGGCGTCAAGCGGTTGAGTTTCAAACAACCACTTGGCGGTTTTAACATCCCCGTACTCCATCTCCTGTTTGGATATCCCTTTGATGAGCTGGAACTTATTGATGCTGTCGTCAAACTCGTCAATGGGCCGCGTCTCAAACATCCACCTGCAGCTGCGGACGTCGCCTTTCACAATCTCCTCCCGCCTCACCGTCCTGACCTCGTGGTAGTGACCTGAGCTGTCCTGCATGGCGTACATGGGCGTGGATTCAAACAGAACCCTGTTGGATCGGACAGAGCCACTCGTGACGCCTTCAATTTGGATTTTCTGCGTCCCCTCACATTTGCTTAAATCCATACTTTCGAAGCGTTCTTTGTAGTTTGTGACGTCTCCCTTGTCAAGAGCATCGATGTTCACTGTTCTGGAGATCTCCTTCCTCTCCGCCCTGATGTTCTCCAGCGGCTGGCTCTCAAACACCCACCGCTGATGCCTGACGTCGCCTTTTTCCTCGTCGGACGCCACGGTTTTCTGAAGCTTCCCCACTTCGAGCAGTTCTTTCAGATTCTCCATGGGCACTGTCTCAAAGAGATGTTTGGCAGACTGGACGTCGCCCCCTATGATCTCCTCACAGGGCAAAGGTTGAGCGTTGGCATTGTCTTTCAAAGTGTCCATCGGCTGGGTTTCGAACACCAGACAGCATTTCCTCACGTCCGCCCCAAGGATTTCCTCCTTCTGCTTCCTAGAAATCTCCCACTCTTCATCCTTAATGGTGTCGAGAGTCTTCGTCTCAAACAGCCACCTGCCTTTGTTCACACTTCCTTCGGCGCTGTCCTCCATGGAAATGCTACAGATCAGCTTCACCTTGGTGGGGTCTTTGTTGATCATGTCCAGGGGCTGCGTCTCAAACATCCAGCGGGACGTCTTCACGTCGCCTTTCTCTGTCTCCTCCTTGCGGACGGTGGTGATCTCCAACATCTCTCCTGAGTCCCCCCTGATCACGCACATGGGCTGGGTCTCAAACATGCAGGTGGTGGTCTTCACATCCCCTTTAATCTCCTCCAACTCTGACTTCAGGCTCAGGAAGTGGCTCTCTTCGATGGTCTCTGTTTTGCCGAGAGAAGCCAGATGCTGCGTCTCGAACAGATACCTGGCGGTCTTCACGTCTCCTCCTGTGATGTCCTTTTCAATTACCCTGTCTGCCTCCTGCTCATCCTCCACGTAGATCTTATTCAGGCAGTCCAGTGGCTGAGTCTCAAAGAGCCAGGTAGCAGTGCGGACGTCACCTCTCGCAAGTTCCGACGATTTCTGTGTCTCTACGGTTGAAGTCTCGGTCTCTGTGCCGAGAGCATCCATAGGCTGCGTCTCAAACATCCAGGCAGTGTATCTGACGTCTTTGCCAGCGATGATTTCCTGCTGAGCAATGTTACTCACCTCGTTCTCGTCCGGGGTGTCATCTTTGATCGTGTCCAGTGGCTTGTTTTCAAACATCCAGCGCATGGACTGCACTTCCCCTTTGAGGATCTCGTCCCAATCCACGGACTCCCTGTCGGGACTGGAGCATTTACTGGAGCCGTTTCCCTCATTCTCAAAATGATAGCATGCCTGCTGCACCTCTCCCAGTATCTCCTCGGTCTCCAGGTCCTTCCTCTGTGCTTCAGTCAGCTGACTCAAGAAATCCACCTCCAAGTTCTTCCGCAGCTCTGGGTGGATGTGCTTATAGAGACGCTTCAGCTCCGCCAGGCTCTTGTGTTTGAAATACTGCTCCTTACTGACAGAGTTCTTCTGTTGGGAGGCTGACTCCTGAGTGTGGGAGGAGCCGGTGTCCTCGGGCACGTCCTGCAGAAAGTTTGAGGGCGGGGGAGGGAAATGGTCGGTCACCTCGTAAGAAGTAGAGGACGCCGCAGAGGACACTGTCTTTATGGTGGAGGACATGTCCCGGCTGGTCACCGCTGACACTCTGGACTGAGTCATCGGCGCCCACTGAAAGTCCACGTCGACCTTTGATGTGTCAGCGTGTTTAGTTGAGGACATAAGGAAAGTGAGGCACAGTGAGAAAAGGACAGCAAAATAAAATAATTATTTCCTGTGATCACATTCACCGCAGACGGTCATGTGACTTCTTGTTTGAGTCTGGGTTTTTTGTTTTACTTTTAAAGTTTCACTCTTCTTCTGTGTAATGACATGAGGCCTTTCATCCCTTCCAATTTATTTTCCATCAACTGGTGGCACGCGCAATTTCCTTTTGATGATTTCATGATGGGGCCCCGTATTCATATAAAAAAATCGTGTATATTTCGATAAACAGACGGCATCATTACCTTAATTTCCTTGGCTGGCGCTGCTTCCTCGATGGTTTTTTCATACTGCTGCTTCAAAGCCTGAGTGGAAACCTTTGGTGGGTCCTCTCCTCCGACAAGCATAACTGAATTAGACACCAGAAGAAGGCTGGCTCATTAAGTCATTCCCAGTGAGGGAGCTCAGGGGGATTGGAAAGAGAAATAAATCATTTCATTAAAAACCTGAGTAGTTTTCATTTTCTGAAACCATGCAGCGGTGATTGCCCAATTTCCACTTTCCAATATTTTACCTTCCTGACTCTGCCCTGATTAGATTTGCAGCTATGCAATGAATAGGAAATCATGTGCACTCCTGACTCATTTTCATAGCTCATCCCTTATTCAGCCATGGTGGGAACAACCATTAATACACAGGACACAAGCAGCGCGCTGATAAAAAAAGGTGCAAATTACAATATAAAAGGCAGCAGCAGAATCACCTGTCTCGTGGTAATGGTTCCCGTAACTGCTGGCCACATTGTTATGGTGGATTCTTTGATCGTGGACCACCTGTGAAAATGGAAGCAGAGAATCATTAGTGCAGGAGCGGTGCTGCTGCTTCTTCTTGAAATTACAAGCACAGGGCCACATCCAGTCCTGAAACGACCAGAGAGGCTTCCGAAGCTGGCCTCATAGAGCAGGTTACACTTGAAGTATATTCAGAGCTACTTATTATTTCCAGGACAGTACAGAACGTGGTACCTCTGAGGTGGGGACGACTTCTCTGGAACTGCTCTTCACGATCACCTCGGAGGAGCTGGACACCTCCTGTCAAACAGAAACATTTTCAGACACAGTCACATTTCCTCAGCTTAGGTTGAGCGATCTGAAATAAAACACTGTTTGTAAGCACCAATCTTGAATAAACATGGGAAAAAAAACGTCCATAAAATATGGAAAACCCTCCCAGTGATGGTTTGACCTCATCCAAACACTCTCATTCATGAATGCACAAAGAGCCGTTCTGTTTTTATGACCTTGTTATCGTGAGCGGGGAGAACGGGCTGCAGAGTAGGTAATTTCTTACACCGTGAAAATGCTTCATAAAACACTGTGTGGCTGGTTACAAATGCTTTTCTGTTACTGAGCAGTTTCCTAGGGAACAAAGTTTCTGATTTCCACCAGCGGTGGACGTCAGCATGGAGAGAAATACTGCAACAGATTACCACAACTACAAAAAAACACTGCGTTTAGCTGTTTCCAGATTCACGCAGATGAGATGAAAGATACAGGAGCTGGTATCAGCTGCTGTTAACATGAAAGATACATGGAGGCAGCGCCTCTGAATCCACTTATGTCAGTAGAATAGCTTCACTGATGTACGAGCAGATTTAAACAGAACTGGGATATTACACCTGTGAGGAAAGCCAGAGTGCAAAGCGGTTTTCTGCGGCAGCATGGACGCAACAACTCGATCACCGTAACCGCCTCAGACACTCCCTGAAAAAAACGCTATGTAAAATTTAGCATTCAGCAAGATCCTTGTGCACTCCGCTTCCTGCCTGGGTGAGCAGATGGGGGAGGGGGGAGCATGGAGGGGCAGTATTGACCTTACTTCACTGAGGTCCGGACACATCCCAGGCAGCTAATGCGTTCTGGCAGTTTCCCCACGCAGCGCATGGCAGCGGCGGAGGAGCGGGAGAGTGGAGGCGAGCTCAAGGTGCCCTCTTTGATATGAAGATGCAACCACAGCCAAGTTTGTCTGCTAGAGAGCTGCAGTGTTCGCAATGAAAAGCATTCAGCGTCTCCCACAAGGAGAAAGGCCCCTCTCACCTGAACTCTTCAGTGTCACTGACAAATCAACGTCTTTGTGACAAATCCACTCCACCTCGCTTCGAAAAATACATCACTGCAGGTGCACGTGATCATTTGAAATAAATATAGGTTTCCACATTCAGTGTACTAGTATAAATATGATAATAATATGGTATTTGGTCTTTAAATAGAAAGGATGCGTAGACACATGGCATCTAATCCCAGCTATCTTCATACGTGACATTCTCACCTGGACGGATTTCTGCTGGAAGTGAAACTGGGTGACACTGGACTGGGATGATGAAGACGTGAACTCCTGGTTCTCAAACTGTCTCTTGACACTGGCGAGGCCGCCGGGCAGCGAGCACACCTCCGACTCCTCCATCACCTTTTGGGAGAGCAGAGAGAACGGAAGTCACACCTGAACATATACGAGAAATCTTTTAAATAAAGACAAAAGATGTCCCTTCTTTCTGGACGAGGAGGAAAGAAGAAGATTGGTCTCATCTGTATGGAGTGCACAGACGTCCCCCGACAAGATCTGGGCAAGAATCCACTCAGATTATCTGAAAAAATAATCTCTGTCTGGGATTCTCAATTACTTCCCTGATAATTCATTTATATGCGAAGGCTTCTGCGCACACACACACTACAGCCCGGGGATGATGGCGAGATATTAACTTCGCTGCTGTGTGAGTTTCTTTCTGTATAAAATGCAAATGAGGAGTACAGAGCAATTTGCAAGTTATAGCAGAGGGGTTTAGGTCGGAGCATTTTGTGGCAGGTCACCGTGTCATCAATATTTCACCACGTCAGGGTCCAGCAGTTGCAGAGATGTGGCATAAAATCAACATCCCTCATTTAAACTAACAGCCACAGCACGTCCCCTCCAGCAGGCGCATGGCCCTGTGTGAATCTGGAGTCTGAGAATTATTACAACAAGCTCAGATTTCAGTCCTGGAAAACAATTTTAAATCTTAAACGTGCAGAGTAAAATGCCTGCACAGCCACAGAAAGGAGGAATCCCACTTTAGCTACCCTGCACACCTAGAAACACGAATGTGCTCACTAAATGTCAATGACAGGCGAACAAAGACTGCTTGTTGTTGTAAATTAGCAGCTTCTACATGATATCCTGGGTAATTTGTCTTTTGTGGATGTCAGACCGGACAGAACCAGAGACACCCTGTCACTCGTGAGGACATGCAGACAACAGCTGCACAATGAGGGGAGGAAAACAACGCACACACGCACACACACCCCCTCCACCCTCAGCTGTCAGCAGCCACCACATGAGGCTTGACACTGAAGATCAGCTGATGGAAATGCGAAGGCTGCAGCGCTGCCACCAGCGACAAGTGTTGGAGGACGGCTCAGCGTTTAGAACAAGTTTCTCTCTCTCTCTCTCTGTGTTATTAAGCATCTATAAAACCAAGGGTTTGCTCGAATCGTCCAGTGCTTGTTCCTTTCAAGATAATTACAGTGTTACAGCCATTAATAAAACTCAACAAGCCTCTGGAGGCGGCTCCTGTCTGTGCTGGTGCAGCTCCGCACTGCTTTACATCTCAGCTGCTCGCCCTCAGGAGGCTGCAGCCTGTGGCTGCATTACGCTGCACCATGGAGGTTTCATCACTTCAACTGTGCTGTCCTGTCATGCACACAGCCACCAGGGGGGGCAGTAAACATGCAACAGTGCAGTCTGACGCGTATGATGAATATATTCTAAATAAAATACTGTGCCATAATTTATCTCCTGTTATTTAGAAGCCAGAGCTTTGAAACTGTCTCCTCAGAGGATGTGTGTGTGCTCAGCGAGCAGAGCAGCTGGCTTAAACTGGATCAAAACCATAATATCAACACACGCACTGGGAAATATGGGCAGTAATCTGCTTGTTGACATCTGGTGTTTCACCACTCGGTGATTCAAACACGAACACAATGTAGTCCAATTGTTTTTGTGCAAACTGCATAATAATTAGTTTACGTGGATGAAGCAGAAAGATTGGATCTGCTGTTCGTCGGCTGTGGGAAACCTGTGGGAGAAGCTCTGTATCCACAGCTGGAGTGAAAACACTACGGTTTAATAAATGCATTCTGGGAAAGGGCTCTCCCAACCCTAATGACGCACTGACAAATCTTCCCCCTCCCTGTTCCTCCACCCAACAGGGCCGTGGGTTTACCCTGGGGTTTTCTAATCGACACAAATGTGGCCATAAACATCAGCGACGTATATCACATGCTGCCACGTTAATGGAACCACGGCCTGGTCTGTGCACTGCACCTCCTCTCATCCATCCTCTCCGGCAACATCCTGTGGAGGTTCTCGTCTTACCGCAGCGGAGCAAGAAGTGCTGCTTTCTTTTTTGGACACGGCCGCCTGATACATCGCCAGCCTCTCTTTCACCGACACCGGCTCGGCCTCCTGGTCCTCAGCACTCGGGGCCTTTTCCTCGAGACGTCTGGACCCGGGTCTGCCTGGGCTGCCTGGGCGGCCTGCAGCTGCACACACACAGAAAACCACTCGTTAAACATCCACACCATTAAGGACGTAGCCATTTGAACCGGAATGCAGCCGGAGGTGAAACACTGTATCATATTCATATATATATACACAGTGATATTTCTTGATGCTGCTGTTACTTATTCTATTTTACTTATTTTATTTTATTCTGTGTATATTGTTTATATTCTTTAGGCTACTTGTTTATATTAGGTTATATATTATATTATATTTTATTTTATTCTATTTTCTACTTAATTTTAATTTGTTTTATTCCATCTTCATTCTTGTTCATTTGCACAATTGTGAGATACTGCACCTTCATTTCACTGTCATTGCCTGCAATGTCATGTGACAAATAAAGCTTCTTGACTCTTGACTCTTGACTGGTGAAAACATGGCGACACAAAACCAAAGCTGGTGCTCTTCAGTCTTAATGATCCTGCACGTTGCTCATCCCAATTAGAGCCAATTAGAGACGACCATTGATTTTACATATGACTTTCTTGCCCTACAAAGCATCGTTAGGCAACAGAGAGCGGCTCCATTAGAGCTCTGCACACTCTCTACCCACACCGGACCGTTCCGTGCACGCTCTCCAGGCAGCAGCTCTGTGGGATGAAAGACAAACACAAACGCTTTCATTAAGTGCTCTCACTCCCACCTTTGGAGACTCACCCTCTAGTTGTGTTGTGTTTACCATATAGGTGCTTCCATTATCGTGATTCGGTGATCAGCCTGACTAAGGCTCACTGAAGACGTGTCAAGGTGCCTGAAGGTCTCCTCGCTGGAGCCGTAATATGGAGATTAGTATCACATTCACCGGATGAGGCCACACACCACATTCAGGCTTCTCTCAGCTCACCTACAGTAACACCTGACACCCACTGATATTGATTTGTGGATGGATCTATTATCTCCACTGTCTTCAAAGATGGACGCCCCTTACTGGAATGAGGCTACCTGAAGCAGTGTGGTGACCCGTAACCCTGCTGCATCTGACAGCAGCATCTGAAAATAACCTGTGCTTCCTATAAATATGGGTCAGAAACCGTACACCTGAGGCTGTGACCCAACTCTGGCCGGTGACAGCAGCACCGGGATAATGCTCATCCATCAGCGAAGATAAATGTTCACGTCATGTGTGGAGCCGTGACTACACCGCTCTGGATATCTCTGGTTCCTGGGGAGGGGGGGGGGGGAATGTGCCATAGCATGGAGGTGAGGTAACCGGGCTCCAGAGGGACAGGAGATAAAAGCAGCTCTGTCTGCAGCGTCATGTTCCCGGTAACAAGAGATTTACACTGAGCCTATTTTTAGTCTTTTATGAGGAGCTGGAGAACCTTCTTTTAATAATAATTATTCATCCGATTCAAAAATGACTCAAATTCTACTGATTGGAATCATTTTGACTTCATTTCTATAGAATGAAAGTCATTTCTTCTATCAATGCATATTTACTATTATTTACTTCCTGCTGCTGTTTTCCTCCTCTCACAGTTTTACACGTCGCATCTCATCTCTCTGAGCATCAGCTCCAGGCGGGTGGTTAATGGAAGTGGGTGAGGCCCGGGAAAAAGTCAACAGGGGGGGTCATGCTGCTGCTGGTATGCATGACTCAGTGTCTATATCCAGCCCGTCCACGGACCATTGACCTCCCTGTCAGCGGTGAGACTCTGCTCTGCCAGCAGGCCACGACTGATGGGGGGTGCGCGGAGTGGAGGCACCAGGAAAGAGAAAGGAAAAAGTACAGGAGAGGGGCGCCGGCGCTGATAACATCGCAGAGCAGAGTTAAATCGAGGCTCTCGGGTCTGTGTCGAGAGGAGGTCGCCTCCTAATCGCAGAGGGAAAAACCCAATTTTCTGTGCGGTACTTACTGACCCGAGCGTCTGACTGACGCGCTCTGACAGGGAGCAGCAACCAGCTCCACTAATTGAAATGTCAGCCATGCAGGGGGATTTCTTCCTTACCGACGAGAGCAAAACAGGCACAATAATTGAGCTGTCAAATCCGTCAAACAAAACGTATGTACACAGAGAGCGGATTCCCCGGAGTGCTTCCCTGTGTTCTGTGATTCGCTGTGCTTTCACAATATTCCACATCCTGCTGATTAAACCCGCCGGAGGGAAATGGGAAGTGCCAATGCACATTTTAGGACAGAGCCCAAACGCGAGTGGAAGTGCAGAAACATATCACATCTCATATGGACACAAAACAAGCCCTCCGCCTTCATCTCATCTCTGATTTGACACCGCAGCTGCAGCCCCAGCTCATCGAACCAATTCATTATGAGGGAACACGTCACCCAGCGTGTCCAATTCCTCCCCTTCCACTTCTGCTTAGATGGAAAATCTCCTTCAAAGCTTTGAAAGGCGCATCTCTTACCTTCTAAACCCGAGCGGGGCGCTCTCTACGGCAAGCAGCAATACAGTCCAACAGAACAGGGTGGCCTTGGAACACCAGGAAAAGAAAAGAGCCTTAACTCTGGGCAGAGACAGACAGTGAGGCTTGGAGACCAGCTCCAGCTCCAGCTCAGAGTGGCCCAGGGATCCAGTGACAGCTGATTTTATTTTAGAAGCCCCCCTCTGTAAAAAATAGGATGGCGGTTGGTGGATGTGGGCTGGCTGGTTTTAGTGTCAAGTATCAAGGTACCCATCATGCCCTTAAACCTTATGTCACAGGGGACTTATGGACGCAGACGTCCCACACTGAGTTGCAGGGAGACATGAGGCGGTCGGAATCTCCACCTCTTAAATATCCTGGTGTGACACTGAATGATGAACACATACAACCAATGAGAGAGTTCTAATACGCAATGACACGAGCAGATGGTAATAAACTGAAGAAGAACACGGAGTAGAAATCCATTCATGATTAATGAATGAGCTCACGTGTGGAAGGACAGTATATATTATGATATTGATAATCTGTCTTTGTGTTTCTCTCTTTTCAAACGTCCTGGACACATTTCCCTGCAGCGAAGTCAAAGGTGCTCCTTTATAAACGTGACCTTCTGTTTGAGTCTGAGCAGCCTGGGGCCTTTCATCCACTCCTCCTCCACCTCCACCCAGAGAGACGCTGGCTTACATAACCCTGTAGGAATAAGGCTATGTTTGACTTCTCTCTCCACATTATTAGCTGCGATCATGGCTGTTTACCGAGCTCATGCGCAAAACACAAGGTGTTCTCCGGAGCCCTGATCCCGCTGGTGCCGCTGGCAGCACATCGACCATGAGAGAAACGCGTGGTTATCAGGCCTGTGAAGGAAGCTACACTGGGCTGATAATCCCAGTGAAATTACACATGGATTTCCTGTTCCTGAAGTGGAAAATAAACAGGCTGCTGCAGGCTGTCTAATGAAGAGACCGGAGAAGATCCACAAATGAAGGAAGGCCACACACAAGGGAGAGGAAGAATATTCAGACAGTGGTTTGTGTTGGTGCGTTATAGAGAGGAGAGGAGAACTGTGGAACATCTGGGCAGCTGCTTTTAATAGATTTAAGATCGAGAACATAAAAGAGAGATTTATTAACATTTATAAAAACCCACAAGGTCAATTAGCAGTCTCATTAAAAGAAGGAGGTGCGAGGGAGCACATATTAAGAGGAGTCAACAGGATCCTCTGGGTTCATTTATTTTGAAGGGTTTCCTGGCTTTGTGTGAACATCCTGTAGCCTCGAGGTTATATTCTAACTCGGCTCAGTCCAGGTTTTATGGAAGAAGGAACCAGACAGGCACAAGTTTCCACTAATTCCCCCTTTCTTTTCCCGCCGGTCACAATGGCCGCTCAGGGAATGAATGGGCTTTTCTTCAGGATGAAGATGAAAACATCATCATCTCTGGCAGGAAAACCTGGGAGGAGATTAATTATAACAAAAACTCTGTTTTGGCAAATCCACCAATTGGCAGCGTTCAACCACTTTGAAAAATTATCTTGGGCTTAGCCTGTGTGACGAGTTTAATAACACACACACACACACACACACACACACACACATGCACGCACACGTCTATAACGTATTATGTAATGATGAATTAGCCTTTGAGCAGCACTTGTGTCTATTCTGCTTCTGTTGTTGTGTGAGCCTCAAAGCTGCGCTGGTTATTCTGGTGTCACATAAGAGGAAACCAGAACACAAGGTCAGTGGCAGCAGAGCAGAGAGGCAGAGTGAGCTTTGCATCTGTTTAAAGAGCAGTTACACACCGCTTTATTTAAACACTGCGGCTTTGCAGGGCCCGGCTCCTGGAGCCCTCCTGCCCCGGCTGTCACTCACGTCCTGATGGATGGTGCCGCGGTGTCACCGACGTCTCGTCAGCTGAGACAAAGGCTCGGTGGAGACGACAGGAACGCAGAGGATCGGCAACGAGATCCAATTTTAGACGTGACGCAGAGGTTCAGAGACGCCAGGCTGATGTGATCTGATCTCAGGTAGAGTCGTGTGTGTGAGGGGGTTGAGTGTGAGTGTGCATGGCTGGGTTTACGAGTGTGTGGTAAACACCGTGATGCCACCCTGACGCCTGTCAACACTTTCATCTCTTGGCTCCCTCGCTGCAATCACTCTCACACTCTGATCACACTGTTTTGCCAAAGCACGCACACACACACACACACACACACACATACACACACATTCTCTATTGATCTCTGATCCGTCAGAGGCTGAACCGGGCTCCCTGCACAGTTACTGTACCTCGAACTGTAGGCTCCATCTGTGCTATCAGTGTCGGGGCAAACAAACCGACTGCAGCCCCAACACTGCTGCTGTAATGGAGGCGCAGCACCTCACCAGTCCCCGGCTTCCATTAAAAAGCTGCCAGGGAGGCACAGCCTTATCTGCCAGTGAACGATCGGCTTTTTATAAAAGCTGCTTTCTGCCAAACGGTTATCTCACAGACAAATGGGCCTGGTGACCACAAACACTCAGGCTGCAGGACTAATGTCTAAACACATCTGCTACTGCAGCCACACTTTCTGTAAAGTTCCAAAATAACCAGAGAGTACTCACAGAGAGAGGCGTCTTGTGGCGAGGCCATAGTCGGATCTGTCGACTGGAGAGAACTGGACGTCCCCCGTTTGGATGGCAAGGTGTGGACGGCTGCCACTTCCTGGTTAGAGAGGGAGAGAGCAATCAGAGGAAACACCTGGAGAGGTCAGAACCAGCTGGAGGCGCACACACATGGTCACGTGTTCATGTGTAAATAGTGCTGACCTTGGAACAGTTCAAACATTTGGTTGAATTTTAATAGAGCTACTTTATCTGATCCAGGGGACAGGACGCGTCCTTGGAGGACACAGGTGATGCAGTCATGAGAGTGTGAAAGGAAGACATGAGCGCATCAAATAATGCAGTAATAATACTGCAGTGAGCACTGAGCACTTGTATAGTCACGTACTAATGAGTACCTGCTCTGCTGCAGGTTCAATCCCATGGAAGCGTTTTGTCAAAACTTAGAAGTCAGCCAGCACAACTGTGCAACATGAGCAACACACCTATTCAGGTGCAAATCCTCCCCACGGGGAACAAACACACTTGTGTCTGTGTGCTTGTGTAGAACCATGTGTGTGTTTGCAAATGTGCCGGTGTGTGTTTCATTTGCAAATCAAATGTGTTCCCCGGGGCTTTTTTTTCTGACAGCTTCTCGCTGGGCGAGTGACAGCAAACATCAACAACTCCACACACACACACACACACACACACACAGTTTTTCTCTCCTGCTGAAGTCACATCAAATAAAAGTCAAACTACTGAGGTGTGAGGAGCAGATGGGCAAACTGGCTCCTGACCACAGCTCCCAGTGCTCCGTGCTGAAGTTCTGATATTAAACCACTTCTTCCTCTGCTCAGGGAAGGGATCACGTGCACAAGCAGTGAGGATGTTTCCCCAGCCAGATGTGAGGAGTTTGTATACACGTGAGATTTAGTGGGTGGACTTGCTCCAGATGCTTGTTTACGTGCACAAGGAGCGTGGGCAACCGTCTTCCCTCCATACATTAAAACTGATATATCTGTGATGCAGCGCAGCCGATGGAATAATCCTGCCGAGGGATTGGCTGAGTGCCGTGCATGTGAGGGAGGAGGTAAATGAGCCCAGGGTCTGAAACTGGAGCATCGAGGCTTTGTCAGTTCACTACTTTGTTTTCCAATTAGCTAAGCAGAAATACAAGTGTGTCAATAGGTCGGCTGAATAAACCTCACTGCAATGCAGCGCTAATTAAAATCCATATCGTGCATCCATTATTTGACTATCATTATTTTTCATTGTTCGCTTTCTAGTATTCCTGACTTTAAATTTGAATAAATAAATAAATAAAATTGAACTTTTCCAGCAAATCAAATGTTCCAGTGCTAACTGGACCCTCACCACACATATTTACATGTTCAGATCCCCTCTGAGCTGAGAACAGGCAGGTTTTTCAAAAATAGATTCAAATGGAAATTGGCCCCAAGTTATCTGTGTTAGAGGAAAAGCTCTCTCTGTTTGTCTTTTCATCTCGAAGATGCTTCACAAAGGTAGTTTTTCAAAAGCCAAGAACAACAGGCTGCTGACACGGAAAATAATGACGCCCGTAACGAAGCCGGTCAAGGACGTGGAGAACAAGAGACCAGTGTCAGTGGTGGAGCGTTAACACTGGATTGTGTATTGATTTTGACATTATTAAAGAAGCCATTAGGGCTCGGCCCCGGTGCGACAACATAACAGACTCAGAGAGAAGTGCTGGCTGTTGTCGGTCCTTAAAAACACCACAGATCTCTGGTGCTTTATGATTCCACCTATCAGCCGATATGCGTTTTATGAGCTACAATAACCAGCAGCGGCATAATGTGTCATACAACAGCTATCAAGCTTTGAGTCCCGGCCATATGTTCTCTCTGGCTCAGGCTGCCACGAGGATGGGGGAAGGAGGGCGGTGTGTGTGTGTGTGTGTGTGTGTGTGCATCTCTGACGGACTGACACATTTAATAAGGGACAGAGCTCGGTGAAATCTGTCTAAATGTACCGGCCTGTCACCAGAGACAATCCCGACAAAAGAATAATAAAAAACGAAAGTCACAGCCTCTTAAAAGGAGCTCAGCTAATGAAATCAGCGCAGGCCATCTGGGACCAGCACACACCGTCATGTGTGACAGACGCCCACAAAGAGGCCGGCCAGATCGGTGAGGGTGAGCCCGTGGTGTGGCTCTAGCTGTGCACACACTTTACCGTTTTACTCTAATTGTCTTGTATCAGCTGCTGACATTTCCATCCTGAGACGAGCACCGCTCGCTGTGGTCGGAGCTGAACGACGGGGGGGTCTCCGAGGGGAGCTGTCCTCTAAATGTCACTTTTAGAAGTCAGATACTGGAGAACTGAGATTTTTATTTCTCTGGACTCGCTGATGAGAATATGCCAGTTGGAAAATATCCAGTGTAAAGAAAGATACCAGTTCACCTTGATGGTGCCTGGAGTGTGTAATGTGTAATGTTTAGCCCGCAACAGGTTATGTGCTCAAGGTCCCAGTGTTAGTACCAGCACCGGCCACAGACCGGAGGGCTCTGCCAAGAAGAGAAGCTGCTGTCTGGGTGCTTCATTTTAAGGATTTCTTTGTCTGCTGTGTGGACACTGTATAGATGGTGCAGCCATGTGCACGTTCCCTGCTCTTGGCCTGAACACAGCTGGCTGTGAGAGCTGTGGAAGAGTTGGCTGGCACAACACACGAGTGGCGGCTCTTGAACTCCACAGCAGCAAACAAACCACTGGGTCCGACTGAGGCTGCCGGCTGCTGGACCTCCCTATAACGTGCATGTGTGGGGCTCTGCACGGTTTGTCTGGAATTTGGATCTCAAGGATAATCATCTATCACCTCCTCCTCGTTGCTGTTATGCAACCCTAAACATTGTTCAGTGGAAGGTTGTCCCGGGTTCTCCTCCCTCTCTCTCTCTCTGTGTGTCCACTCTCTGGCAGCTGTTTTCTCCGCATCACAGCGTTTTCATGTTTTAAATCCTCCATCGGCACATGGAACACATTAAACTAAAGGGAGAGAGACGTGGTGAGGGCCGCCCACATCAATATTTCAGACACTCATGGGCAAACATGGCCACAAGAGAGAGCAGAGATCCAGAAACAGAAGGAGAACAGGGGGCGCTGGGCAGGAGGCCAGGAAAAGAGACTGAGAGAAGGACAATCTAACTTGATGAGCTACAGGAGCAGAGAAATGGACAGACAGGATTAACTAAAAGCAAAATGCCCAGACGGAGTGGAGGCAGAGAAACGAACAAACATGTTGAAACTGGAGCTCTGTCGTGATAAATGAGCCCAGGGCGCACGACTCTGCTGCTGCGGCCACAGACTGTGACACACAGACTTGTTTTCATCACATCCTGGTGCTGGCGAGAGACCCTTTGTGGTGCTGCTGCTATTACTCCTTCTTTTTTAATTCATGATGCAACATTTAGTCAGAGTTCTCCCCCAGGCAGCAAACATGGAGCCATCCTGTCAAAGACTCTCAAAATCTCCTGCGTCTGCTCGACGAGCTGCGGCTTCTGCTGCTTCTGCCCTTAATTGGTTATTTGTTGACCAGTCAAGTCGACTCTGGCCCTGGCTTCACTTCCAGATAGTGGGGGGAAGCACCGGCCTTTAATCAAAGATGGTTGACATCATCTAAAACCAGCCATGCAGCCATGACAGTTCACCTTCACACGTTTGCACCTGGGATGTTCCAGTCGGACCCCCGCCGCTCGCTGCAGCTCCACCAGAGCGTTTGGAGGTTATGACTAACTCTGCTGCTATTTTTAGCTCCACTCGAGCGCGCCTCAGGGGGCTGCTTCACCACAGGAAAGCCAGCGGGCAGTCCAGTGTATTGGCAACATTCATCTCTCTTTGCATTTTTCAATTAAAGCGATTTCACAGAGCGATTTACCGCAGAGCGTTCTTTTACAGAGGAAGGATCAACCAGCAAAGAAACAGCAGCGGCCTCACAGTCAGACTGGAAAGGAGTTCATATTACAACTCGTCCTCAGGGTCCCCAAAATCCTCTGGGGCCAAATATCCTGCATCAGTGTGAGTCTGCTGCTCGTCTGCTACTCAGCAAACGTGAAGTGCCTCGACCACAAAGTGGAGGCTGTCGGCGGGGGGGGGCTGCGAGTCCAATTTACAAAAAATAAATCTGACCCAGATCGAGTCAGTAGCAACACACAAGAGGATGTGAGGTCACAGAGAACCTTCAAATTAAAACAGGAAGAAACAAATTCAAAAATACAAAACCAAAGCTCTAAAGAGAGGAATGAAAATCTTTCAGAAGGTTCACGACCCGGACACACGGATGTTTGAGCTGCTAACACGCTGAACTGCTGCTCCAGAGGGCGATGACATTAATATGGCATAACAGCACATTCATTATGATGGAATACTGCAAGAACAGCAATACGGTGACATGAATAATGAAATGCTCTAAGTATGTGAGCTCATATAATAATAATGATATACTGGACTGGAAATGTTCAGAGACTTCCAGAGTCAATGACAAGACTCTGTATGTACACACACACACACACACATATACACCCCCCCCCCCTTGATTCACTCACAGTCTCTGTCCTCACCTCCCTTGTCCTCTGCCTCTCGTTCACAATGCGGCCCCGTGCACGCTGATGTAAATCATGTTTCAGTCTCTTTCATCAGGCTCCTTCACCCTCCCAGTGTTCAACTGGCAGCACTATTTATAATAGACGGCTCGGGATGCGGCTCTGTTTTCAGCCTCTCCAAATATACACCGAATCATGGTCCTGACATCGGCTGACACGCTGCGTGCCTGCTCCATGTTGTGGGGATTTTTGGAGTCTATAATTATGTGAGTGTGTAACACAAGCTGTTTACAGGTGGACGGACTCTGGAGAGACAACCCAGAGGCTGATGATCAAACCTCTCCTTCCCTTGATTTGTGCAGCGATGAAAGATGACATGCTGCTGCTGCCCTCGCAAAAGGCAACGACAATAAATGATTGAAATCCGGAGCCTCCAGGTCTTTGGCTAATTGTTGCACACATATGCTCTTGTGGAGCTGTGGGTGTCAAGCTGCGTGAGAGAATAGACAATCTGAGTCACGCAGCATGTCTATATGGGAAAAGGCCCAGAGAGATGCATTCATTATCCGGCTATGGAAATTGATTATCATACATTACAGTGAATAGGCACGTGCTTCCACTGAGGGAGGAAAGGTCGGCCTCAACCAGCGCTGACAGTGGAGCAGCCTCTTATATGTGTTTCAGTTTGCCAAATCCATAAACTCTACTAACAGCTGTTACAGAGCGAGTGAAGCCGGGACTTTCTGACTACTCTCTGAGTTGAGGGCAGTGAGCAACAAGTCGCCATCGCAGCGCGGAGCAGCAATGCGTCACTCACGCTGCTGCTGCTGCCAGCTCCATTAAAAGATTTGAATCTGTGAAACGGAGACGAAAAAGACGCCGAGTAAAAGTTAATGGAATTTTTACGAGCTGAATGGACCTGATGAGGATGCCGTTGTCCTCATCAGCTCTGGATCAATTTCCTGCAGAAACATTGTGGCTTTTAGTTTGTTTAACGTTTAATGAAGTGTGTTTAGGAACACTGCTGCATATCGATCTGTTCTGTTGATCACTATTAGCCACACGCCGGGGCTGGAGCCCAGTTCTGTCTCATTAGGGTCACCTTGGTTCTGACACAAGCGTCCCTCACTCTAACGTGTCAGAGGCTTGGTCTGATTTTAGTTTCACAGACAATATCAACTTATCATTATTTAATTCTAAATATTTTTTACAATTATTATATTCTACTCTGAAGCCTTCCTCATACCCAATAAATATCTTTAAATTAACACCAGGTTGCTGTGGTAACCAGATAATTCACCCCCCTCTTAACTCCACGCCACACTGCCACCTGCTGCTCAACAGTGGCCATAACAGCACGAGTGACTCACCAGTTCTGGGGGAACTGAGGAACAAGAAACATAAATTATGTCTGCACTAATTTATGCACAAATGTTTTAATGAGCTGGAACCAAGTAATGGAAAGTTTATTAAGTGCAAAATGTTGGACATTCTTGATCAGTGGCCTATTTCTCTGCAAATGATCAGATGTGACATTAGCAGGGGGCTCATCAGTGTGTGTGTGTGCGTGCAGTCATGACCAGAAGGTCAGACAGATGCTGTAAACACAAGCCGGTGTCCCTGGAGGATCAGCCCGGCTACACAAGCGGAAAAACACGGTCTTTGCACTCAAGATAAATCGTTGCATCACTACACATCTGCAGTTGTGTAACGCTGTGGATTTTGGCCACGGCTGAGCGCCCACTCGGGAGCCCATCAGTCATTGTTATGGCTGGCCGTCCAATGACACTGCACCGTTTAAATAAATGAAATGGGCCACAGACAGAAAAATATGGCGCATCATCAAATATTAAGCTGCAGGCTCACAGATGAGCTGAAGACAAGGTCGTGCTTTTTGAGCAGCCGGCTGCAGAGCTGCAGTGCCCGGCTCTCTCTGGGAATCTGGGAGCGCTGCCCATGTGCTCCATTAACACGGGCTACAGGGAACGGAACAGGCCGTCATGACACAATTCCAGGATGGAGCGTGTGTTGCAATGGTGGCGTGCGACACACAAGATGATTTCAACAAAGGAATTTTTCCTGCGAGGGTCAAAAACCCAGGGTTCACTTTGGAAACTCTGACTGTGTCCAGACGACCTAAAATGAGGATGACAGGCGCTGGGCTGGGGAGCAGAAGAAAGGCTCAGGAGATGTTATCGTGAGCTCCAGTGATGTGGCTTATTAACCACAGTAATCTGTGACAAGCTTTCATCTCAGCAGCCAGATGTGGTTCTGATAGACCCCCGTCTGCCTCCCTCTGCTGCGGCCTGACGGAGAACTTCTCTTCCTGCAGCAGCTGACGCGCCAATTACAGGGTTATTTTTAAAATCCTGCTTCGCCATGGCGCTCCCCGAAATACGTCTTAAATAACCGGGTGTCGGGTATCGGCCAACCCAGTGGCACTGGCAACTACATTACCCACGCTGCCTGTGGATATATTCATTCAAGCTCACACTGAAACTACCAAGCAGATTCATAGATGAGACAGAAAGATGTGACGAGAGTAAGGGAGGTGCTCATCAAACTGGTGCAGGAATATTCAGGGAACTGGTCGCTTTGGTTCAATTGTTATTTGGAGAGTTTTCCCTCCTTTGAAACTTTGAAACTAGGTCAGACGTGGCCTCTGATCCACAGTTGTTTTTCTCATAATGACCCACTCCACTTCCAGCAGACCTGCAGACCTGGAGACGCCAGCTGAGACGGAAAAACCGAGCAGAAGACGGAGGAGGCCTCAGTGACCGAGTCCAGGAAATGATGGAAAAACCACACATTGCTGCAGAATGAATCACACTGAGGCGACGGCAGGGAGACAGAGAGCGTGCAGTTGTCCTCTCGGAGCTGAGAACCAAGACTTTCCTTTCAAACTCAAGCATCTCTGTGGCTGCACACAGGCAGACCATCGGACAGTCTCGGGACAGAGAGGGACAGTTGAGAATCGAACAGCTCTTACCGCGTTGCTCGCCGTTGGCTTCTCAAACATCTTCTTCAGACTTTCCAGAGGGATGTGGAACCTCTCGATCCTCTTCGCAGCCTGCAGGTCCTCTCTGAGCACCGGCTCGCCCGCTGCCTCCACCTGCGGCCCACAGGCACGAGTGGTGACGAAGCCCGAGGTCAGCTCCTCTCCATTTCCTGATTGAGTTTCCATTGTTGTCCAGAAACCGTATCCCTCCCCCACAACTCCACCTTTTCCCCGTCAGGCTTGAGAAGGGGAAGTCTATTGTATGTGGGGGTGAGGAAGTGAGGAGTGGAGATGGAGATCTGGCCGGGGGTCCGTCTTTGTCTGCCGGGCTCTCCGACACACACACACACACACAAACGGAAAAGTGGAGGAAAAGAGGAGGAGAGAAGAAAAAGTTATTCCCCCTCGCTCTGCCCTGTAATTACTCATACACTCAGAAGCCTGGCTAACCTCACATGCAGGACTGAGACGCGGGTCAGACAGACTTTTATCTGCTGGATACTTGATGTGGAGTCAAAGAGTGCGACTAATCGTTCCCCTCTTCTATTGTTTAATGACTCAAACGCAGGCTGGTGAAGGAAAAGCTCATTATTCCTGATTAGACCAAGGAAGCCTTGTAAGAACTGATCCCTGGTGCCCTGCCCTGCAGCCATGATGACTAATAGATTGTCAGTTTCTCTCCAGCACTTCCTCGGGAGTGTTTTCCTGAAAAGAAAACACATTATCGCAGCTTCCTGCACCTACATCCTCTCTGATCCGCCACTGCATCACGCCTCATTTTCAGCCTTCAGGAGTATGTGGGGGGTGTCGGCTCACTTCAGAAGGTTCACCCCGTTATTACTCCCATGATGAGGAGAAAGAGGAGCAGGGGTCAGACGATGGGGAGGAGAGTAAAAGCGGCTGAGGACTGACGGCTTAATTACAGGATCGGGTGGAGACACAGACGGCAGAGATAGACTCGTTCACAATAGATCCGTCAGCTCACAGAGAGGGAGCGGAGAGGCAGGCCAGTTAATCCAACCTTAATAAATGAACGGTCATGATATATGCATGTGATAGTACTTCAGAGGACAGAGTATCACTGCAGTTCTACCAGAGGCAGATACATTATTCACATTGAGACAGAGGGAGTGTGTGTGTCACTTTCTGCTGGATCCTGTGTCCCGCTCAGTTTTCACTGAGTCACCTTTACATGAAAACTAGGAATACTCCCTTGCAGCCAGTACAGTTTCATCCTCTATTATCTGGTCTGTTGGCACTAAAGAGGCTTAAGAAATCTAATCAAAATGTTCTTTTATTTCAGCCACTGCAAAGAGTCAATTTTGGTGGAAAATAGGCCACTGAGGCACGTGTGCTGGAAAAATGGAGAATGAAATATTTTCTCTGTTATGCATCTTGATTTGTTGCCTCATGCAAACACGCTGGTTTAAGTGCAGGGCTGTAATTCAGCACAGCAGCAACACAAAGCTGCAGAGTGGCTTCGCTTTAATACGACAAGACAATATTTCAGGCCTGGTGGGGCTTCAGAGAGACTTCTCATGGAGGAACCACCGGGGTAAAAACACTGTCTGCTTCCATTAAATAAAAGATGTGGCAGCTTCCGTGTTTGTTCCCATGTTGAATTCAAGGCCAGGGCCGTTCGGATCACTTTCATTTAGAGGACGCGCTGAAAAACCACCTGTCTCATGAGATCAGGAACAGGTTTTCATTTACCCTCGGTCTAGAGAGGCTGAAAACACACGCACACATCACAGCCTCCAGTGAAGCAGAAACTATCGTGGTCATGTTTTACAGGGCTCATATCAGTTAAACTGATCCTCTCTAACTTCAAGACAGCTGTAAATCACCTGCAGTCGAATCCCTGGAACAGCCCCGTCCCTGGACCTCCCATCACTGGCATGGTGAAACTTCCTGCTCACTTTGGACGCAGCGGTCAGCAAGGGTCAGATTACAGCCACTCCAGTTCCCTGGACTTCTCCTTCAGTGTGACACATCACTTGATCACAGGTCTGCTCCGAGAAAACAGACAGACCCATTCACTGACAGATGTTGTTATGTTAGAATAAAACACATAATATATGATGATGAAAATCCCTCTCTGTGTGTAGTATTATATTAAACTCCTCTAGGAGACGTGTTGACTGTGTGTTCACATGCCTGTTCTGTTTTCTTTGCCAAGGGCTCCCTCTGCTGGTCACACCCTGGAAGTACAGCAAAGGCATATTCAAATTCATTCATTATTTCATCTGATTAAAAACATTACGATTCAAATTAAAGATAAATCAACTGTTTCAGGATAATCTCAGAGAAGTACTTTCATGGATCTTCTGTTGAATTTTAAAAGTGGGAATATCGTAGCAGACACATGCAGCTTTTAGTAAAATCATATATTTCAGACCATTTATTTCCCTGAGTTAAAAAAACAACCCTGAACCCATTCTTTTTCTGTCTCTCCCTCTCTTTCTCTCTCTCTTACACACACACGCACACACACACACACACACACACACACACACACACACACACACACACACACTGGGGTCTGTGGGTCACAGTGCAACGAGACAGCTGAGCCATTCCCAGAGTCCCTGGGGAAACAATTACAGCGGAGCAGAGGCAGCGCAGTCGGACAGGGGGCTGGAAATTAATGATGGGCTCATGACCGACTGCCACTGGCTCATGACTCAAAGTGAAGGAGGAGCTCATACACAGAGACGACGGCGCTCCCTGGTGGTGCACATATGATACTGACTGATGAGTATTACACAAGTTACAAAGTGTGCGCGTTAGATTGAGTTTACTTCCATCTAGTGGTAAAATTAAAGATTTAAAGAGCTGAATTCAGGAGCCGACCTTTGAACCTGATTTAATTATAACATAAACTTCTGTCTCCACATTCAAGTAAAAATAAATGAACAGAACCACTATGATCACGTCTGAGCTGATAATTATCTGAACACACATTTTTATTTTGTGGCACCGTTGTTCAGACTCACAGTGAAAAAGCCAGCCCTCCACCATCCCTCCTTCCTCCCTGTGCTGCCACCTCCCCCACAACCCCCTCCAGCTGCCTCCTCTCCCCCTCTGATCAACCACCTCGCCTCCCTCCTCCCTCCCTCTCGTGGCCTGTTGCCATGGAAGCTGATTGGAAGGATCACTCTGTCTCTCCCTGCACGTTGCCTCTCCATCCTAAGCGAGGAGAAAACAAAAGCGAGTTCGAGCATAGCACAAAACCAAAAAAAATCAAAAAATGAACATGATGCCTGTCTCTGTTTCTCCGTTTCCTCGCTTGGTTTGAAATGTGAGGAAACGTGAAACCCTGTGACTTCAACACTTTATCTTTGTCCATACGAACTCAAGGCTGAGGCTTATAACAGATGTATTTTTGTTCCTATCAAACCAAACATGACTATAATGGGAGAAATAAACGTTCAGGGTCTGGCATCGCTATAGCAACGCTGTTAGGGTGGGTGGTGTCTGAGAGCTTTGTTGTACATTGACGGTGCTGTTTCCATTAGAAAAATGTAGTCTGCCTACAGTACGCTGATAGAAAAGAGTGAGACTAGAAATTCAAAACATCAGAACAGAGTGGAGCGACAAAGGTCAACAAAAAAACCACTGCATGGGAACTTCACCTGTCTGTGGACTCTATTACAATTTAAATGTGGAGGGGACAGTTGGGCCTTGGCTAAGGTATGTCTGTCCTTCTAGTTTTCATTTTGGAATAAATCATCTCAGAGCCGCAGCTACACTGAGGACGACACGTACGAGGTGGCCTTCTTCAGCCGGTGAAGGACAAACTGCAGTGATATGGACTCACCTTTCACCCATGATGCCACTACAGACGCAGCCTCTGAAGGATGCGGGGCCTGAAGTAAGACACAGACAGTGAGGTCATGCTGTGAGACATGAGGACATTCACAGAAAACACAAATGAAGAGTCCAATAAATTCCATTCTGACTCATTCGGGTCTATTTTCAGGTTGTGTACGTGACGCATTCACACCGCACATCAGGCTCCAAGGGTTGAGTGTGGAGTGGATATGACTAATACCTGGAAAGTGCAGCTTTGTATGAATAGAAGCATCGTGTGTCATCATCCATCAGCAACTTCTCAGACTGTTTCAAACATCAGCACTGAACGAGTGAAGCAATTCGACATGATGTGCCTCACATCAGCTGCCACTGTTACTCAGGAAATATCCTTAAAAATGATTTTTAATCAGAAACAGGAGGTGGTGGTTGTTCCTGATCGTATTCTAACTAATATCTGTGTGAGAAATGACATGCTATGGGGAAACACTCTGAATACTTGAAATCTGAGTTAACAATCCTCCGGAGAGACAGAGAGAAAGAGAGAGAAAGCAGAATCTACACTTTCCACCCCCACCCCATCACATCCAGCATCTACACCCTCCCCTCTCTCTCTCTCTCTCTCTCTCTCTCTCTCTCTCTAAGGGCTTGCTTCACCTCAGTCAAGCTCCAGCGCTCCAGCCGGCAGCAGCATCGGGCTAACAAGTCTTTGTGAGGAGAGAGAGAGAGAGAGAGAGAGAGAGAGAGGAAGAGGAAGGAAGGAGGAGGGTGCAAAGGGTGAGGGAGCTGACAGCATGAGCATAAGATGAGGATGCACAGGGAGAAAGCATAAGATAGACAGAGGCAGAAGTGCTCAGTGCTGCACAATAGTGCCAGAGGCTGAGAGAGAGAGAGAGGGAGGCAGGCATCATGGCAGCGCGCACTGCATCATCACGACACATGGGGATGTTTGGCTGCTGCTGGTGAACACCGTGTGATGCAGAGGAGCGACTCGAGGACTTCCTGGAAACCAGAGGCAAGCCAAGGAAACAGGTCAGTGACGGTCAGAGGTAGAGGGAGGGGAGGGGGTGATGGGGATTAGCATGAATCAGTGAGAACCCCCACACACCCCTCCGTTAGTGTTTGGGATGTGGACATGCATGGGGAGTGGGAAGCTGCATGCAGACACGTGAGTGGGTCCGTGCATGTGTGTGGTGGCTCCTCTGTCTCACGGTGTGTCCCTGCAAAGCCTTGAGCAGCAGTGGTAACCCTCAGAGGACAGAAAAGAGGGAATAAATCATTTAAAAAACTCAAACCGGAGGGTCAGACATTGATAGGAAGGTGTGTGGTAACGAGGAGCTGCAACGGAAGGAAGCGTGAGAGGCAGTGTGGGTAGTCAGAGAAGGAGCAGGGAGACAAAGCTTGGCCCAGCATCCAGCTCTGCTGCATATGATGTAATCCTACACCGGTCCAAGCAGTCAGCTCAACACCTTCAACACGTCTGAAATCTAGGGATCCACAAACTGCACCACTCTTCCCATTGTGTGAGATGTGGAGATGCAGAGCAACCAATGTCAGAGTGGAATAAAGACCGAGCATCAACAGCACATTCGTCTCTGGGGCAAAGTTCTGAAGTTTGGAATCTTCAGTTTAATCACAAGATCCTGTCGTTGACCTGCGCTTTAACATCCCTCCAGCTACTTACTCTGCCTTCACTACAAAGATTTATATTAAGTCCTGAATAATGGAGTGGCCGTGTGGTAAAGCTGTGGGATGGATGAAACTGGCTCAATGTTAATCCCCCCCCCCAAGGGAGCGGAGTCCACTTCCTGTCTCCTCAGGCGTGAGAGTGACTGCAGTGAGTCTGTTTGGTCTGAGAATCTCTTACAAATAAAACATTAAAGTAAATCGTGATTTATTTCAGTCACTTGAAAGTGGATTTCAGGGCAACAGAGTTCAGTCATAGAAAATGAAGATTCTGAGAAGATTGTGCTTTTCTAACTCATTTCAAACCGTTTGATCCCTTCTGCAGGAGCATGAGGTTTTAATCGATTAACACAAAGTTTACTAACTCAAAGGAAGAGAAGCGAGAAGTGTCTTGAGTCACCTTTGTAGAATTTCGTCGTGATCCATTTCCTGTCTGCGCAGGTCTGACGTGTGGGCGGAGCCACAGGATGAGTGGGATTCTGAAGAGGAAGCTTGAGGAGGGCCCGCCCCCTTACCTCTCGCTGCAGGGCTCCGATGACGACGAGGTTTCCTGCAGCGACAGCGGCAACAGCAGTGACAGCCTCAACCACCCTGTCCCGTCTGGGCTGCTCGACTGTAAGACATGCACATCACATGCACACATGGTCACTGGAAAAATACTGGTTAAACAAGACACACTCAGAATCCACTGATTCAAGCCTCTGTCTCTCCTCCAGCTGCTCTGCAGCAGCAGTCCAAGAGACTAAGGGGCCGCAACGTGCACTTTGAGAGCGTGACAGTCTACTACTTCAACCGGCGGCAGGGCTTCACCAGCGTACCCACACAGGGCGGCAGCACCCTGGGCATGTCGCCACGGCACAGCGGGGTGAGGCGCTTCACCCTCAGGGAGTTCGCCATGGAGCAGAAGAGGAGCCACCGGAACATGCTGAGGGATCACCTGAAGGAGGAGAAGCTCAATGCCATCAAGCTCAAAGTCCGTGGGACAGCCGATGCATCACTGACACCACCATCACAAGGTCAAACGTTCGTCCAGCTGAAACACATCTTTGTCTCTTTGTCCAGATGACAAAGAACGGCACGGTGGCCTCCGTGGAGGCAGACACCCTGACACTTGATGACATCTCCGAAGACGACCTGGACGTGGACAACACAGAGGTGGACGACTATTTCTTCCTCCAGCCTCTGACCACCAGGAGACGCCGTGCCCTCCTCCGAGCCTCGGGGGTCCGGCGCATCGACGTGGAGGAGAAGCACGAGCTGCGTTCCCTCCGCGTGTCCCGGGAGGAGTGTGGGTGCCGCTGCCGTGGGATATGTGACCCCGAAACGTGCGCTTGCAGCCTGGCCGGCATTAAGTGCCAGGTAAATGGAACTGTGGTGAGGCCCATCTATAATACTCAAGTGTTGTTCATGTCTGTCTGAAGAACTGAAGTCATTTGTTATCTATGCAAGTTCTTATTTGGCCCAGTTTGGAAAAAGTTCTTCAAGGGAATTGGATCTATACTGGTGCGACCTTTGACCTTTGACCACAGTTGTGACGTGTTTTGACCACATGAACTTCTGTAAACAAATACGGATTCTGTGGTTTTCTCGTCAAACATGAGCAGCCCTGGTTGTGTTTACCTGTACTGTAGCTGCCGTCCCTCCACCATGCACTGACTCGTGGTTGTTGTCCACAGGTGGACCGCATGTCCTTCCCATGTGGCTGCAACAAAGACGGCTGCAGCAACACCACTGGACGCCTGGAGTTTAACCCGGTCCGAGTGCGCACCCACTTCCTGCACACCATCATGAAGCTGGAGCTGGAGAAAAGCCGCGACGAGCAGCAGCAGCCCGAGCAGCAGCTTGTAACCAACGGCAACGGTTACCATGGAGACTCCTCCTTGGTCCAGCAGCAGCAGCAGCCGAACCTGCAGTTTCCACTGATGAGCACTACACCGCACATTCCCATCATGCACCTCCAGAATGCTGGCGATGCAAACAATCTGGATGAAGAGGAAGAAGAGGAAGAGGAGGATGAAGACGAGGAAGAGGATGAAGATGATGAAGCGTATGAGGAAGACGAGGACGGCAGCAGTGTGTGCAGCGGCCTGTCGGACTGCAGCACGCACAGCTTGGAAACAATTGACCCTGAGGATGGAGAAGAGGATGAGGAGGATGAGGAAGACGAGGAGGAGGAGGAGGAGGAGGAGGAAGATGAGGAAGAGGACGACTGGGAGTGTTCGTTACCTCCGCCCTACTCTGTCCCACTTCCTTCTGTGTTGAGTTACTCCAACAACACCCTCATGAGCCTCAGTCACCCCTTCCACAGCACCCCCCCCCTGCAGGACTATCAGATGGACGGCTCAGTGAAGGACACGCCCACTTTCCTAAGTGAAAACGCCACCGCCGCCGCTGCACCCCCGTTCCCTGCACCGCAGGCCGCACCGGAGGCCGACATAAACACTGAGCCCCCCTGCCGAACGTTCCCGGGCCATGAAGAGCCCCTGACGCTCCAGACCCATTCACATGTAGACCCTTGTGAGACGAATGCCGCAGCCAATGAGCGGCCACGCTCCACAGCCCTCCAGAGCGGTCCAGACGACCATGACTCACACACCGAGGCTGTGGAGCAGACGGGGGAGGAAATAAGAGAGCCATTACAGGAGCATCTGAAAGAGCAGGGAGCCGAATCTGCCGTAAAGACTGACGTGTCAGACAGAGCCTGATGATTCAGACCCTGTCGTTTGAGTCTTCATTCTAGAATGTGACCTTCTTCAGGTTTATTCTTGTCACTTCCAAAGAGAGTGGTCTCATTCCAGCTCAGTTTGTCTGGGAGCATTTTCAAAATCACCTGTTCAGTGAAGCAGTGTTTCTGTTCCTGACCCGTTCTGAACTCTTTCTTCTTACAGCATGTTTTCTGGATGTGTGGCGTCAGTGACCGATCCCTGAGATCCTGAGGCGCCCGTATGGTTCCACTGTCTCTCATCGTGCTGCTGACCGTTATTGAATGCCTGTCTATATCGCATGTGTTCAGTTTGGACTCTCACACAAACTGTACAATGATAAACCACGTCACTGGCAACACAACAGCATTCATAGGAATTCTTGACAGTGGACACAAGTTGTGTTTTCGTTCTGTGCTCGCAGTGTAGCGGACCATCGCATGGATTGCTTTAGATTTGGTGCAGAAGGTATTTCATTAATGTCAATAAATATTTTTATATTAACAATGCATGACATGGAGTGATGATTCTTGCATATCCCTACCAGGGTTCAGCATCAGCTTCTTCATACAGGACAACACAATGTCTTTATGTAGAGAAATGATCAAGATAAATATCTGCAACATTCCCACCTGCCTCACACATTAAGACAAGGGACAATTGTTTTATCTCAGTGTCATAATCAAAGTTACAAAATCAATTGAATAATCCACTGAAGGAAAAGGCAGCAGGGTGCTGTACTTTATTCTCCCACCATCAGATGGCGTCTGCTGCTCAACATCTGACTTCCAATCCCACAGACGTCCCCGAGCATGAGGGGGTTAAATCAAATTGTGTTTTTTTTGTCTGACGTCAATGAATGTGCTGATTACATGATTTCTGCCTCACAACACTCTGAGACATTGGTTCTGTTCTAGACTTCAGTCGTCAGACGAACACTGTCTTTTTCTGTCACTGAAGGAGGACAGTGTGATGTCAGGACCCTCTGACGTCCACAGACGCACACATTATCCTCTCCCTGAGTCACACCCTGGTCCTCTAGAGGGTGGGTCCACGTAGAGACGTATGTAACCACAGACAGTGTAGCAGGTGTCCGTCACAGTAGACTGGATACACACAGTGGAGCAGCACATTAAATTTCGTCATGAACAAAGCCAGCGTTTGACCCCCACCCTTCCTTATAAGAGCCTTAAACCACTGAGGTCTGTGTCAGGGGCTGCAGCAGCAAGAGGATGGGATGCCTACTCCAGCAAGGTATTGTGGGTAAAGTAAGCCCAGAGACGCCGCTGATCAATCACAGACACAGGGAGCTGTGATGTGAGGTTGCCAGGCAACAGGATGGGAGAAGCAGGCACAGGAGCAGCAAAGTGTTCAGACGGGGGAGGAGGAGGAGGAGAGGGATGGGCGGGGCAGTGAGGGCTTTTTCACCTCCGACTCCCTCCTGTCTATCCCAGCAGCTCCTTCTCCTCCTGCTCATCTGTGTGCCCGACAGAGACAGGACACAGGAGGAGGACGTGTATAAAGCAAACACAGAATATGTTAAACATGGTTAAAGGACATGCTGTCCATTTAACACATTTGGGAAGATAATTAGATTGTCCTCTAGGATCATCCTGGATCTATTTGTGTTTTTGAGTTGAAAATGCATTCAAGTTCTCCCAGCAGGTTTAGATATAATTATTCATTTGGTTATAACCACCACAACCTCAGCCTCTTGAGTATAAAATCGATTCACTTCTTTTCACTGAGCTTTTAAATGTAAGGTTAAGACTTGTGGGTTCCTCACTTCTTCCAGTTTTCTATTAGTTTGTTAAAAAGAAAAAATAATATCTATTTTAATCAGAATTTAACATCAAAGCTGTAGCGAACACTATGCCTGGAAGCTCAGATTTCAGAGTCGTATTAATTAACATTAACGTCTCCTCTATGTCAGAATAACGGTGAACATCCTGACTGACAGCAGAGTCCGACTCACGATTGGCTGACTGCGCACAACGGCGGGACCTGGCTGCCATGGCTCCACCCCTCCTGCACAGACCCCGGCTCCAAATGACGTCACTCACACAACATGGCTAACGTGGCATCTGTGTGGAGAGTGGGAGGAAGCAGAGACGCGTTGTGCACCTTTACTTTCAGTCTGCAATTGAGAACATGGAGTCTTTGAGCCTCTTACCTCTTCACAGCAGCAGCACCCACCTCAGAATGAATGCATCCTGCATGCAGAGTACACTTCCCAAAATTAGTTTTATTTCAGAAATCTAGATTTGTGTTTTCTTTCCACATCTTTGGTTATAACAAAAGAAAAAAATATCACTTGTCACATTTTGCAGATTACATAGTTAAGTGTAACATGTACTTGAACCACATGGATGATCCTGTTCAACTGACCACACCCCCCACAGAGATGAAACAAAAGGAATGGATTAAATAAACAAGCGTTAACAAAAAATAGCTCCTTTATTCTTTTGGCTTTTAAATGAAATGACCACACGGGCAGACAGCAGTTGCTTCTTGCATGCAGTTAAAAACACGACGCAAGCGCAATGAGAGATGGCGACTGATCGCTTGGTGGTTTGTATCTACAGATATGGGACCATACACGTATTTCACCATGAGCTACAGTGCGGCACAGAGAAAAGAAAAACGCCTCTGGGAAACATGGAAACAGAGGGACTCGTATCTACAGGAAAACTTTGTTTATCATGTGACATCTGAGGGAAACCTCAAACTCAAGGACATCATTGAAAGGCAAGGACTGGGATCGAAGCAGAGGAGAACTATGGCTGAGGAGGAGGAGGTCAAGAGCAGCTGAGCGAGGACCCGAGGGAGCCTGGACCACGTGGTACCTCTCTTCCAGGAAGCTGTTATGAGCTGACCTATGGAGCCCTGTGACCTGCACAGGTGGAGCAGAAGAAAGGGCAAAGGGCAAAGAGACTTCTCCAAACCAGGGCAGATACATATGGCACCACCACGAGGTACAGACTGTGCTCGCTGACATTCTTAAGCACGCCGCCGCCTGTAATAACAATCATCAAAGCCAGCCAATGAAACCAAGATGCGCCTGCAGCCAACCCGAGCGTGGGAGCTGAGGAGAAGCTTCCAGTTGTCATCCTGATGCAGTTCTCTTCTCTCTGAGGAAAGAAGATGATCTGAGTGGAGCTGAAGAGGAGGTTTCTGCCATGAATGTCTGATGAAGCGACCTCCGGGCTTTGTTACGTTGAGCGTGAAGTGCAGCAGAACATGAACACTCAGGCGAACATACAAACACCGACGTGCAGACTGTCCCTCCCACACGCAGGCATGAGGACGGCCACATGTGGTGTCATAAAGAGGCGGGGCATGAAAAGTGCTCTAACATCTCTGATGTCTGATGTTACTGAGGGCCTGGATATTATTTAGACTACAAACACAACATGAACGTCTCATTATAACCTAAATATGACATGTTGTCATTGGAGCAGTTAGAAACATTTTGCTTTTGAGTTGATTTTATTTCTTGAGATCATTTGTTAACAAGAGCTCTGGAGGAGGGGGGACAAGGAGCCTGATAGAGGAGACACTGCACTGCACACACACTGTGGACGGAATGATCACATGTGCATGTCACCTCAAGGGAATCACATTTCAGGGAAACGTACTTAAGATGAGGAGATGGATGCTATTCTTCCGTGTGCATCTTAGGAAAGAACTGGTTCACTGCTTTGAATGGCCACAAATGAACGTGTCGCTTCTGTTTAGCTCACCAACCAACTGAAATGTCAAGGTTTACTGGAGGTTGAGGAACCAGTCAAAGATTGAAGTTGTCTTCTGTTGCTCTGATTTTTAACACTTACTTTCATATTATGGCTTTTACTGGATCAGAAAAGCAAATTGTTGCAGTGATGTCAAATCGTTATGGTGGCCTGCAGCTAATGTGAAATGCTATAATGAAATGTTCTCATCTCACTCTTGTAAAAACGGAACAAGCACGTTTTCCTGAATGTCAGACACATCTCGTCCCTTTACATACATTCAGCTTCTCTGACGTGTTGTGTATTGAATTGGGGGAGACGGCCATTTAGACAGTAGCACAACACAGATTCAACAATCACCGGTGTGTGTGTGTGTGTGTGTGTACCTGTCCATGACACTTGATCTAGCGTGGCCCTGACCCTCATCATACCAGCTTCACACAGCTGTGGTAGCTTCCAGCACAGACTCGCTCTGCCCTTTGTAATCACACAACATTGAAAGCAGTGGACACATTCACACGATAAAGACACAAACAAGTAGAAAACATTCTTTCTCATAAAAAAAAAGGAAAAATCTTCAAACCAAAAGGAAATGATGCAGAGTACTTGTTAAGTGATACAGCTATTGTTAAATTCAAGACACTGGATTTATATTAGTAGCAGCAGCACTAGCTACAGACAACTGAACAGTACACTCAAGTGTGCCAGATAGTAACAACAACCAATAGGAAAATCACAAGCGTTTTGCAGAGAGGCTTTTCCGTGTTCCACTCAGTGTCTGGCAGTGTCTGCTGGATCATTCGTTTCCACACCTCCGCTTGTCACTGACACTCAGCTTCCTGGGCCTACCTGGTGGAGCATCCTCAACAATCAACACACCCACCCTCAGAAGCTGTAAACACATTTCTTTCATGTCTCCGATTTGAATGTTTTGTTCCTTCTTTTTTTTTTTTTTTTTAAAAGTCTATTTCTTTCGTTCCTTTGAGTCTTTTCCTTTGTTTTCTTTTTCCCTGTTCTCCTTCTCGTACTTGTCCTTGTCTGATTTCGTCACGCTGTTGTAGGAGGGCGGGGAGGCTGTGGATGGCGTCATGTCCGTTTTGTCCGAGGTGGAGTTCTCTGTGAACTTGGCGATGACCATGACGTCCTTGTCTGGGTCGCGGACGCCCTCTTTCAGCTGCTCCTTGTACAGAGTGGACGCCTTCTTCATGGCCAGGCGGATCATGTAGCGGCGGAAGGCTCTCTGGATGATGACGGCCGACATGTCCTCCTGTTTGCGGCGTAGGGTGGTGGTAATGGGCTCGTACGACACCTTGGAGGGGTTGGAAGCCATGAAGCGCTCCTCCATTTGCCCACGCAGCACGTCCATCTCCCCGCCTTCGCCCAGCACTCGCTTGGTGAAAGCGAACAGAATGTCGAGGCAGTGGATCCGCTCGCCGCTCACCATGGGCAGATCCATGGAGATGAGCTGGATCATGTTGGGCTTGGGCATGCGCAGCGGCGGGTCGAGAGCGTCGGCAAAGTCGGACAGCTTGCTGTACTCCATGAACTGCGTGGCATCTGGGTCGAAGCGCTCCCACACCTCGTAGAACATCTCAAAGTCATCCTCGCTCAGCGGCTCGGCGCTCTCCTCCGTGGCCACGCTGAAGTTCTCCAGGATGACGGCGATGTACATGTTGACCACGATGAGGAAGCAGATGATGATGTAGCTGACGAAGAAGAAGATGCCGACCGACGGGCTGCCGCAGTTCCCTTTGTAAGAGTTGCCCGGGTGCTCCATCTGGCTGTCGCAGTCGGGCTCGCGTTTGTTCAGGATGGGCGCCAGCAGGCCGTCCCACCCGGCCGAGGTGGTGATCTGAAACAAGCAGATCATACTGTTCCCGAAGGTCTCGAAATTAAACATGTCGTCGATCCCCGCTTCGCGCTTGACATAGGCAAAGTTGGACATCCCGAAGATGGCGTAGATAAACATGACGAGGAAGAGGAGGAGGCCGATGTTGAAGAGTGCAGGCAGAGACATCATGAGGGCGAAGAGAAGCGTCCGGATGCCCTTTGCGCCTTTGATAAGGCGCAGGATGCGGCCTATCCTGGCCAGACGGATCACTCGGAACAGCGTCGGGGACACAAAGTATTTCTCGATAACTTCGGATAGGAACATCCCTGAGGAAGGAAATAGAAAATCACATTCAGCATAAAATGTAACTGCAATTCCACCTGAGACAGAGACGCCTTCAAACATGTCCTCACCCACGATGGACAGGATCACCACCACAAAGTCAAATATGTTCCAGCCGATGGTGAAGTAGTAGTGACGCAGGGAGATCATCTTCAGCATGCACTCCCCAGTGAAGAGCACGATGAAGACCATGTTGATCCAGTACAGGATATCGTCCATTTCCTCCGTCTGGTCGTCCGTCTCCACCATCATGGTCACCATGTTGAGGCAGATGAGGATCATGATGACGATGTCAAATGCCTGCTTGGTGATGCAGTCGAAGACGCAGCCTTGGAAAGCGTTCTGAGTGGAGAGGAGGAGCAGGATTTAGATCAAGAGGTGACAGAGAGAGGAGCATGAAGCACGAGAGCGAGTCCGGTCTTACTGTCGGCCGTGGTATGGGTTTCTGGGGTTTCTTGGAGCCCAGCTTCTTCATGGCATTGTAATATTTCTTCTGTTCTTCTGTCATAAAGATGTCCTGACCTCCAAAGTAAAGGGGCCACAGAGAAACCTGGTTACAACTGTGTTCAATTCAGCTTATCGAGATGAGAGGAGAACAGCATCAGTTGGCACGGTTAGCTTCATTAATGAGAGACGAGACTTCTGCGGCTCAGTGTCACATTCTGAGTGCACGGTGTACGTCTGGAGGGCAGACTGGTGTCAACACTGAACAACCATCTGTGTGACTGTGGCTGTGGGGCTGAAACACACCAACTGATGCACTGTCTCAGTCAGTCAGTCAGACAAGTCGTCCCCAGTGGCCGCACCCACCCCCCCTCCCTTCCCCACCCCCCCCTCCGCTCTTTGGGCGCTGCCAATCCTGCTTGTTAGCGCTCGGTTGAATGGAGGGTTCTCTGTGACAGTGCATGTGAGTGTGTGTGTGAGTGCGCAGGCAGGGTGTCTCGCAGTGAGTCATGCAGCCTCAGTAATCCTCGGCAGAGTTGAGGGTCCACAGAGTGCGTCAGATAATGATTATTCTGCAGCGCAGTTCTTTCTTTAACACAGCTGGGGCCCTGCTCCGGATAAATCTCTTCTATCTTTAATTTAAATCACTTTACATCCCTGCATTTTGTTTCGATTCCCCGGGTCTTAAAATGTCTGTTCATCATAGCAGAATAATAAGCATGGCTCAGTGCAACTTATCTTTTTCTTCTGCTGGTTGAAGTTGTCAATGATGACCCCAATGAACAGGTTGAGGGTGAAGAAGGAGCCGAAGATGATGAAGATGACAAAGTAGAGGTACATGTACAAGTTCACTTCGTATTTGGGCTGATCCTCCACCTGTAACAAGCCAAACCAATACAATTTGAAGAAATCTAAGTCAAATAAACCACCTGGAGAGTCAATAAGCAAATAAATGTCACTTACATCGCGAGAGTCCACGGCCGCGTACATGATGTCCATCCAGCCCTTAAACGTTGCCTGACAGGAGATGAGGAAGACGTTAACCCGGATGACCAGCACACAGAGGACTCAGAGCTTTTCCCAAACACTCACCACTTGCAGCAGAGCAAGATATCCGGCCCCCACGTTGTCGAAGTTGATCTTGACGTTCTTCCAGCGGGCACTGCCGTTGACCAGGTTCAGGCAGTCGCTCTTGTTGTTGACGATGTGGATGGGGAAGGTCTCGTCTGAGGTGGTGTTGACGCAGTAGTAGTACTTCCCCGCGAACAGGTTGACGCCCATGATGCTGAAGATGAGCCAGAAGATGAGGCAGACCAGCAGCACGTTCATGATGGAGGGGATGGCGCCCAGCAGCGCGTTCACCACAACCTGGAGACGTCAGAGCAGGCACGCTCAGAGGCCGGGACAGTCAGCTCATCACTTAGCTTCTCTTAAATGAGACACCTGATCTAACTGATGCCTTCAGAGCTAGAGCCAGTGTGTTCATACATTACTCAAAGCTGCGTGTAATGTGTGTGCACACATGAAGTTCTTACCACCATGCATGTCTACAGAGAGAAGTTAACAACATGGTAGTTGGAAAGAAGAAAGTGGAGAGGTGAGAAAGTTAACATTTGATAGGTAAGAAAGCAAAAAAACGGAAAAAAACCTTAGAGAGGCGGGATGAAGTCACAACATTTTGTTTGACTGCAAATGAAAAAAGACACACAACAAAGAAAAACATTACAGGTCAATGGCACCACACGAGCAACGTCAGAAAACAGCAGATTACAGTAATCCATAGACACAATGTGAACAGTCATGCAGATAGAGAGAAGTCCAGAGGAGAAGATAACTTTAGGAGTCAAAACAGGCGTGCAGTCGCATGGTAACACGCATTCTACACGTAGAGATAGAAATCATACTGGAACGTCTTTAGTTTGGAGCTTATGTTAAATTATCCTTCTGCACATTTTCATGATAAAAGTTTGACAAAACATGGATATCTACCACTCATTAGCTGGTTTGCAGAATAACACTAATTTGAAGTTCCTCGGGCTCTTACCCTCATGCCTTCAAACCGAGACAGGGCCCTCAGGGGTCGGAGGGCTCGCAGCGTCCTCAGAGACTTGATTGCTGTCAGCTCAGAGTAGCCCAGAGCATTCGCAATGAGGCTGACCAGAGACACCTGAGGAGACAAAGTCAGAGAGGAGCAGGGTGACGGCAACATCACAGAGCATCTGGAGACCAGACTTCCACTGAGGAAATACATACGTCTACGATGAGGAAGTCGAGCCAGCACCAGGCGTTGGTGAAGTACTTGACGAAGCCGTAGGCCACCCACTTCAGCAGCATTTCCAGGATGAAGACGTAGGTAAAAACCTTGTCTGAGTACTCCAGCATCGTCTTGATGGTCCTCCGCTGCTCGATGTAAATGTCCTCGAATGCCTGTGCAGAGGGGAGGAACCAAGATGGAGACTGGTGTGTGAAGAAGGGGATTCTGGAATAAACAAACACCAACATTCATCGATGTTTTCTCACCAGCGCCCCACTGCTGAGCAGAATCATGAATATGATGAAGGACTCAAACCAGTTGTGCTCCACAATGATGAAGCAGGTCTTCCTCAGATCCCACCAGGACTTATAACGGCTGCCCTCCTCATTGATCTGGCAGCACTGGAACCTGCTCACACAGCCTGGGGGCAAAGGAGATGGCTGATAAAATAAACTAATCCTACTTTCTCAACATAAGGCGAGCAACTCCGCTCATGTTATTCAAGAGTGACTGAGGAGGTTTGCAGGTTTATCTGGAAATAAAATGTCTGGTTACGTTTCCAACCCAGAGAACCAGTCTACCTCTCCTCTGTCCTGCTAAGCACTGGGATTCACTGCCATTCAGCACACAGGTGCTGAGCACAAGCAGTTAGTGCGATTTACTCCGCGCCTTGAAATGTATTGCTGAAGCGCTCCCTCTCTCCTGTGCTGGCCCACTTTTCCCTCTGTCTACCCATCATCCTCTCTGCCCATCACCCTCCCCTCTCTCTCACCCTCGGTGAAGCACGCCTCTGGGTCCATAGACTCCTCTGGCTCCAGTTCCACAGAGTCAACCCCGTCTCCTGGGGGGCGGATATCGACCGTGCTCCCCTCCGACGAGCTCAGACGCTTGGGCTCTGCGTCGAGCTTCTGCACGGGCCGGGAAGAAGATGAGAGGTTAAACTGCCGAGTCTGTAATCACAGAGGATCACTGGTTATAGGAGCCTGTAACTGTATACCTGAGTTGGGCTCTTAAAAAGTCACTGCATCATCATCACCACATGCAGCAGTGATCAAATGTACCTACAGGCCTTCATATTCATTTCATCAAATGGTTTAAATCAGATTGTGTGGGAACACATGGCGTGGGGACATGAGTTGGATGGACCCGCTCTGTAGGTACGTTTGATGTGACCTCACTCTGAGGACGAGTGCATGCAGTATTCTGGTGCATTATAAATTCAAGCCTGAAATAGAACCAAGCAGAACATGTGCTCAAGTGTTTTCATGTGCACTGAAGAAAATCATCTCCAATAAATTTGACTGGAATTTGTCCTATTTCCACAACTGTGGGAAAAGCAAGTGTCCCCGCCCCCATCAAAGCTAGAGTCCACCCACAGAATGAGTGCCGAGCCCTTTTCCTCAGTGACATGGAAACACATCATTTCCATTCCTTGAAAGCAACAAGCTTCTTCTGTTTGAGTGGAAGTAGACGGATAACCACATTAGCTTACCAGCAAAAACCAGTACTGTGCACTGTTTATCAGACAGCATGTGGTCTGGCACTTTGCTTCTGTTGCCATTTGTAAGACCCATGCATACCCAGGGTTGCTAACTCTCTCCTCCTCTCTGAACCCATGCAGTTATCTGGCAATGATGTGAGTTACAACATCATCTGATTGTCTCTGGGTAAACATGGTGCTGTGTGAGGAAAGGAACATGTCATCGTAGACAGTGCAGCAGCCCTGATTGCTGTGGGACCCAGCTAATACAGCATGGGAGTGATGGAAGCATGCTGCCCACGTGTGCATCGCTTTCTGGAAAGGCATTTCCCTTCCAGCTCGGTTTCTCCTGCAGACCCATCTTACCTCCTCTGGACCTGGGTCAGACTCAGAGCTCTTCACCTACCGTCAGATTTTACTGGCTATAGCTCTGCAGGGGGCAAGATAGTTGCAGCGGAACGAAAAAGAATAACACAGGCATGAAAACACAAATATAATTATTATTTTTTTCATTCGCTGCCGTGTGTTATCTGTTCAGCTTCTCTGCAAGAATCTGCACCCGTTCATTTGTGTTTCAATCTCCTGGAAAGAATTCTGTGAAGAATCTTCCATGAAAATGTGAATATCCCAAAATAACCTGTATTTCCTGTGTGTGTGTATGAGCAATGAACTGGACAAATGAAAAATTCATTCCTCCATTCCATCTCTCTGAATTCTGTTTTTCCTTATTTCCCTTCTCTCCCTCCTCCACCTCCCTTCCTTCAGTCTCGAGCTCGGAGTGTCGGATGCCAATCGAGTCCCAAAAAACAAGTGAAAACCAAGCAATGAAACCAAAAGCAAACATCATGTTTGATGAGTTTGTATATCAATGGAAAACGGTGGCGTTGCTCATTCCTAATGGTTTGTATGTAACTGCAATACAGCCTGATGTTTGGAGATAAACCATGAAGGGGGTGGGGGGTGGGGGTACAGGGGAAAGTTACAGCATTGTGTGGGCTGCTGTATGGGAGAGGGGCGGGTGGAGTCAGAAAGCAAAAAGGGTGGGGTTGGGCACAGAGGGCAGACCAGGCAAAAAATGAAAAATGGGCAATCCATTAAAGGTATGAGAAAACGTATGTGGATTGTCTGTACATGGCAGAGGCAGTCCTCATGGTTAGTGCTATGGTACAATAAAGGTGTCTTACAAGTCTCCTCTCACTGAAAACCTTGAGAGCGTCTGTGACACAGCTGCAATAACAAACGGGGTTAAACACAGTAAGTCACACACACCAGTCAGTGCACAGGCCACAGACTGCACGTCCCTGAGAAGACACTCATCTTCACTGTATAAACAATCAACTGCGACAGGGGGGCGGGTCATGGAGTCACTGCAGGATCTATATATGGAACATGTGGTGCCACGGCTAGAAATAGTCTCCGGAGGTTGTTTTGAACCACAGAGAATTGGCACCACACCCACAGTGGCAGGTTGACATCACCAGGGAGCTCTGTCAGCCTGGCAACATGCAACACAACACCTGGCATCTGCTCTGTGGCAAAACATTTGGAAAATACACCGACTTGGTTCAAGATTTCTGATTTCTCTTGGACATGTCATCCGAGTTCTGGTTTTGCTGCTTCACTGATTTCATGTGCATGTTGTGAGCCAACCGTGCACGCGCACGCACGCACACTCTAATGAGCACAGCACGAAGGTGAAGCTGTTCGAAATCAAGTAAGTCATTAGTTGTCAGTTCAGTTGAAATAGTCTCAGCTTTAAACTCGCATTGTTAAGTCAGATGTTTGTGAGCACAGCCTCCAGTAGGGACTGGCCGAGGAAGACTTCTGCTACCAACCCTACGTAGGAGTCAGACGAACTAAAAACGACAACAGCTGGAGAGATTGCCCTCAACCTGACAGACGCATGGATCGTTCGATCGTCTTACCTCCTTGCTGCCCTCGACGTCTGACGAGTCGCTGCTGAAGTCTTCTGTGTTCAGGTTCTCAAAGTCTGACTCGCCCACAGCAATGGGCACGGTGACCGTCAGGCTAGGGTTATGAATGAATGACAAGTAGTCACATTCCTCCATAGGATATTTCACCGCCATGTCCCTGACCCCGACCACCAGCCCCCCTCCTGGCCGCCCGTTGCCCTCCGTCATGTACACCCTGCTGGGCTCTTTGGTGATCTCCAGGGACGTGTGGTTGGAGATGCAGTTGCCCTTTCCGTTGCTGTGCAGTTCGTCCAGCGGTTTGCTCTGGTCGGCCAGGCCAGACCCCTTGCTTCCCCCGCCGAAGCAGACACTCTGGAGGAACTGGCGCACGGTGGATTTGATGAAGGCGATGCCCCTCTGGATGCGTCCCACTGCAATCTGCAGGTTGTTCATCTCGCTGTCGTCATCGGTTGCTGCCAGGTTGTCGGCGCTGAACGAGCTCAAAAGGAGAGCCAGGAACAGGTTTAAGACCTAGGAAGAAGAGCGCGTGATCAGTCTGGTTTAACCACTACATCATGGCACGAGCGAGGAAGCACGACGCACCACAAGGTTTCCGATGACCATGACCATCATGAAGACTATGAGGCACATGGTCTGCCCCGCCACCTCCATGCAGTCCCACATGGTCTCGATCCACTCCCCACACAGCACCCGGAACACGATGAGGAAAGAGTGGAAGAAGTCGTGCATGTGCCAGCGGGGCAGCTGACAGTTGTTGGAGATGTTGCACACAAACTCCTTGTAGCTCTTGCCGAACAGCTGCATGCCCACCACGGCAAAGATGAAGACGATGATGGCGAGCACCAGAGTCAGGTTCCCCAGGGCGCCCACCGAGTTACCGATGATCTTGATCAGCATATTCAACGTGGGCCACGACTTGGCCAGTTTGAAGACTCGCAGCTGATGACCAAAGACAATGACAGCTGTCAGGTTTACAATGGGATTACAATGCCTGGTGTAGGTTTGAGTCAAAAAGCAGATAAAGTATGGTTTCTGTATCGGTGACTGTGGCCTGAAAGAGCCTCGCTGCCCTGCAGCTCATCTCAGAGGAGAAGGGAAAAACAAACCCAGCCCCAACGGCCTGAGCAACTCTCCGTGGAGTTGTTCACATATTGCACAGAAGCTCTTGTCACCTCATTAGCGCGACAGTAATCAGCCCAACCTTAGAAGTGGCGGTCCCTGTGAACTCTTTGCAAGATAAACGAGCGCTCAGCTCTCACCAGTCTGAAGGAGCGGAGCACAGACAGCCCCTCCACGTTGGCCAGGCCGAGCTCCATCAGACTCAGACTGACGATGATGCCGTCGAAGATGTTCCAGCCCTCCTGGAAGTAGTAGTAAGGATCCAGGGCGATGATCTTGAAACACATCTCGGCTGTGAAGATCCCTGTGAACACCTGAGGGGGGGGGGTAGTTGGAGCTATAACATCCAATATCACTTTATTTCTGATCCAACCCAGTGAGGCAACACTTGCCAGGTTTCCCACTGAGAGCACGGTGTTGAATTCCTTCGTCATGGGGTAGTGCTCCATGGCCATGAACAGGGTGTTGAGGACGATGCAAATGGTGATTGCCAGATCCACGAACGGGTCCATGACCACCATGTTGACCACCTCCTTGATTTTCAGCCACGCTGGGTGACAATCCCAGATCAGACAAGTGTTGGCAAACCGATACCAGCAGGGCGGGCACTTCTGCCTGGACTCTTCCAGCTCTGAAGAAGAAAGACGAACACGTTCTGTTCAATTATTAATACGTCTGCTGGTGTGCTCCTCAGTTCATCATCTACAGTCTGATCCAAACCTTCCATGGTGTTGGTGAGAATACTGGCCACACTCATCGCTCTCTGCCGACTCCCTGGTTCGTCCAGGTAATCCATGGACGGCTGGCGAAAGCCTGAGGAGCGTTTCTTCAGCTCAGTGTCTGTGGTTGTTCCCTGGACATAAACAAGACACACAGAGAAAAGATTTATGATAAAATGTCAATTCAAGCAGAATAGAGTCTGAAACAATAAAATCACCTCAGGCAGCAGGAGACCTACAGGGGAGGTTGTGACCGACGTTCCACCAACCAGCGACACCACACCGTTGCAGTCGACGGTGCAGTGCATCTTCCCATTGGCAGGCAGCATGACCCGAGGCGCCCCGAGGCTTGTCTGGCTGACGCCGCTGCAGCGCCGCTCGAGGCGGCGCGGGAGGAACAGGGAGCCGCGGCGACTTTCGCTCTCCTCGAAGGTGCTGTGCTCGTCGTCGGCGAAGTCGTTCTCGGAGCCCATGTCGCGTGCACGGCCGCGGAAACTGAAGAGGCTGGCGCGGCTGTTCCTCCGAGGAGAGAGCAGGGACCCACGGATACTGAGGAGAGACTGGAGGAGACGACCAGGAGGACATGGGGATAAAGTTAAGACAAACTATAATCAGCCTGATTGGTTGATGAGTTATCAGTTCATTTGCTTGGTGAGGGAGGTGTGCACCTGGTTGGGGGAGGAGCATCTCTTCTCATAAGAGAGGCGGTTGGCGTCCACAGAGAAGCGGAAGCTGGAGCGCTTGATGCTGTCCTCGGACTCAGACTTGTGGAACTTGCACCCCCCCCTCTCCTCCTCCTCCTCCCTCTGCTTTCTTTTCTTCCGCCTGTTGCGCCGCTCCTTGGCGCTCTTGGAGCTCAGCTTAGACGTCCCCGAGGAGGACTCAGAGGTGGGCCCCCCTCTCCTGCTGTACTCGCCGCTCTCCGTGGCTGCTGCCGCGGCAACCTGCCAGCCAATGGGAACACAAGCACAGTTGTCATGGCGACCCTGGTGGCTGTCTCAGAGGCTCTCTTGGCGTGAGGCGGAGGAGAGAGGCTGGCAGCTGAGAGCAGCGGCCCAATGAGCCTCAGACACCTTCTAAAAATGGATGCCTGATTTCTGGATCCTTGCATTTATATCATTTGAATTCTCATAAAAAGGGAACCTGTTGCATTCAGGTGTTACACCTGCACCAGGATTCCATCTGGAGGCGTCGTCCTGGCCTCAACATCACTAATTAGCTGTGATGTTTATCTGCTTGTTTTAGTTCCTGAAGGTCGGCCAAGGACGCCTCACCCCCGAGGGAGGGGAGGGAATCCTTCAGCTGTTTATGGCAGCTGGTTCAACACTGATAGATTCTCCATTCCACTTGTCTGTTATGAAATCTCTCCTTGACTCTAAAACCTTTTCTCTATCAAGATAATAACTAATGAGCCCTGCCTGTGCCTCCTCCTGCTGCCTCTTCAGTTGCTCCAGCATGGCCTGGAACTCCTCCTCCTTCTGCTGGGCCTCCTCGATGGTCGCCTGGTTCTGCTCATCGTACGCCATGGCCACCACGGCCAAGATCAGGTTGACCAGATAGAAGGAGCCCAGAAAGATCACCAGGACAAAGAAGATCATGTATGGTTTTCCTGCAGCGCGCAGAGTCTGCCGGTCCGGAGGGGAACAGAGGGACAGAGGGTCACTGGGACAAATTCTTCAAACACACGGAAAACAAATCGACCACACTGAGCGAAGCCAACCTGCTGGTAGAGGTTTTCCCAGAAGTCCTGGGTCATGAGACGGAACAGAGAGAGGAAGGCCCAGCTGAAGGTGTCGAAGCTGGTGTAGCCGTAATTTGGATTACGACCCGCTTTCATGCACGTGAAACCTTCAGGGCAGAGGCTGACAACACAGACATCAGTTTAGCTGTTAAGTTTCAACATTAGCCAAAACGCAGTCCCAGTTAACTCGTTGGTTTTAGTGCGTTGGCGAGTGCTGGCTCTAATTGTGTATGCTCAGCTTTGTGGTGCAGCTAATTGGTCGTATAAATAAAACATGTCGAGCCTTACCCAGCCCCGCTGCCGTTCCCACAGAGCAGAGCATCCCTGCTGCCGGGGAGGTAATAGTAATTATCTGGAGAAGAGAGGAGATCAACATCAGTGGATATTATTACTCGACATTCTGTGACTACATCTTCCACTCAAACATCGTTAAATCTGGTGAGACGCCAGGCTTTAAAACTCAGGTGTGATTTTAATCAGCCTCTCTCTCTTGCTCTGGCATCAGCTTGTCACAGAGCTGGTGCCTGTCTCCCCGGCGTCCTGTTGACAGTCAGTGACTCACCCTCCTCTAGCACTTTAGGCTGTGGCTGCCACACAGATGGGCTATTGCAGAGTGATGAAGGATGGTGAGGGGGTGAAACCAGAGGGCTTTATTGTTGAGGCGATTATCCGCCGCATTTGCCGCATTCTCCCACCAGCTCTGGTTGGAGCGCCCTGCTCCCAGCCATTGCTGTCACCTCCGCTCTACCACCACCACCACTGACCAATCTCTGCATATCCAGCAGACAGCTTCTGACTCAGGCCGTCTGGGGAGGATGCTAACTTGACCCTAGTTAACACTTTTACACCGCACCACTAACCGGGGTTGTTGATGTACTCCAGCCAGTCAAAGGGGCGCTCTGTGTCGTTCTGCACAGACGTTGCATTGATGTCCATCAGGACGTCACTGAAAGACATGAAGTCGTCGCTGGTTACGTTGCTGCTGCTGTTGGTGGCGTTGCTGAGGATCAGATCACGCACGCACTTCTGCCTCAGGTTGCCCATGAAGAGCTGGAGGCCGATGAGGGCGAAGACACTGAGGCAGAACACGGTGAGGATCATCACGTCCGACAGCTTTTTCACCGACTGGATCAGAGCGCCCACAATGGTCTTCAGGCCTGAGGGTGGAGGACATAGCACAGAGGTTACTGACTGCTCGTCACGAGCCGGATCAGAAAAACATCACAGGTGAGAGCAGCAAGCAGTGTGTATGTTTGTGGTCATACAGGAACCAGGCAGATCACGTCGCTCCACCAAGGTCAAGCACGACGTGAAGCGCAATCCAAACTGAAGGACCATTTTACTGATTAGAAGAAACTCTCTCCTCTCGTGCAGCTGAAGGTGCACTGGGGAAAACAGCAGCTATATATATATATTTGCTTTCTTGCCGGGAGAAGGATTTAATCAGTTTAAGCGAGTTCATCCCATTCCAGAGGAGAATTCGAAACTGGGACACAGCATTAATGTTTTTATTTTATTTCACATTCAGTCTCCTCTGAGCAGTCTCCTCGTGCAGCGCTGTGGCGAGCTGAGGTTGTTGTGCTTTACAAATAAACTCGACTTGACTGCTGCAGTTACGGGAGAGTTACTTAAAATGTCAAACTATTTCTGTTTGTGCAGAATATAATTTTATTCTTTGTTCTTTATTCTCAACAATAACGAAGGGAGAACCAGATTAAATCTCAAACAGGATCCTCTCTCTGGATGCTTTGCATGGGGCCTGTGTGTTAGTTTGTGAAGTGAGTAGTGTGAGTGTTCAGAATGCCACATCCCAGCCCCCACTGACCAAATCACAGTTTCTCCATGAAGTAACATACAACACCGAACGGTACATGCACAGGAACACACGGAGAGGAGGAGCCCTACACACACAAAGAACTTGCCACCAGAAAATCGGCTTTTGCAATGTCTCATGCAAAAAGGAAGAAAATGGTGCACGAAATCTACTCGCATGGCTCCCAAGGCAAGAATAGATTTCAACCAAAAAAGAATTCTGCCTTGAAGGATGTGTGGGAAAAGCTTTGAATCGTGTCAATCTGTGCAGATTGGAGCCAGATTCCAGCTTTCACTGGCAGCATGGAGGCTACAGTGAGATGAGCTGAGGAGGAGGAGCAGGGGGCAGGCGGTGCGCGAGGATGTTTGCGGAACGCCAGTTAGCCGTGGCCAGGTGGCTCGCTCACCTGGGATGACTGATATAGTTTTCAGGGCTCGCAGAACCCTGAAGGTTCGCAGTGCTGAGACATTGCCCAGGTCCACAAACTCTGTGACATATCTGTAAGGGAAGGAGGGAGGAGGAGGAGGAGCAGGAAGGAGGGGGGTGGGGAGTGGGCATTTTGGGGTGTGGGAGACACGCACATACACACACACGCACACACAAACCAGACACCCACACACATGGCGTGACGAGACAGGAGGAGGAGCAGGTCAAGGGGGGGGGGGGGGGGGGGGGGGGGGGGGGGGGGGGGGGGGGGGGGGGGGGAGGTGGCAGAGGAGGGAACGGCAAACGGTCACGCACAGAGGACACATGGCAGGAGTGCTGGCGGCAGGCGCAGGCGGCCTTACCTGGGATTACCGAGATAGTTTTCAAAGCTCGCAATACTCTGAATGTGCGCAGAGCGGAAACATTGCCTAGGTTTACAAACTCTGTTATATACCTGCAGGATCAAATGCACAGTTACTACACAGCATGGCACAGGCAGGAAGCCAGTAACACGTGCACAGACACAAACATGGGAGGAGCCACGCCCCCTCCTGAACAGAGATCAAAGCATTATCCATGATATCAGAATGACAGGCGTATTCTATCATCGGTATCAACACACGTCATCTCACACTTTCCCTGTGTGACCTTTATTTTGTCTCAGGACAGGAAGCCACTGAAGCGTGACACAAATGTGGGTCAACGTGCTTTGGGGGCTCCAGACGTTACACCAATAAGACTCAGATTAGCATCTCTGTGCTCTTCCTCTCACAGTCAGCGGGACTTCGTCAGCTGCTGGGCTGATGAGCATTAAAAGCATTTGGCCTGGTAATCTACGCCACATCACGTTAAGATCATCCTAACCGTGCTTGTCAGAATACTTACGCCATGAGGATAACACTGAAATCCAGCCAGTTCCACGGGTCCCTCAGGAACGTGAACTTCCCCACACAGAAGCCCCTGGCCAGGATTTTTATCAGGGACTCGAAGGTGTAGATCCCAGTGAACGTGTACCTGGAACACATGAGCATGTTAAAGCCTGCCTGTCAGTCGGGGTTTCTCATGAGCCTCCTGATCAGTACTCACTCTACATTCTTGGCCCATTCCGGGGGGTTACTGAGGGTCATGAAACCACAGTTGGTCAGGATGGTGAACATGATCAAGATGCTGAACAAAGTGCAACAACAGTTAAGGAACACAACAAAACACAAGCAGTATAAAAACTCAGGAAAGCCTGATGTGCACAGTCGATCATCAACTCATTTCAATCCCTCCTTTGTTTGACAAACCATTTAATCCCAATCAGGGGCAGAAAGGATATGAGTGCACTAAAACTCTAATCGCTATCCTCCTCAGGGGGTTGAAGGGGCTTAAGATGTACAAGGCAGGAGTGGCATTGAAGCGAAAGATGGCCTTCCCTCGATTCAATACTATGAAGGTCTGAAAAAGAGGAAGAAGAAACGGATTAAAGTGCAACGTCCACACTCAAGGAGGACTCATGGCTCCTGCGGCCCGGACACTGACCTTCTGGTTGCTGTAGAACGGGTCCAGGTCCTCCAGAGGCGTGGACACCAGGTTGGAAGGCAGGTCCCCGTAGATGAAGGGGAGGGATTTCCCCGCCTCCAGGTCACTGTTGGGCTTTGGCCCATTTTCGTCATCGCTGTCGCTGCGGCGCTCCACCCGCGGTTTCCGGGCCTCCTCCTCGGCGATGCGCCTCTCGATGGCGGCCAGCGACTCGGGGACGAAGGGGAGGAAGCTGTCAGGTCCGGGCGGTACAAGCAGCTGTGCCATCTTGTCATCCTGCTTCTTCAGAGGGCAGCGAGGGGCTCAGCTGGGGCAGGGAGCTGCAGCGACAAGCAGAGGGGTCAGGGAGCTTCTGGAAATAGTCGACACGTTCACCTTTGGGGTCAACGCATCTTCTCGAGCTGCGAGCATGAAACTGCTGGGACAGATTACAGCGCTTACAACCGAGCCCAGGTTGTCTCAGATCTAACGTCAGGTACAGAGATCTTACAGAGAGACTGGGGGGGAGAGAGGGACATAAAAGACGACACATGCAAATGGCCGACGAGTGACTAATACCAATTTGAGAGCCTTCGTGTAAAACACAATGGCGTGACGTCTCCAGCTGGCCTCTCTCTTCTCCGTTTCATAACCAGTGAATGGAGCTGATCATGTGCACGAATCAAAACACTGACACATTGACATCTTCGTTTTACTTTGGGAGGGATGACAAACATGTGTCCTGGGTGGGACAAATGAAAATGGCACCCCGCTGACCTGGAGAATCCAACGCAGTGAGGGCACAGGTGGGATGGAGGCTTTAGAAACAGCTGACTCACAGGGACTAGAAATACCCAGCATGAGAGGAGAACACAATCCCCCTTTCACTCTTTGGCCTTAATCTAATGATGTCTTCATGGACAAGGAGCTGAGGCAGTACTTTCCTTGAATGGCACATTTAATTATTGGAACGGTTTTCATAGATTCTCCTCCGTCCATCTATGATCCAACAGGAGAAACCAGGAAGTCACAAAAACAAGATCGTCCCCAAAAAAAATCTTGGTGAGCCTTTATCAGCACATCCTCAGCGCCTGTCCCTGCTGCTCCCACAGGTGCTCCTCCCGGGGCTCCTCCTGGGACGCTGGCCCAGAAAACAGGAGCACGGTGCCTCCTTCAATCTTCAACACTTTATTATCCTCTTCTCTCCCACACCACACGATGAGAGAGATTCACTCCAAAGCCACATCAACCACTCAATGCATCTGGAGCATAAAGAGAGAATTAATTGCAGCATCTCCCATAGGCACTTCTTCTATAAAACACATCTGCTTGTGTCCCACAGACAGCCCTGGGACCCGTGCGGTGACATGTGGCCTGACAGCTCGTCTGGCGAAGGCACTGCTGGGTGGAGAATGTGGCGGGGGGGGCAGGGGGCCTGATCAACCCCTGTAGGTCAAACATCCACAGCGCCCAGGACGGTCGCGCCTGTGGCCTCTCATGTGACTGTCAGCCGCTGGCGCCTGTGCAGCCTTCAGACCGGATGTTGACACTTCAGGCGTTATCTGTGGTTTCAAGTATTTTCACACACAACCATCCTGTTCTTAAGAAATCTGAAGCCTCCGGAGGACCCAGGCTAAACAGAGCGACCACTCAGCCTTGAGATTGATGGACATGGAACCTTGATGCAAGGCTTATGTCATGCTAAATCTTGTTAGCAATTTCCCCGGGCCAGGGGCCGAGCAGTTAAATGACGTTTTTTCCCTTGTCATCCTGATATAATAGGATTACAAGAGACGCTTTGGAGGAAAGAAATCTGAGATTACAAGGTTGCAGCTGGATTATAACGAGACAGATCACAACAGAAACCAACCGTCTGAATTCTAGATGTCCTTCAACATCTGGACTCCATGGATATTTCAGCCACGAGCAATAAAAACACAGAATTCCCAGAAATCCAGAGGAGCGAAGCTGACCTCAGGTCACACAACAACAAGCTATTTTAAAGTCCCTTCAGCCCTGTGATTATCGTCGTCACAAGGCGGACGTTAAAAAGTTGCCCTTTAGATCCACGTCGTGTCCCTGACATGTCCTCATCACCACGGCAACTCGTCCACGGTGCCCTGAAGCACACACACACACACACACACAGAGCGAGTGTGTGTTTCACTGAAGCTGAGCAGCTGCTTCAGAAAACAAACAGAGACAATACAAAGAAATGACAATACAACATATCTGTGTGTGTGTGTGTGTGTGTGTGTGTGTGTTTCCTCAGCTGCTCAGATTTCAGATGTCAGCCGACCAGAGGGCGGCTGCTGTCCAAGGTGCTTAAAGCTCAGAAACGACACATGAAAATGAGACATGTCTTCAAATAATCTGAGACACTCTGAAAAGATGGCAGCACCATTTAGATCCTGCCTCCACATGATGGGTCAAACTGGTTCTGCTGGTGATCAGGTGCTCGTCATCCTCTGGCCTTTAACAGCCTTTAATCATCAAAGGGATGATAATGTGGGATCTATCGATAAGGATCGATTGTTCAGGTCTCTCTCTCTCTCTCTCTCTCACACACACAGCCATCAAAAATCAGACGGTACCTTAAACTGTCGGTGAATCAGAAAAGAGCAGCAGCTGTCGCCATGTTGGTCTCCTCTCACCGACACTTGTCGCTTTTCTCCGGGCGACAACAACAGCCCGTTCCCCGCACAACCACCTCCACCACCTCCACCCCCTCCTCCAGGGGCGAAACCACAGAGACGATCCGCGTAAACACGCACACGAGCGGCGCAACTCCGGCCTGGGCTCCTACAGCGGAGGCTCCAGGAGCTGAACTGATGAGGGAGCAGGAGGAGGAGCAGGGTTCCAAACAACTGTGGACCTCTCGAGGATGTCAAGGAGCCTGGGCGTGCCCTGTGAGCCAGATGTGTTGGATCGGCAGGAGGACAGAACACCTCCTCCTGGAGCCTCCGAGCCGACAAATAATAATAATAATAATAATAATAAATTGCTAGGAGCTCATTCAGGGTGGTGTAATTTATAAAATGGAGGAGAGTCTGAATCACAGCTGTAATCAGATTCAGATCTGCGTTAACGGGAGGAGGAGGCGTGATTAAAACAAAATGTCGAGGAGGAGGCAGGAGACATCACGAGCTCCAGGAGCGGAGATGTTCACTCTAACATGGACATGAATATTGCTCCTGCTGCTCCTCCTGTGTGGAGCTGCAGGCGGTGGTGTGTCTGTTAGTGCGTGAGGAGCAGAGGAGGCACTCACCACCATCACGGTGCCCAGCAGGTGCTCCTGGGAGGTAGATCCCACATCCACTGCTACTTCAGCCTCAGGACCGAGCGTGAGAAGCGCGTCCACGACCTGGCGTTTGTTTTCGACTGGAGAAAAAGTCACGCGCTCGTTTTCTGCCTTTTCCTGCTTCCCCCTTTTCTACTTGTCCCGTCGATACCGCACGCGCCATGGAGGAATCAATGCGCGCTTCCGGTCAGTTGGGCACGGGAGAGGAGCGGTGACAAGATGGCCCGAAAACCACGTGTCCGCGACCCGCAGCAGTGACGTGTGCATGTGTTTACATGTCTTCATTCATCATAAAGAAAATTTAGAACATGTCTGAGCCCCTCCACAGGTTTTTCACCTGCACGCGCTCAGAGCAGACAGAGAAACACACAAACCAACGAAAATAAATTCCACATTTCACAAATCCATCCATTAAAAAATGTATTAAAGTTACGCTCCAATATAATTGCATCTTTATTAAGTTATAGAAAGCCTTGATAAGAAGTGTCTCCTCACGTTAAACTTGTGGATTAAAGTTACATAAAGTTAGAGTATTGTTTATTTGACGTGAAACACTCAGTAAAGTCCCAGAGTCTAATTAAACCTAAAACACTGTTGTTAAAGGTTCTGTGTAAATTTATATTTAATTATAAAGGTGTATGTTATTACTTTTCAAATTGAAACAGATTCATGTAATTTATGCAGTATTAATTTACCATGATTGTAAATAAAGACACTAAAATAAGTCTAAGAGTGACCTGAAGGCAAAACTAATACTATACTGGTAATTTAAATGAAGGGGGGAACAGGTTTCCTCAGATGGAGGCCAACCGGAAGTGAAGCTTCGTTTTTTATTCTGATAAACTCATTAAATCTGCTTGAACTTCCGAGGAAGCTGAAAGAGTGACACTTTCTGCAAAAAAGGGGGTAATTTTTGCCATCTGGTGGACATTTAGCAACATTACATTTAAAAATAATGAAGAAGCGCTATCTGGTGGACATTTTCATGCATTACATTACTAAAGTCATTATATTGATGAATTCGAATTTATCAATTTATTTCTCCGCATATATATTACATAGCAGAAAGGAGCAGGTGCACTCCACATGCACTGACAAGCACTCATATGAGCTGCTGCCCACTTTCTAAACTCCACACACATCCACTTACTCTGAAACATGAGACATTAATCTCATAAGTGTTATTTGAAGTGCTGTAATGGTCAAATGTGACCTTACCTGCAAACAAACAAAATACAGGCATCAGTAGAACCCATATGAACTGCACAGGAGGCCCAGGTGCACTAACGAGCACTCCCCCAAGGACCTTGCGGCTGTCTAGAGTGTGCCTGTATGAGCTTCACCGTGTCCTCACATGAAGTACTTCACTAGTATATGTTAATATATGTTCCCTTAACATGTCTCAATTATTTAAAAACAATCATTCATGCAAAAATACAGAATAAAATTAGGAATGGGGTGTGGGGTGTGTTTGTTGGGGGGGTGTCCACTGTCCATCGTTTTGTCCAGCATATGTCCCCTCATGAGAGGAACACAGTGACAAGATAAGATGCTGTTTATTGTTTACTGTCCAGTCACAGTTGCAGTGTTTCCTTGGTTTGGACCCTCTGGCCCGGTGCTGACCCCCCCTCGGCCTCCTGGCAGCTGACTGTGACTTCTCCTCACTTTTCATTAGAAGCTGGGTGATGAATTTGGGAGCGTAGGTCTGAACCCTGCGACGTCACAAGCAGCTCAAAGCACAGAGGAAGAACGTGGAAGATATATTTAAAAGCTCTCCATGAATATTGAGAATGAGCTGCAGCTGAGTGAAAACTTCCTGAGTTTAAACAACACGCCGGGAATAGAACTGAGCACAGGAAGTGAGGGAATGGGAAATTAAATCACATTGTTGGGGTTTTTGTTTCCTCTGACAGGAAAAATAAAGCCACTTGTTTCCTCTGGGAGGGAATCTGAAGGCCCGGAGGGGACACACACACACACACACACACACACACACACACACACACACACTCAACCTGTCCCCTCTGAGTCTGCGCTGACAGACTCCACAATGAGATTAGAGGATTACAGTCAGACATGTGTTCCCTGCTCTTAATTCCATTCAGACTCCCACTGCCTGTCACTGCTCCTGTGTGACATCATAGAAACAACATTAATGTCTAACACACATGGGGAGGGGGTTCCTTCCCTCCAGGGAGTGTGAACGAAGGGACGGAATGTGGCAGCATTGTGTCCTCATCCCACAGAGGACGGGACTGTGTAGGAGACCCTCTCCACCCGTATGTTTTTCTACATAGGTTATAATTAGTGTTCATCCCTGTGTAGACACCCGTCCGCCCCGCTCCCTCCACTCTCCCCCCCCCCCCCCCCCCCCCCCCCCCCCCCCCCCCCCCCCCTCCCACACACACATACACAGACATGCAGAGTGTGGTCACATGACTGGGCAGGGCCTGTAGGTGTGGTGGCTAAACTGGGATTTCAGAACGAAGAGGCGCTCCCTGTCCCTCGACCTCCATCCTCCCAGACCAACCGAAGACACAGCTGAAGGAGGAGGGGGGAACGATGTAAGGACACAGGTAAGACAGACTGTCCCTGCTTCGTCTGAGAATCTGTGGCCGGAGGAGACCCAGTCCTTTAAAAGCTCTAATCTTCTTACTCGAGCAACAGTTTGAGCTTATCTGGAAGTGGACGGACACTGATGGACGGCGTGGGACTGGAGCCGCTGATCCTCAGCTGCTGGACTGTGGACGCCGATGCTTTGGACCTGAACTGCAGGGAACTTTGACCAACTCAGTGAGTCCATGATTATTATCTGAGATTAATGATTCCATTGAAGGTGTCCTGTGTGTTGTGAGCTGGATCCATGTTTGTCCTCACTTCAGACACATGCACGCACCAGAGAGGAGTCCACACCTCTGATAATAATAATAATAATAATAATAATAATAATAATATCCTTTATTGTCCAAATGTTGCTGTGTCGCTTTGAGGAAAACATGAGAAGTTAAGACTTGGATATCTCCTCCAGGAGTTCCACCTGACGCTGGGAGCAGCATCACACCTTGGGTTCAACCAGGAGGAGATGGACGAGGAGGTGAGTCCTCTGGAGAGGGACCACTCCCTGTCTGTGGTCCTGCCCGGGGGACTGGAGAAGAACGCCACGGTGCACGGAAGGTGAGACTCACAGAGGAGCGTGAGTTCTTAGGAAGCTACATTTTGAATAAGCTCGGACCTGACTCCTTCCACTCCTCCCAGTAAACCAGTGATGGACATACTGGTGACCCTGTGTGCCAGCTACCACCTGAACCCGTCCGACTACACCGTGGAGGTCCTCTCCCCGAACAAGAACCACATCAGCTTCAAACCCAACTCTCCCATCGGCTCCCTGGAGGCGGAGAAGATTGTGCTGAAGCCCAGAGGAGCGGAGGAGAAGCCCAGGAGGCCGTATATGCCGGAGGTGAGGCCCCGCCCCTGGAACGGCATCTGAATGAGACGTGAAAAGTTAACACTGCTCCTCCTTTCTGCAGGCAACCGTTCGCCTGCTGATCAACTACAACAAGGCCCACAAGGCCGTGGTGCGGGTCAGCCCCAGGGTTCCCCTGGAGCTGCTGCTGCCGCTGGTCTGCGCCAAGTGCGAGTTTCAGGTGGACACCACAGTCCTGCGGCGAGACTCTCGGTCGCTGGAGCTGCTGGACATGACCAAGAGCCTGAATGAGCACGGCTTGAGGGAGGTGTTCGCCGAGGACTTGGCTGAGCAGCAGCACCGGGCCAGGACGCCCGAAGCAGGTAGGTCACAGAGGAGGCGCTCCACCACCACCTCCTAAAACAAACATCTCTTTGTGTCCTCCTCCTCTCGTGCCGTGCAGAGCAGCCAGCGAAGGAGGCGAGGCAGAAGGAGGCCGCTGGGTTCCTCAGCTTGTTCCGAAGGAAGAAGAAAACCTCTGAGCCGGTTAGTTCACAGCCGCTGTCACCAAACTGCTCCACAGCATCCTCCCTCATGCCAGTCTTCTCTGTACAGGACGCAGCGGCGAGCATCCCGGCCTCCCCTGCCTCCAACAAACCCACGGCGGTCAGTGCGACGGCGCAGGACACGCCCAAGAAGAGGCGGGCCCCCCTGCCGCCAATGGGCGGGTCGCTGAGCGTCCCCAACAACCTGAGCATGTGTCACCTCCGGCAGCCGCAGGTACGCTGGCAGACGGAGGGAGGAGGTCTCCCCACAGCTGAGTGATTTCATAACGCTTTTATTTCCTGCAGAGTTCCACTGACTCAACCTTAAGGAGGACCAAGAGGAGAGCCCCACCTCCTCCCTGTGCAGACTCCCCCCAGGAGCAGCAGGAGGACACACAGGTCACAGGTAAAGTCATCCCTGACCTTTGCACAGGAAATGGTCAATTTATGTCAATAGCTCATGATTTGGGACAGAAGATGAAGACTGGTCAGGTATCTGCTATGTTAAGTTGTTTTTAGAGGTCATGTATCCCATCATGCACCCTGACAGCAGCACAGATGAAACATGCCACTAGAATAATCCATGTTGACCTTTCAGAGTGTTCCAGTGGAAATCAAATGGAGTTAGGCAAATCCCTCTGGCGTCACTCGAGTAGAGCGATTCAAAGTTAAATCAAGATTAAAATGTCAGAGTCCAGAGGAAGATTTAAATCAGCCTGAACAGTTGAAGTGAGTCTGAGCCTCCTTCCCTTCGGATCCACACAAGTAGTGCAACAAGATGTTTATTTAATAAACACAAGGCAAAGCAACATGTTTATAAATTAGAAAAGGAAACCTACTCACCACAAGCTGACACACCCATGGCCTCCAGCTCCAACTGTCCAAGGTGCAGCCGATCAGATGACAACCTGGAAGATGCTTGATGGTTGCGGGGGAGGGGTGGAGACACCGTCACACCTTTCCTTCCTTCTGTGCTGGTCCGTCTGATGCTTAATCGCCTGATCCAGGTTCTGCTCCTCTTTACGTCAGTGGCCGTCATCAGAACGTCTTGATGAAAATGTAGCAGCTCCAGCGAGGGTTGACCAGTAAAACCAGATTTCAAAGTTAACATCAGTTATCTTTCTCTCCCAGCAATAAGGACACAGATTCACTGCACTCATTTAGTAAGACAGTTCCCATAACTTTATTAACAATAGAATTTAAGAAAAAAGTCTTTATTTTGAAATCAGTTCATTCACACAGGGAGGAGAGGGGCACACCCTGACCAGGTGCTGAGGACGACCAGTGGAAATCAAATTAAATCACCCAGTCGCAGTGAAGTGACCAAAACGCAGGGAGGCACAACACACAGGGAGGGCATCATCCTCTGATCACCGGCACTCAGCAACTGAAAAGGAGTTGCATTAGGCAGATGCAGGCAATGAATTTCTTGAATCCCAGGCCCCTTCAGTTACAAAAGAAAGAAAAAAATAGAATGTCCAATATACTAATAACACTAATAATTTTGATTTAGAAGAGGTTACAACCTAAACTCCAAACTAACCACCCCACTTGAAATAAAGGAATTAAAGGGGAGTCCAGATCACTAAATTAGAATAATAATATTTACAAATTAATGTTAAGAAAGAGGGTTCTAAAGTAACTTCAACATCCAGGCAGAAGGCAGTGATCTGAATCAGCAGGGCCGGGGACAGGAGACACTTACCACGGTGAACCAGAGCGTACACGAGCGCCACAGACTCACCTGTCTGGCCCAGGAGTGCAAAAAAGTTAAATACTCGGCCTAATTTAATGATCAGCCGCAGGTGCACTCCGTGAAGCCAAGCATGCCCACATGCTCAGGCGTTTGTATGACTCGTCACAAACAAAAAGGCTTCTGTTGCTCATCAGACTAAAAACAAAAAAATCTACCCTAAAGCAATCATGAATTCAAACGTGAAGTAGAACCACTCCTCCATGTGTATATTTATAGCTGTGGTACAGCTCTGATTTTATATTTATTATACACTATATTTTTTATATATTTTTTATATCTTGTTGTTTTAATTTCAATAACTGAGTGAAATACTCATTTTAATTTAATGTGCTTAGCAAAAGAGATAATGACAATAAAGAATGATCTCATCTCATCTAATTGTAAACTGCCTTAGGTGCTGTCTCACTTCACTCTTGTTTTCTCTGCTGACACGGTGACAAGTCTCTGGCTGGAAAAACAGACTCTCAGTGAAGAGTCGATCACTCCTCCTCCTCCTCCTACACTTGTGTAATCATGGCCTGTGAAAGTTCATCAAACTTCCCTCATGATACAAGAGTTTCAGAGGTGCACTGTACTCAACACGTCCAATAAAAACCTTGTGACAGGAAACTGCCTTAAAGCTTTTCTCCTCCCTGCTTACAGACTCCCCTGACGGCTGTTAATGACGACTCGTGCTGCTGCTGCTCTTTTTCCTCTCCTCCTTCCATCGTCCCTATTGCTCCTCTCCGTCCTCCTGCTCCTGCGTCTCCTCCTCCCCATCTGAGTGGCTTTTAATGGACATGTGTCACTGTGGCCCGCTGCACCTCCGTGTTCTTTATCCGCCCGCTCTCTTTGATTGTCAACAATTCTGTCATTTATTTCTTTGTGTGTTTTTATGTTATTGAACAGATGACACTGACTGATTGCTGTGCCAAAAACTGATATTATCATATATTTTCTCTCAAATATATATTCCCCATTGTTCCAAAATAAATGCATGTAAGCAGTACTTTCTTATTTTCTGAACTCATTTGTTTTTGCATTCTTTTATTAATTCATTAAAAATGTATTCTAACCAGAAAAAATAATCATCATTTTTTTTGCAATAAAATGGAGGACATTTCACTTCAATGACTTTGATGACTGAAGAAAAGGTTTTGTTTCTTCTGTGTTTGGATATTTTGGAGTGTTGAAGTGTCTCCTGTCTCTCCAGGGCCCGTCCTCCCTCCCCACCCTCTGGAGCAGCTGAGAGAGAGCGACGACTCCACGTCCTCAAACCCGTCACTCTTCTTGTCCTCCTCTCGACCGTCGTTTGAGCGCCGCCTGCCTTCCTTTGGAGGGAAAGACTTCTCAGACGCCCGCAGCTCTCTGGCCAAAGTCCTGACGTCCTCTGTTTCCAAGAGAACGCTGGTCAAGCATTTGAGGAATTCTGCCTCCCTCCCCAAGTTCCAGGGCCACTCCTCCTTTCTGACGCAGAGGTTTCCAGATCACGGAGCTTTCTGCGTGGAGCTGGAGTCAGTTCTGAAGTCCAGGATCCCCACTGAGCCCGAGTGGGAGGATCCTCTGCGGAGGAAAGGGATGAGCACTTTTAAAGTCGTTCCCCTGAACAAGCAGGAGTCCCAGGAGCCAGAGACGCCTCTGGACCATTCGGACCAGGTAACACTGACAAATAACCCTCAGAGTGGAGCTCCTCCTGAGGAGTCTGATGCTCCTGACTCTCCTCCATCTCCTCAGGAGGAGTCGGACAGTCCAGACTCTCCTGACAAGGAGAAACCTGATGGTCCAGACTCTTCTCCACCTGACCACAAGTCTGGCCCTCCTGACTCTCCTCCACCTCCCCAGGGGGAGTCTGACTCTCCTGACCAGGAGGAGTCTGAAACTCCTGACTCTCCTCCACCTCCCCAGGGGGAGTCTGACTCTCCTGACCAGGAGGAGTCTGAAACTCCTGACTCTCCTCCACCTCCCCAGGAGGAGTCTGAAACTTCTGACTCTCCACCACCTCCTCAGGAGGAGTCTGAAACTTCTGACTCTCCACCACCTCCTCAGGAGGAGTCTGACAGTCCAGACTCTCCTGACAAGGAGAAACCTGATAGTCCAGACTCCTCTCCACCTGACCACAAGTCTGACCCTGCTGACTCTCCTCCACCTCCCCAGGAGGAGTCTGACACTCCAGACCCCCCTACACCTCCCCATAACGAATATGATGCCTCAGATTCTCCACCTCCCCAGGAGGAATCTGATGCTCCAGAGTCCCCTCCACCGCCCCATAACGAATATGATGCCTCAGACTCTCCACCTGACCAGGAGGAATATGATGCTCCAGACCCTCCTCCACCTCCCCAGGAGGAGTCTGACAGTCCAGACTCTCCTGACAAGGAGAAACCTGATAGTCCAGACTCTTCTCCACCTGAGCACAAGTCTGACCCTGCTGACTCTCCTCCACCTCCCCAGGAGGAATCTGATGCTCCAGACCCTCCTCCACCTGACCAGGAGGAATCTGATGCTCCACCTCCCCAGGAGGCATGCGATGCTCCAGATTCTCCTTTATCTGCCAAGGTTGTCCCTTGTGCTGTACATTCACATCCACCTGCCCTGGAGGAGTCTGACACTCCAGAATTTCCTCCACCTCCCCAGGAGGAGTCAGATGATTCAGACAATCATGACTTTATATTCTCACCTCTCTCTGAGTTCAAGGGCAGTGATGTAGGTGTGATGGAGGAAGAGGAGGAGGAACCTGAAGCTGCAGAGCCAGAGAAACCTCCCAGTGATCTGACCACTGAGAGCCCTCGTCGATGGTCAGTGAGTGCGGACAGGGACCAGTGGGGCTTGTGTACGGAGGGGGCTGACGAGGACATGTTTCCTCCTCCACCTCCTCCGGTCTTCTTTGATGAAGACCAAGAAGATGTGCAAGAAGGCACCACCTTTTCTCCTTTGCAGCCATCAAGTCCCATCCACCACGGAGAGACCAACGTGGTCAGCCAGGACCGTCCTGACTCCCCGGCTGCTGCAGAGCCTTCAGACAAGACAAGGGGGGCTCCATCCAGATTTGCTCAGGCGGTGGCGTTGGCCGTGCTGAGGTCTCGCCAGCAGAGCCACAGTGCCTCAGCCCCCACGCATCAGTTACCATAGGTGTTTGCTTTTTTCCGTGTGCAGTCTGTTATTCTGGACTTTGACGTAAACATTTGACCGTTGTGGCGAAGGCTAAATGTACAGGACGCGAACATCCTGTGTTTTTCTGTCACTTCCTCTCCAGGTTCTTTCAACACGTGCCAAGGCGGACACAGCACTGACGTCAGAGCTGTGACTGTGAAACAAAAGCACAGATTAATTATTATCAGCTTTATTCTACAATTGTACAGGGATTCATGAGTTTCCCCCTGCAGATGCAGATTTTTTTGTATGCTCTCTCACAAAACCGTGTAATAAAACTCCTGAAGAGGAATCCAGGCTGTTCTGGTTTTTGGTCAGCAGGTGGGAGTAGAGCATCGATAATCAGGGCAGCTTCCATTTTATGCTATTTTTCTGTTAGATAAATTCTTCAAGATGCATCACGTGATAAATATATTGGAATTTAATATATAACTATTGTTTTTTATTCACCATAAAATATATGTGACAGAATTAAACAATATTAATTCAACAATTTTTATTCTAAAGGGATTTTTCTCTCCGCACTGTCAGAATTAAAATCTACTCGATTTTTAAGAATAAAAACTTCAATATTTAACAGGGCGATGAGCATTTCCTGCATTTTTTTCCGGAAAGTGAATAAAAAAGAAATCTCCCTGTTGGACACATTTCAACACCTTCCTGAATAAACTCAGTCCACTTTGCTCACATGCTCACACTCTTACGTCTTTAACGGACTTGTACCTCCGGGCAATACTGCACAGCTATACTTGGGTGCCAAAAGAATCTGCACTACTATACGTATCGATCCAGCCCTGGCCTTGGAGGAACAGCAAGGAGCTGTGCGAGGGAGAGACCCAGCCAGAACTGCCTGTGGCCAAACCTCCTTGTTTGCCAGGCCTGGACTGAGTGGGCTCGCTTTAAGACTTTCTCTCTCTCTCTCTCTCCAGCGCTCCTCACTCCACCTGAGGAAAGAGGGAGGGAGGGAGAGGGAGAGCAGGACGGGCTGCTGGTGGATGATGGGAGGCGACCCTTGACCCTGTCGTGTTTCTGCGGCGCTCCCTCCAGAGGGGGCGTCCGGCCCTCAAGGGCACCGCGGTGTCACACCGCCGTTGTCATGGAGAATGCCATTACTGCCCCTAAGGGAGAGAGCCACGTCTAACGTTTAGAGTCTGTGGAGGAAGAAACAGACATATGTTGGAAAGAAGCTCTTTCTCTCGCCCGGAGCAATGACGTCCGATGCTAGTGACAACCATGGCATTATCCTGCGTTAGCAGCAAAAGGTTGGATTCCAACCTGAGCGCCGATGTTCATGATCACGCAGACACGAGCACGCCGGGGTTTAGAATGCAGCGGAACATGAAATGCTACTCGTGTCATGTACGTTTATGATCCAAGCCGGAAAAAAAAAGACGGACCTTTGAACAGCAGCTGGGACACACAGGTTTTTGTTGATGTATTGTTTCAGTACCAGGAAAAACAGGGAGCGAGCAGAATCCTGGAGGAGGCCGGGTTCAGACGCATGTCGAGGAGGAGGAGGAGGAGAAGGAGACCACACGCCTGATCAGAGAAGGAGGCCTGTGTGTGGGGACAAAGCACAAAAAGAAATTTAAGGTTTGTAATTAATAGACAAATAAGAACAACCTGACCCAGGCTGCACATGAACTGGCCTTAGCCTGAAGAAAATTAAGAATAAAATCAATATAAAATAAAAAGAACAGCTCACAGGGGGGTTTGGAGGGTTGCTGCGTATCCCACAATGCACCAGAGATTTGTAAAGCATGAAGATTTCCTGCATGCACATAAAACCCTGAACATTCTTCTTCCTCTGTCACCTCACTGTTCCCTCTGTAGTTTCCTGTGAATATCTGATTGTAACAATGTGATTGGCCAACATACTGGAGCCCACTGACAGCCCCCCCCTCAAATCAATAACACAATAGCCCACACAAATCGTGGTAATGCACATTAATCATTTATTTATTCCTTCATCTCTCCATTCATCTCCATTTAGTCCTCCATCAGATGTATCTGCCTCGTGGTGTCGAAGATGCCCACGAGCTGGCAGGAGTCGGAATCTGATTATAAAAACACAGTGAGAGAGAGCGAGGGGCCTCAGGCGCGCTCCGGCCGGAATCCGCCGCGCCTGCATGCGTGTTAGGGAGCGCACATGTGCATGGTGGATGGATTGCTGCTAATATATGTGTGTTTACATGGGCACCTCGATGCTTGGGTAGAAATAATCAATAGATGAATCACCAAAAGCGATGCAGTCCTCCCTGGGCGCTGCGGTTGCAGCTTAATGCTATTCTTTCCATTCACCTTGGGATCGGCATCCATCAGGCCCCCCCCCCCCCACTCCCCAAAGTGAGGCACGGCTGCCTAAAACCCCAGCAGCGCTCGAGGGGCTTCTTGGAAAGTGATGCAGGGAGAGCACAGTTGACCCCTGACCTCCTCCATGTTCATGCTCGCATCCATCCTCTTTGGCGGAGCGGCAAATCACAGAGTTCCTGCCTCATTGGCGTTGTCAGGCGCTTACAGTGGTGTTTCTCTGCATTGTGCTGGTGGTTAACTGGTTCAAATGTTATGGAAATGATATTTACCTCATCTTTGATCCTGTAAACTCCAAACAGGCAGGCACTCTCTCTCGTATGTCTTTTTTCCGCCGCTCCTCCTGAAAGAGGCGCCTGCAACACAAAGAGCGGGAGAGAGTAAAGAAGTGAAAAGTGTGAGCAGTGCAAATCAATCAGGCCTGTGGTTCCGATTCGCCTTCACTTAAAGGACAAAGCAGTGACATGAAACTGCACAAGTCAAACTGCTTTGATGCGAGCTGGCCACCATCTTGGAGCCTGCAGAGAGGAGGCCCCTGTTGGATGATAGATACGGAAGAGGCCCATCGTGCTCATTTCTCCTCATTCACGGCTTATCAGCAAGTCCTGAGAGGAGGGGACGGCGGCTTCCTGCGCGATGTATAGTGGATGTCTCTGATCACGCCACTTCATTTGTCAAAGCCCTCTCCTGCACAGCGTCCTCCACTGCGAGGCGAACGAGCGCTCTAATGCAAAACAATGTATTTCCTCCTCATGACGCGTTGACTCCTGTACAGCTTTGACTCTGTGTCGTCTCTGAATGACAATGCAGGACTGGTGTGCGACCAACAGGGGGCGCAGTGATCTCTGTTTCAGAATCAAAGCTGTTACAGATGTTGTCAGGCTTGAGTCGAGCGTTAAGGTGCATTAGAATACAGTGTAATTGCATGTAGAGCAAATATAGAGTGAAAAAAACATGACTGTGGGAGTAATGGTTCATTTTAGAGGAAATAAATGACGCTTTAGGTCCTTAAACCTGCGGGGTGCAGCAGGGGACGCTCGCAGAATATGAAACGTAAACATGGCAAAATAATGTTTCACAGTTTGTTTCTGAGGAAAATTCAATCTTTGATAAAGAGACAGACACTTGATGAGATTTATCACATCCTTGTTGGTCTTACAGATCTTTTTTGTTTTACAAAAATAACTTTTCAAAATATCTATCAGGTGTGTGACTTCACTGCATGTTGGGCTAATTACATATACAAACTTAAATACATTTTTATAAATTAGCCAGTTTTTAAATTTGTAATAGATTATTATTATTGACACTGTAAATCTCAGACAGTTGTATATAAACGTATTTGCAGGCCTCTGGATGGAGCCGCAGTGCTCAGCAGCATTTCATAAAAAAAAAGATTTTTTTTTTTTTTTTTTATACTCTCCTCTTTGTTTTTTAGTCTGTCGTCATTAATAATTCATCTCTTTTCTTGGATGCTAAAACAACAACAAACAGAACAACAGCTTGGATAATGTATTCAGTCAAAAGCTCATTGTCTGGGGGAGGAGGAGGAGAGGGGACAGAGAAAATGTGCACTGGAGTGAGACAAGAGAGCACCCCGACAGGGAGAGGCTCAATGTCACTCCGCACCGTGGCGGGAAGGAAGAAAAACAAACGCCAGAGGGGAAAAAAATGGAACAAAAAAAGAGGAAGATACAGTTTGTAAGTCATAAAAGCCCAATTAGAGGCATTAGGGCCCTCAAATGGAGGATTACAATGAATAATTTGCCACTGCAATTTTTCCAGGCTGATTGTGCCATTAATGTGGGTGACAAAAATGAATATATTTTTGAGGAGGGCTCAGGGAAAAGCTTTCAATGCAGACAGGAATAAAAAATAAAGAGGCAATAATTCAAGGTTACATGTATAAGGTGCCAAATCTGCAGCGCGGCCGTCCATTGACTCAGCTGCCTTCCTTTAATTCCCCCCGCTCCCTGTCGCCCCTTCGTTTGGAGAAGCTCGACCTTGGATGTCTCCGGTGTGAACCAGCGCCGCGTCTTTCACATTATGCCAGAATGGATCCTGACTCATTCAATTTAAACCCTTCACCAAAGCACAATACAGGGCCAATTAGCGGCCATCATTTAGCCACTTCCGTGCCCCCAATTTGAGGTTACATGACAATTAGTCACATTTGTCTCCATTATCACCGCGGCCCCTGAAACGCGTCTTCATGTTTGTGACTTTACGGTTTGAGGAGGGATTAGAAAGATTAACACAATTTAGTCCATCCCTCCATGTCCCAGTAATACATCGATTTCCCAGTAAAACCAGACGTGTGAAGTCGCTTTTCACGTACAGAGGCTGTAAATAAAAACATTTCTTCCTATCGTCACACAGTGTTGATGTATATATTTTCTTTTACGCTCCCTTCTCTTCTGTGAGTGCACGGAGGTGGAAGGTGCGGACCCAGAGAGAGCTGCACTGAAAGGCAGCGCTTCTCGTTGCCGTGTAGAATCTCCCTGTAAAGAGTTTCCTGAAGTAAAAGGCCGCAGCCATTAACAGGTGTTCTGCATCTTCACGGGGCCTCAAGGAAGCTTTAACCTCGGCGCCATCGCACTCGGGGTAAACAAACATGAACCCGACTCTCAGCAGGAGGCCGCTATTCACAATCTGCCGCTTCCTGCAGGAAATTAAGTGCTGTATGGACTCCTCTCTGACAAGCACACCAGTTTTACTTCTCCTCACTATGCTGGGAAGTGAAACTTTCAAAAAAACACCTTGATGTTTTATGTAGAAAATGAAAGAGGGAGAGAAAAGCTGCTGCGTGATGACGTCTGCCAGAAATGATCTGGAATGAGTTTGATCTGGGTTTGACTCTGGCAAACTTAGTTTTATATATTTATATGTGGAGCTGAGCAGAGAAATGTTTCTTCTCATCAGCTTCAGACCCAAAGTGTCTGGACTCGGTCAGATTCTGTTAGAAACTCAATAAATTCCCTTTGGATTTTATTCTAATCATGTTGACTTTTTCACAGGGACAGTTTTATTCCAGTAATATTCTGACTTTATGCTCATGAAGTTGAATTTTTATTCTTGTTAAATACTAATTGTTTTATTTAAAAAGACAAATGCATTCTCTGCGTTTTTGTTCTCATAATAAAATGAGGGTTTTTTGTAATATTGCAGCTTCAGTCTTGTCTGAAATTCTTTGCTCTGAGTTAATTTCTGGCCTCCTGAGTCTCATGCCACACAGCCACAAATTAAAGCAGAATATTTTGAACACTCTGACTTTAAGAGGCTTTGACTGTGACCCCCTCGTTCTACTTCATCTGCATCTCCGAGTACAATAAAACAAATTAGGGGAAGCTGTTTTGAATTTCGCCTGCATGAAAATAAAGACTGAAAAATCTTTATCATGTGCTCTTCATCCGTCAGTGTCAGTGAAAAGAGATGTTGAGTGAAATGCACTCGAAACATCGATTTCAGCATCTATAAAAATAGCACCTGTGTGTGTGTGTTGTCTTTCCTTTGTGCTCACAATCTATTTCCCAGACAATGGCCAGAGCTCTTCGCTGCGAATCTGCTTTGAACTTAGTTTTAATTGTATGTTTTTGGGGGATATAGTAAAGTGGAATATATAAAAACCTGTCTGTGTCCGTCTCTAATGCAATATGAATTCATGATACGACACCTGCAGTTTATTAATTCAGGGCCACAGAGACAGATGAATAATGAAATTTAATGAAAATTTTAGACGGACTAAAAGTCAGAGTGCTGCTGTCATTAATTTTAAAAGCACACATACCGTCAGGCTTCACACAGTAATGATAAATTCCTCCCTGTGCTATACACTGACGGAGTCCAGCAGGAAGACTTCTAGGGTCTTCTAGGGTTTCTGGACTGGAATTCAAGGTCTGAGAATAAAAAATAAATAAAATAAAAAGTGCAGTTTAGGGACCGTGGGGAAGTTACTGATACTTGTGCTCAGTTCTTCAGTTAAAGTGAGGAAAAACAACACGTGTGAGTGATGTCACAACTTTACTAATTAATGTTTCGACCTGAGAAGTCACTCCCTGGGCACTGTGGGCTGAGATGAAATAGAAATCTGCTAAATCTGAAACTAACAGTAATCTCACCCCAAAACAAAATGCAACGTGCAGCCTCTTATTAAACCCCTCACCTGTTAGAAACGCCCCCTTGGTGTTAATTGATTCTAAGTCTGAAGCGGACAAACACAAACCCACCGTATTAAAATGAACGACGTGAGCGACAAAGGTGACGACGGCAGGTAGTCAGAGTCGCACGCTTCTTCATTAAACACAATGCACAAACAACTGACACCGACTGGGTGTCTCAGCTTTGTGCATCAAACACAAACAACTTTTCAAAGCTGTGTCTTCAAAAGAAACATTTTAGAGTCCTCCCGTGACCCGTCTTTTATATTACACATTCTAAAAGTATAGAAGCAGGCCCGTTTATATTAGCGTTAATGCAACGCTGAGTTTAATTGTGCGTGCACCAAAACTTCCAGGTCAGAACAATAAACGCGAACAAATTCATACATTTTTTCGGCCGCATGTTTCAGTGGTAATTCAAATCATATTCTGTCAGTAATAGCCTTCCTTTTGATATTCTAAATGGATCCGTTTGAAAGGAAATCCACATTCTCTAAATAGCAGGCTCCTTCACAATTAATTGGTTTATCAGCTTCTTTTCACATATATTAAATTAATTTGGGAGATAAGTTGTACATCAGTAAAAACAGGGCCACAAAACAAGACTTCAGCTGATAATCACTTTCCATTTCATGGCCCTCGCTCCTTTCACTTATTTCTCTCCATATGATAAAGAGCTGTCCTTGTGCGTCTTTGAGCGCTGTCCTCCACCTGTCTTCATTTGTCCCTCAGTCCCTCTTTGTCTCAGTACAATGGTTCCACCGCAGAGGATGCTGGCGGGAGAGTAAATCCACTCAGATCCCTGCGGTGTTCTCATGCTACCTCACGTCCTGTGGACATGCCGCTGGCCCTCCGGCCCAGCGTGGGCCGCACTCAGCCGAGCGTGGGGCTATTGGACGGGTCGCGGAGGCTCGCCGTACTCTGACCCCAGAGGAGATTGGATCCTTGGTCATGGAGGAGCACAGTGCAGCTGCTTACAGCCCGATAATGTGCTCGGAGACAGGATCTGCGTCTGGAAGCAGGAACCAAACGAAGTTCACTCAGAGAGACAGAAACACACGTGCTCCATCAACTCAGTGCACACTTGGCAGCAGGACGGCATCCCTATATTTCTGAGGTGGGTATACTGCCGTCTCTTTTGAAGCTGTTTGTCTATGGAGTGTCAGAGCTGTCAAAAGATGTTGTCACATAAACATGTCACCACCAGATCCAATATCCAGCCCCCGTCCACCTGCTGACAGAGCGTCGCCTCCTCCGTTAAATCCTCCCCTAGCCTGCACAGTGTGAGTCTCCACAAACAAACGCATGGAGACAAAAGACAGACGATGTCTCACATGTCGGCGCTCGGCTCTTTGAAGCAGGAAGTGCTTCCAGTGAGCCGGCGCAGCGACCGGCGTGCGTCTTCTCCTTAACTACCCAGAGCTTTTTTGAATAGAATTATAATACATGAGGACTGGGAGACAGCGAGGTGCTCTCCCCTGGTTCCTAATGTATGACTATTTCATATGGACAGGAGCAGGGGGGGGGGCGGGCGTCTGTGGGGGTGATTGACACAGGCCCACATTAGGAGCAGCTTTTGGAAATAGGTCCGCGGAGACTCGGCGGATTGGGTCTGCTGGAGGAACGGTGTCTCCGCGCAGAGCCGTGCCTTCTTAACCCCACTCATTGGTATGCCGAAGCGCCGGCATGGCGAGCTCCAAACGGCACTGCCTTCCAGACTGCACCCCCCCCCCCAACACACCGCTACCCAGGCACAATCCCACCGAGGATCCGTGACGATACGCAGCGTGGAATACTGAATCAAAATAGAGTCCAATTAATAATCACATAGTTAGTCTGGTTTTTTCCATCGCTCGCTGGGCCTTCCAGAAGTTTCAGCATGGGGGGAAAGTTTGGATTACATCTCTCGACATGCACATACACACACACACACACACACACACATGCACACACAGAACATCAAACATGTCAACTTTCAGCTGAGTGGAAATAAGAAGGCGCAGGCCGCCGAGCACGTCCCTCCCACGTGTGACAAAACACAAGTGGAATAAAAAAAATGTTTAAATTTGGTTTCAGATCTCTGTTGAGCTCTCGAGAATGAGAGGAATAACATGTCAGCATGGAGACATACGCTGCTGTCAGGCGCGACGACAGAATATCACTTTAGCCTATTGTGACTTTGAACTATATGACGGTAAGCAGACAGATTGTTTTTGTCACAGAACTAAGTGACCTTGCACCTCGTTTCAAACTCTTCCTCCGTACATCTAAAAATATTCCCATCAGAAGCAAACTGATAGAATTTACAAGACCTAATGTCATTGGAAGGAAATATTACCACAAACATACAGTACATATTTTTGTCTTTATCATTTAGCGAGCACGGAGGTCCAAGGTGAGACAGGAGGATTTGAGTACGCCTAATGAAAGGCAGTATAAAAGGTGCTGTTTGAAATCAGCCTGTTTTGTTTTTTGCCGGCGTTACATGTGCTGGCACTAATTATACAAGCGAGGTAGTCTTCGCACATTCAAAAAAGAAAACTCCACCATTTTTGACATGTTCATTTAAAGTTACTAATCAGATGTAAATATGCAAAGCAGGTCCCGATGGGATTTCTTTGATATGCAAATGGAAAAGTGCAAACAAAGGTGGGGGAGATGAAGGATCCTTTTTTTAACCCCCCCCCCAAAAAAAAAATCTCAGAGATGGCGTCGGCATTTTGTTAGAAAAGTGGGAGATGCCATTATCTGCATTTTGCGTGAGCGAGGCCGCGTCACACCACAAACTCTTCTGCTGCCACATTCTGGCCCTGTGTTCATACATCACACACGGGCCTGATATGAATCTGGCCCGCGGCGGAACATGTAAACAGGCGTGACGCCGCCTCTTCCTCCTCGTCCTATCATAACAGCAACTTACTGGCCAGTTATCTGTTTGATGGGACGTAAAAGGAAGGTCAGTGTTTCCATAATTCACTCCACGAGCATAAATCACATTATATGATCACCCGTGCACAGGGGCGCTGCAGTGCACGTCCACTGCGAAAGCATAAAACCAGCGAATCACCTCTGCATAATGCAGCACTCATGGGCACAGGTGGAGGCTTAAAGACTTTGCTTGCCTCTTCACTCGTCACGCGAGTCGTTTAAGTCCCACCAGTTGCACGTGCTCGTGGTTTTCTGCATGTGGCGGCTGACAAAAGTCCCTTTGTCGCTGGCGATGGGATGCAACGGAGGGAGACTGACTTTTATTGACACGAGGCTGTCAGAATGGAGACGGCTCCGCTGTTCATTTCCAATTTCAGCCCACAGATTGGAATCCGCCGCTGGGGCCTCCAGTGTCTCAAGCACCATTTTCTGAGGCTATGGTGTGGAAAACATGATTTAATTCCTGTTCAATGCTTCTCATCAGATTCTCCTTCTCTCCAAATCGTCTTTGTGCGGCTCCGTATTGAAGGAGTAATTGTGCATCGCGGTGGCGGACGGTGGAGTGCAGCATCCTCTGGTAAAGCAAGGGGTAAAATTACAGCTGGAGTGCGTCATGATGTTTGAGTGAAGCTGCAGCTCAGACCCTTGACTCTTCCAGAGTCCTGCAGAAGCCTCTGTGCTCTGTGTTCAGTGGAAACAACAACAGCTAATGAAAAATGACTGGGATCAATATCTGAATCACACGTTTATTCCCAAACAAGCAAAGGAAGAGAAGCACAGGACAGAACCTGCAGATGTCTGTCTTCCTACTTGTTGACGGTCTATTGTGGCAAGCATGGAGGGACGAACAGAGAGAGAGAGAGAGAGAGAGAGAGGGGGATTTATTATCCTGTATTGAAGTTCACCCCAAAAGAGCTAGCATTTCACAGGAGCTGCACGCTGACCTTTCCGACAGCCAAAAATGTCATTGAAGGTTTAAGGCAAAGAAATCCAGTCGTATTTAACCAAGCCTTCAAAATCTTTGACATTTCTTCTGATGTTGCCACAGGATGGCACCCTGAAGACCGAGCGCTACAGCCCTGCTACACACACTCGTCTCAGCCCTGGTGCAAACACAAGTGTCGGCCATAAAGGAGAGGATTTACAGAGATGCGGGATACGAGTTGGCTCTTTCCTTTAAAGCCCCTCTTTGTCTGCGTGTTCTCCCACATGAATGGGTTATTAATTAGCAGAGACTCGCAGGTCAGGTGGCAGCAGGCACTGATTATTTTAGAAAGATTACAGAGGTGAAATCAAGACGCTGCTCAGCTGCTGATGTGCCTTTGTCTCTCCCTGACGCCTGAAGTCTACAGACTGTCCTGATGCTTTCAGGAGGGGGGGTTAAAGCACCCCTGGTAAAATGTCTAGGTGAGCGCACGTGAAAATACAGCGAATGAGTGCACGTGGGTTTCTACAGAAAGAGGCGTCATACATGATGTTGACTTGAGTTTTTGCTGATAAGGGATTTCTACATCACACCCTGGTGACACTCTCGTCTTTTACTGTTTATCCCCCTCTCTGCAGTTTGTCTCCCATTCAGTGAACTGCTCACACACACACACACACACACACACACACACACACACACACACACACACACACACACACACACACACACACACACACACACACACACACACACACACACACACACACACACACACACACACACACACACACACACACACACACACACACACACACACACACACACACACACACACACACACACACACTCCAGTGAATCAGCGCGGCGTCAGTCCACATCTTCCCTGCCACTCACTAAATTACAGAGAGAGCTGCTCTGCGCTCAGGCAGAAGTAAACTAGGAAGCGCCAAAGCTGGAGGCAGAAACAAGGGACAAGAACGGGGGTGGGGGCGAAAAGGGAGCAGGGGGCTGTGAAAGAGACACAAGGGAAGAGGGTGTGTGTGTGTAAGGATAGGGGGGGCACACTCTGAACGCCACTGGATACCACCACGGTGGTCCCTCGCTGATTCACTTTCTCCTAATCCCAGTTGGCAACCTCTTGGACAGGCACACTCACTCCACACACACACACACACACACACGCACGCTTGAACACAATCACACTCACCACCCCCACGCACTCTTTCAGAAAATGGACACAATGGTGTGGACGGCTCTGGATGACTGAAGTCTTTAAACCCTCCATCAAGGAAAACTGGAGTTCTGGTGTGTGTCATATATTATATATCAGTCTCACACACACACCTGTGTGTCTGTGGCCGTCTGCCACCCATTGTCACGTGCATTGTGTCCAGCTGGCCGTGTGTTCCCATCTCACTTCTTTTAACGCGCATCTTCATTCACGCTCAGAATCTCAAACTGGGGTGAACGTATTCAGGGCCCGGCCACGCTGGTGCTCGCTCCCTGAATCCCGGGCACAGCACGTGCACACAAACAACTTCATGAGCCAGAAATGGGAGAGAGACAAACACAAATAACGGCGTCTGTGTTTTTGATGAGTAATTTTGTCATGTTATGCATCCTTTTGGAGAAACAACCGCGGCTACCTTTCGCAGTCATTTAAGGAAAGTGTGTGTGTGGAGGGGGTGGGCATGGGGGGGATTTTTCTATATGAATTAATGAATTAATTACAAATGCTTGGAAATGTCAAGTATAGATAAAGCTTAATTCCCTGCCTCCTCCCTCCTGCAACAGAGAAGCTTTTAAATGGCTCGCTGCCAGCGCCTATCTGCCGAGCGACACCAAGGTTACCGGGGGAAGCTGAAATATTCATAATATATGCAAAACCACCGCTGTCCATGGACAGTGTTCATTGGGATTCAAGAGCGAGCTTCAAACCTTTGACAACTGCTTAAGTAATTAGTTGCTGGGAGAGCGACACCCCCCTCCTCTGACACTCCCTCCCCTCCGTCCACGTTGCTGCTGAAACCGGCAAGTAAATATTAGAGCATTTCATCTGTTCAGAGGGTGAGTGGATAAGTTACAGGAAGGGATCTTAACTCATCTGTTATGAAACAAGCCCTTCTGTCAAACACAGGAATACACTGGGATGCAAGAAAAAGTTTGAAACGCAAATGTAAACACAACGTGTTCTAAATCTGCCCTCAAACATCCCAAGTCTTGGGGCACACTCATAAGTTATGTAACGCTCTGGTTTTTCAACCAGAGCTGGCTCATGGGTAATTCTGCCGTGTTTGACCCACACATTTGGCCAATGTATTATTAATGGCCGACAACAAAGAACAACATGTTTAGCGCTGAAACAAAAGCAGAATCCAGCGTGTTGGCGCTCTGCAGAGGGCGCCGGGCGCCGCTCGGTTCTCGGAGGCCGTCACACAATGAGAGTCATGGCTGAGCTGGAGCGCGGCCAGCACCGTGCCGAACGCATTACCCCGGCGTATTAATCTGAGGAGACCCTGTTTTTGTGTTTGCTAGGCATGATTCGCTTCTAATTACAGTGAAATAATTACACCTCAAAGACGCACGGGGCGTCGGTCTAATCCACACAACTGGAATCAGACTAAACACAGCACGTCCTCACTCCAGTAAGAGAGCTGCCTTTAACAGACTTCAGATCATAAAATGCTGGATTGAATTTATTCAAAAGCATCACACAACTTGTGGAGCCCTGAAATGCACGCAGCCGCGCTGGCTGTAATGTGAGTGTGAGGCTGACTCCAAGGCTCGGTTCAGCAGCCCTGGCTGGCATGAACAATTGGACCACCCCCTTTTACGAGCACAAGTGTCCTTGTCCTTGGAAAGGCGAAGGTCGGTGTGTTCCCCCCTTTCTCTCCCTCTCTCTCTCTCTCTCTCCCCCGCTGTGGCGCTTCCACCGGCCATTCATTTGGGCCTGTGATGGCTCTAATAACATCTCCATCACATTAAAACCGAACCAGGCTGAGGAGATGTTAATACTCCCCTGCACTCGCTGCCGGGAAATTGGTCATGTATTACAACAAGTGCTTTTTAAGAGCCTCTGTGGCCAAGTCTATGGATACGGCGGATATTCATGGCTGTCTGCGCGTGAGGCTCTTAACACGGCGGATTTTCAAGTTGTGACAGTTCAAGGGAAGCAGCGCTGTTAACATATTCAGAATGGTCCTGTAGCAAGGCCGTTCCTCCAATTTCTCTTTGCATCTCCACCGCGCGGCTGACAAGGTTGCCGGGGATTTTTTTAAAAAGGTGTAGATTAGAGAGGATTCTTGCAAATGCTCGATTCAAAAGCAGCTCCGACCAAAGGGATAATGCTGGATATTACAGTTGGTAGATGGACGGATGGACGGATGCAGAAGTCTGCGTCTGGCTGTCAGTGCTGGTCACCATGGTGAAGCAGGGATTGATGGCTCCCATTGGCTATCGAAGACGTACAGTATATATCATGTTGGTCCAGGGCTGATGCTTCCAGATGGACCTGGGCCATCCATTGTCTGTCAGGGACACAGCTGTCTCACAAGTCCCCCTTTCTGATGCCGCTGAGAGTCTTTCACCCACAGGACGATGTCATAGGTGCAGGACGTGTTTTTCTGTCAGACGTTCTCGAGATGAGGACGCGCTGCATGTCTGTAGTTTCCTGACAAGACGCCGCGAAGAGCAGCGAAGATCACAGTGATTTGTTAGTTCCTTTTGTCTGGGGAGTGGATTTCATGGGTAATATTTTTGAAGTGCAGGGACTCGAGAGTCTAGAGGGTGCATTGTAAGAAGGTGAAGGATACGGTAAAAGAAATGGTTGCTGCTGTCTGACAATGAAGGCATGTTTGTCTTAAAAAGCTTTTTCAGTCTTTCCAAATTATTTCCCTATTGTAACTCCTCTAAAAGTTTTTATTCCAATGTGAGTCTTGTCATTATTATGTCGAGCTTTACAAAATGAGAGACAACCAAAGAATATTGAGGACCCAGTGGGTCAGAAGTATTTTTCAAGGTCTCAGGTTTAGAGGCTTGAAAACTGTATTTTAAAACTTCAACGTATCTTTGTGGCCATAGTCATTTAATCTTCTGATTTGTTTTGAACTCCTCCTTTAACCAAACTGGGAAGCAGGTCTGACAGACACACACACACTCCTCCCAGGCAGCCATTCAGTTCATCGCCTCCCCCTGTGGTGTACGGTGGGACTGGGGAAGCATGGAGTTATTCACCGTCTGCCTACTTGGTTCTAATCATCTGGCACAGCGTGACTGACGCTGCCCCTCTCAGCCGCGATTGAGTGTATTGATCCTGAGCCGCCGCCCCCGGCGTGCTCCCTGGACGCCAGGCGGGAGGAAACCAACAATCAGATCTTTCACTGAGGGAAAAAGCCCCACTCATCTGCCTTAATCATTGGATCGATGATTAGCATGCCGGCCCACTCCTGTCTTTCCCTGGCTGACAGAGACATCTCTGAGGTGTGCTGAAGCAGAACTAGACCTGCGAGCAGGTATGAACAGGGTCCAAGCAGGCACGTCTGGGGTATGTTACATGTCGTCCTATGTCATTTCGCTGTTGTTGCAAGGCTTTCCACAATCAGAGGCCTAAATAAGATAGCTTCAGCTCTAAATAGAGACAACACTAACACTCGAAGGTACATGTGGTGCAGCCAAAAGTGTAGCCATCTAATTGGGGCCAGGTTTGTTTCATTCGGGACAACAGGCAAACATTTGTTTTTAAAAATGTCATTAGTTTCCAACCTGGCTGCCATACCACACCAGCATGTCAAAAAGGTCCTCCAGAACTGTTACCGTTTATGCTGCACTATCACTTTTAGTGTGGCAGAATAATAATGAAAAAAAAAACGTGCAAGAACAATAGGGTTCCCACAGCTGCTGCTTGGACCCCTAATTAGATTATGACATAAACGTCAACTTTTTAAGAAGAGGTCTAAAGTAGCTAGCAACATAGGAGACGCTAAATGGCGAATGTGAATGACTCCGTCAGATGTCACCACCGTCGGACAGAAACATCTGCTTGTGAAGTGAAACTGGGGAAATACTTGATTGGATGAGCAGAGCAAGGTAGAAAGGTATTCTGGAGTTGGCATACCTCCATCCAATCCCTCCCTCGTTGCGACCAATGGCATGCTGCTCCCTCTGTTGTTGGGTGCTGATTGGGCAGCAAATCGCTCCCATCACCTGGCATTAGTTCAAGCTTCACCAGCCGAAGCTTTTAATCTTATCATTATCCTGGCGCTAAGCGGCTGCGGTGCAGCTTCTGTTTGCTGGAGCACGATATTGTGGCTGAATGAGCGCGGCGGCTAGCTACAGAATCTCAGCTCTTTCACTGTGGGAGCGTTTAAACACGTGGATTATCAGAACTGTATAGGCTGACCTCTGCCTCTCTCTGTCTCTCCTCCTTTAGGTTCTCCTTCTGTAAAGTGCTAAAGAGTCACCACCAAGTCTAAAACACAATGGAATCAAATAACGGAGCCACCCAGAGCAATGGTCTGACCATTTCTCCATCACTTCCCAGACAACATGCACTTCAGAGAAGTCAACATATTCTCTTTGAGTTTATTCTTTGTCTTCACGAATGGGTGGCATAAGTGTCTAAAGGTAGCTGCGCCATTTTCCTGAAAGCTGCGGACAGAGACGAAGACAGACAGAAAGACGAGGCAGAGAGTGAAAGAGGAGGAAGGCCGAATTTGAGGCTCTTTCAGCGAGCCATCCACTTCACACAGAGCAGCTGTGCTCGCTGAATTTTTTTTGTCATGTTTCAAAACTTCTCAAGGCTGCTGCTCTTGACCCAACAGCGACAGAAAGTTGCCACAGGGATTCTTCATTAGATGTGAAAGGCGCGTGGAACGGCCTCACTCCTTTTGTTTTTGCATTGAGAACACATCGCATCCCTTTGCATGGTGAGCACAATGGAAACAACGAAAACGCCACCAGCGGCTCCTAAGTGCTCATTTTCAATTATGTCCTATTAGGAATTTCAGCATCTACTGCCCCCTCGCAGAGAACCCACTCCTGCTGTCCACCCACTAACCTACACACACTCCACCCGGCACCTGAATGGGACCGAGAGCCTGCAAAACACACCAGGCAGCGAAACAATGCATGATGTAAGTTTGGAGAGCGTCGAGAGGCTCTTCACGCCGGGAATCGGGCCGCCGCATCTCTTGAGGCGTAAGGGCAGGCGGTGGGGGGGAAGACGCGGGGACAAAATGACTGTTTTTAGAAGATCCACTTCTTGCTGATGAAGAGAAAATCGTTCTCTCCCCCCTGTGAAAATGGCTCTTGTGGACAGTGAGGATAACGAACACTAGAGCCGGGTAGTTATCACTCGAGTAGCATTCTCTAACTTGCAAATCGCTCCTCAAATCTGCGTGGAGGGCTGTTCTTGAACATATACGCTGGAGTGCTCCCTCAAAGTAATGAAATTAGACAATCGGAGCGTTTGCAGAGTGTGAGAAGTTAATTCTCTGCTCACACCGACCGTAAACAAAGAACTTATGATTCATTTTGTTTTAGGATAACTGAGGGGGTTGAGGCTAAAAAAAAAAAATTAGCCTGGCGACGGACAGGACCAATGCGTGACATCAGTCTTCACTAATGTCCGACTGACCCGACTGACAGCCCGTCTATTTGCTGAGACACGAACCAACCATCCTGTTGTTTCACCTCCTGATTCCGGACGAGTTGATGGAGGATGTTGATTGTTGTGTCGTTCCCATGACAAACAGGAGGCAGGGGAACCAATTAGTTGCAACGGCTTTTAACATTCCAATCAAACCGGGGGGGGGCGAGGTTTGTGCCAGTGGCTTAATTACTATAAAGATGTTTTCCCAAGGCCAGCACATGCAGACATATTACTAATTCATCCTTGTTGAGTCCTACATGCAGCGGATGCATTTGCAGCCACATTTATTTGCACAGTGCAGATCTATTTTAAAAATAAAGGGCCAAACCTGGTAGTATTGAATTATCCATAAACCTCTTCTCTGACACCTCAAAGTCAAATTAATTTAGAGTCTGTTATAAGATAAGCAAAATGTTTTTGCTTCTATTATTCTCATTACAGCTATTTATTTTATTCTGGGACTTGATCAACTTTGTTTACTTGGTACATGGTTTTATTTAAATCAAAATTGTGATGACTGGGATGCGGGAAGAACCCAAACGCTGACTTCAAGATCAAATATAAAAATGTTTATCAAACAAAGGATGCAAGAAGAATCTTGGAAAAGATGCTTGATGGAGAATTTCAAGAAGACAAAACTGAAAATCACTCCAGAGGAGGAAAATGAATACACAAGTGTGGCGACACGAGGGGGGTGAATTTAATGAAATGGGGGGTTGCCAACAACGCCACCTTGGGTTAGGGCCCAAGGACCCAGCCTATAAGTAATAAGGAATCAAATGATGCAGGTCACACAGGTTCAGGTCCACTCATGGAGGTTAGGAGACGGTTTCATTATAAAATAAACAATTTATTATTGTATTTAAAACAGATCAAGATGTGGAGGAAAATAACACAAAATAAAGAGCTCAACTCAAGGAGGGGAACTGCAGCTGCGGCTTACCGGTAGGGGAGTGGGTGATGAGGGAGTGAATATCCAAATCAATAAGAGCACCCCAATCTCACACTAAAAACGTGACGTGCAAAAAAAAAGGAAAATCAAAACGGGGGTCACACAGCACACAGGGAATCCTACACCCAAAGGAACCACTGCCACCGCCGTCGGCCTTCAGCGACAGAGGAAAAGGGAAAACACCATTAAAAGAGCTTGAATACAACGCAACAAAAAGTACTCCACAAAACAATAAACAAAAGATAATTAATAACAAAAGAATATTCAATCAAATCAAGAAAAGAACCATAATCAATAATCACTAATATGGCAGAAACAATAAAGAATCCCAACGCTAATAATACCAAACAAGTAACCCAAAAGAAAAAGGAAATAATCCACACACACACACACACACACACACACACACACACACACACACACACACACACACACACACACACACACACACACACACACACACACACACACACAC
>JAFBJW010000070.1:758298-792702 GCA_016785235.1 Pseudorhombus dupliciocellatus
GGGGGCTGGACGAGAGGTGATACGGCACACAGAGAAATTTCATTTCCTGCCTTGTACGGAGAAAATAGTATCAGCTGGGAAAACCTGGCTGAGAGATGGGAGATTTCCCCTCCGAACATTGATAACCATTTGTTCATTTCCTGACAACAACAGGAAGAAAAAAATGTGCGGGCCTCCTCTGAAATGGAATAGGTTGAGTTCTCCCTCTCCTCCTCGTTTTGTTCTGCGGAGGACAGGAGTCTATTTCATTGCCGACATGCAGCAATGGTCCTAATCACAGAATCAGTTATTATTGGAGGGGAGCGTTTGCTGCATGGGCTGCATAGAGACGAGAGAAGGGAGAGGGGTCCGCGGTCAAATTCTCCCACTTTTGTGTCGCTTAGCTTCTCTCCACCAGGTCGGATTTGCATTTTAATGGAAGGCTTTTATAGACTTCTCGGTGGCGTTCGTGGCACCACAAGTGGAATCATTAAGTGAACTAAGCCGGATTAGAGACGATGCTGAGGTCAGATACCAATACGCCATAACACAACCCCAGCTTTCTCTTGCGGGATTAGACCAGGAGATGATGGCGGAGGGTGGGAGAGGTGGAGGAGAGAGGAGAACAACTGCAGAGCGAGGAACAACAACAACAAAAAAGGGAGGAGAGGGAGTGGGAGAGAGACATAAGGGCAGAGAGGAGAGACAGGCTGCAGCAAGGTGATGAATTGCTTGTGAAGTGGCTCCTCTTCAGCTCGAGGGCCTCTCGGCTCGGTGCTCTGGCTCCGGTTCCAGTTTCACACAGAGTGATAGAAAGAGCAAACCTGGAGTAACAGTGTTTGCAAACAGTGGTGGAGCTGCAGAGGGGCGATAGGAGCGTTCACGTAGACTCACGTAAATTGTTCAGAAAATGTTTTTCACTATTCAGTCTGACACATTAGATGATGCAGGAAATCCAGAGCCAGAAAGCTTCTTCTATACATAATGCATGCATGGCATGTATATTTGACGACTGTTTCCTCACAGCTGAGATGCTGTAGGTTCTGAATGTGTTGGGCTTTTTGAAAAGTACAAGCACAAACAAAAAGCTGCCTCGTTTTGACCTTAAAGACCTTTAAAGAAGAGCCCGGGTGACGACATTGATTCTGCCCTTCACTTGATGTGGAAGGTCAGCTGCAAAGGTTACAGTGACAGGGGAGAGGCCATGGTGGCGTGGACCTTCACTGGACGTTGACATCGGTATCAAACCATGACAAGGATGCAAGGGAACAAGTGTGACGTGATTCTTATGGCATTATGTGTACGGTCATTATAGCACCCCCACAGAAAACACAGCATCCACAAACTTTTACTTTAGCGTGATGGGAAGTCTCTCAACTGTTCTGCCGTCTTGTTTTCCAATTAACCTTTCCGGGGTCCAACCTTTGCATGGGGAGACACGGATCAATGCCCACAACGATAAACATCTGCCGAGCACCTACGGCCGGCTGAAACAGTTTGTAAATGCTGTGTAAATATTAACTAATGGGTATTTGACGTGAAGGTGGAGTTGGCGAAGCGTTGGAATGTCCCGTGAACGAAGGTGGCAGCTGAGAGCGACAGCTAACCGAAGGAAATATCAACGTTGCATCGAAAACAATTCCGCGGAAACAAATCAAGTTGACACAGTTTACATGAATACTAATAACTTTCATATGACGGGTCACTTGAGGTCACTACTGGTCAAGCGCGCTAAAAGATGATGCGGGGATCGAACAGGCGAGGCTGACGCTAAAAATAAAATGTTCTGTGTTTCTGATACAGATTTAGAGGCTGAATAATTAGATGTCAGGTGTGAATGTAAAGAAGAGTGTGTGTGTGTTTTGCTCATGAGCCTAACGCGGCGTGCCGTGCACAGATGAGCGGCCCGTCACTCAGCAGTCATCAGGCCGTGGACGTCACAACCCGACAGTCGCGGGAAGAAGAGATTATTCCTGTGTGTGTTTGTCTGTGTGTATTTTGCCTTTTTTAAAGCAGAGATTATGCATTGTGATATCAAACTAGGTTAACGTAGCGGGCTGTGTTTGCATACAGGGAAGCAACAGCCTCGCAGGTTTTAGCTTTAATCCCTCCCCACACGCTGAATCCTCACTGGCTGATTTGGCACTTTTTCAGAGTATTAGGCCACCAGGCGAGGAGGCTTTGTTTACCCGACAGACGAGGCGTTGTGTTTCATAAAATCCCCACTAGCCTTCATGTTCCTCTCCTTTTTTTTTTACTCTGCTTTTCTTCACTGACATTGAACCTTCACTCGTTCTAACTTCATAACCATTTCTATGATTTAAATTTAAACAATGATGTAATTATAATACGTTAAACCCTGTTTCCAGGGGCTTTGAGACTGAATTTGGTTGAATATAAGATTATTATTGACCTCGAGTTTGCTCAGTTGCCATAGAGATGAGCTTAGTATGTAACGTCTGTCACGTGATGTCAGGTGATGACCCATGTTACCACTGAATTCACCTCACTTCAGTCTGTTCTGGCTTGTGATGAAGAATTCATCGGGTAAATCTCTTGTCTTGCACTTTGACGCTTTAAATAAAAGTTTTCTTACTCCTAACAACTTCATGCTGCTTGAAAAGTTTGCAATTGTAGTCAGCTGTCTTAAACACCTTCAAAATAACTCATTGCCTGTGTTAGTCACATTCATAATGCTGCACAGTAATAAACTAAAAAGCACAAAAAGTAGTTTGTGAGGAAATTAGCTGAAGGGATTAAATAATAGATTAAAATCAATTGGAAAAACTTCACTTCACAGTTGCTTTGATTAATGGTCTCTGCAGCCATGATAAATTAAAGTTGAAAACCTTCTGTACACATTATTAACCCCCCATTTTCTAACTCATTTAAAAAGCTGCAGGCTTATTTCCCATTATGTTGATAATATGGGTATGGTTTGCCAAAAACTCTTTGTGCTAATTGTGTGTTGGTTCAAAAAAGCCATTTTCTGTTAGACTGCACAAATCCATTACAGCCTCCTCCTTAGCCGGATAATGGGGATTGAATTAATGTGGGGGCTAAAATATAACCCGGGACTCCTAAAGATATGATTGATCATCTTATTTCTGGGTATTCAACCAGTTTGGTTGTGTTAATCCATACCATTACCTCCTGTGGATTAAACAGTGGTGTGTTTAGGAGGAATACTTGAATACTTTGACTAGATAACCAACACTTTTTCAGAGCAACAGATACTTGTGCAGCATCAACCTGAAGCCTAACAGATATTTCCCAGAAGCCCGGCACTCTGCCCCGTCTAAAACCTTCTGAGTGGGAAAGTAAAGACACAAACGTTGAAGCCGGGCAGCTGAGAGGTCCCCCTGTCCTTGACCCCTCGGATGTGTCCTCTCGCACAAATAACCTCCACCTGATCTGATCTCCCTCTCCTCCTTTCATCCCTCTCTGCTTTCTTCTCCTCCATCCCCCTCTCCTCTTTGCCTGTATGGTTCTCCCTCTATGTCCCATCTCCTTCTCATTAGACCTTATCTGAACGTCCACATTCACGAGTGGGGTTTTATCTGTCTAATTATGTTGCTTCTCACCTATGGAGGGAGTAAGGGAAGCCCTGTGGCATGCTGGGAAGACAATTCTTCTCCCATGCTCTCTTGTGTCCTACCCACTTGACTTCCCCTGTGCCTCCCGTGCACACGCATCTACAAAGACAAGCAGAATCTCCCTGCCCTCTTTTCAATTCAGTCACCTTTTCAGCGCATCAGGGGCCCTTTGAGCGCGGCCCCCAGCCCCTGAGTCCCACGAACAGCCAGGCGCGGTGATAAAACTCCCCAGACGCTGCTCCATTATGAGGCCGTGATAGGAGGTGCTGCCTGGAGTAACGCTCAGACACACACACACTCCTGAAAGGAAATACACAAATGCTGCAAGCGCATAAAGGAATTCTCACACACACACACACACACACACACACACACACACACACACACACACACACACACACACACACACACACACACACACACACACACACACACACACACACACACACACACACACACACACACACACACACACACACACACACACACACTTTCCTTATCAAGCTTTTTCAGTAAACGCTGCTGCATGTGCTCGTCCTAAAACCTAATCCTGAATCCAGCTGTCATTGATAGAATATTTTATTACACTGGCTGCTCGTGATGGATCAGAAAATGGGATTGCTGTATTTTTCTACATGTTTCTCTTTTTAAATCACATGCAGTCTCCTTCTTCAAACACCACAGAGCAACAAATCCCAAGATATTAGAAAGTACTGCTTTTTTAATCCCTGTCCTGAACTAAGTCGGGGAAAGATACATGAATAAGCCAATATAGTAAGAGTATTAAATACAGCCAGCGGTACTCAAGTACAGTTCTCAAGTACTATTACGGCTTAAGCTCACTGTGCTGATGCTGTTTTATACTTTGACTCAATTTCTTCTTTATCAATTGGTTTTACAGGCACTGTCGGACTTTTAAAAATAGTGCAAACAAATTATAGTTTTAGATTTAAGTGTTTAGGGTTAAGAAATCTGAGGATGTCACCTTAAAATAAATAATAAAACAAATTAATCTATGATTAATGAAATCATCGTCCCGAAATAGAAAATACTCAGCAATAGTAGCACAGCATCTAATGAAGACAGGAGTGAGTTTTAAACGCAGTGTTTTTTATATCATTTTATTGTTAAATGATTAAAGTCAATTTGGTCAAGGTAAACAGTGACAGCAACTAGTCATTATTTCCTCAGATTCTTATTAGTTAATTAATGAGTTCGAGTGTGACATAAAAAAAGTATTTCTTGCTTTTATTTTGGCCGACCAAACCAGGAATACTCAGATTACCATAACACATCATTTAAGAAGGTAGGAAATTAATTCATAGGAATGGTTTCCAACACAGTGTGTTTGGACCTGTAGCTGCAACATAATGGTGTTTTATGTACTCTGGACTGCGAGGATTAGGCCTCCACTGAGCAAAGGTTAAATGATAAAGCTCCCTTCACTCGTCACAGCAGGACGTTTCAAAGACAAGCAGGAGTCAGGCCTGTCAGGGTCACACTGCAGCAAACACCGCCGACTGCAGCCGCGCGAGGGGAGTCATCTGGAGGAGTGTGTGTGTGTGTGGGAGGGCCTACAAGGGCGATAACCTCAACCCTTCCCTATCTGTTCACTTGATCCCAACACACACACACACACACAGACACAATATGTGGTTTTAATGAACCTAATCTCCAGGATCACCAGGTCTCTGAGCCGGGAAATTAACGAGAGCAGGTTAAACACACACAGTGTGTTCAGTGAAACCCCTTTACAAATGATATGTGTGTGTGTGTGTGTGTGTGTGTGTGGGGGGGGGGGGGGGCGAAATTGGTTTTCCTCGGGATTAAAGGATTAAAAAGCCTGTTAGTTCCTCAAAGTACTCCAAATGCCCCCCTCAATATTCATTACGGCAGATACAATAGGCAGAGAGAGCGGCTCATAATGGCCCCGACCTTCTAATCATTTCAAGCAGGGCCGCTCCCCATCACACACACCAGCACACAAACACACACGCACATACATCCACTCCCTTTTATTATCATTATCCACACTATTAGCATGAGATAAGAACTGTCTGGAAATCACAACGGGGCTGAATTTCATGTGGGAGGGGGATTATTGAGGAAACTGGGGCTTTTAATGTTTGTTTCATATACGTTCATCTCCAAGAGGCAGCGCCTGTTTTCCCCCCTGTGCTCTGTAATGATTCCCTGATGCCTCCACAGGTCCACTGTGAGGTCTGCCAGCCATAAATATTGTTGAGGGGGATAATAAATCAATATCTGTGTGCCATCACAGCCAGGAGGCGGCCTAAGTGCCCCCTTCACACACACACCCCATGGAAAAACTGTCCTTTTAAAGTCCCTTCAAGCAAAGAGGAGGGGGGATTAATTGAAAGTGATTGAGAGCGTTTCTCACTGAGCCCTTTTTTCAGCCAGCGGGTAGCCACTTGTTCGCTGACAGCTATAGAGGGATTGGTTTACATTGTCTGCTCCTGTCTGACCAGGGTGTGTGTGTGTGTGTGTGTGTGTGAGCCCATAAAAGCACAGAGGCCTAACAAGGCTGAAATTGATGCCTTTTTGGGCAGAGAGTCATTTTTGATGGTTGCTGACATTCAGCAGCAGAAAATATTGCATTGGATGTGGAAAAGGTCAAGGGGGAGAGGAGGAGGAGGAGGAGGACGAGGAGTGGGAGAGAGGAGGAAGAGGAGAGGAGTAAATCCAGCATTCCTCATAACAAATTGCAAAGCTGCTAAATAAATCACTGTAAAAAACGTGAATATGTTCATCTTAATGAAATGTTCTGGGAGGCTGTTAATCAAAATAACAACAAAAGACCGAGTCTGATGACGTTGTGAAGCAGCATGGGATCATGGGAGTTGTTGTGTTCACCAGATGACGAGATCAAAATGCGACCAAAATCAAATCAAATGAGTCACCTTGAATAAAATTGTGGCAAAATACTCGATTAAGAAATATTTATTGAAAGTTTAGTTTTTTGTTACTTGTTTGTTTTGGCAGCGTCGTGGAGTACAAAGAGTACAAATTAAATGGAAGTACACATTTGAATTAACTATTCAAATATAGTATGAGGAGTTATATCTTGTATCTGCTCGTCTTTCAACCCTCCTGAGAAAATAAAGAAATTGGGAATAAAATGTAAAAGGAGCCACTCACAGGTTATCACTGAACAGCGGCTGCATTTTTGCACTGCCCGCAGAGGAGAAGCCTTCCAGACTTGAGCTGACGTTTTCAGAGTCACCACTCAGGCTTAAAACACCCCATCAGCCACTGTAGCAGACAGGAAACTATTACGCACGTCGTTTTTCTTCTGCTACTAATCACAGTCCCCCTCCTGAAGCACATCTGCCTGAATGTTCCTCCTTCTGCTCGACCACTGAGAGGAGCCCCTGACAGAAGAAATGCTGTGTCCACCGCTCCTCTGTCTGAACCAAGCTTTATTTATTTATTTTGTCTTTATTTCTCTATCTCTTTTCTGTTGCACAAACACAAAAACTGCATTTAATAAGTCAGCATTTTCAGACTTTTACATCCGCCATCCACACTACTACTCTGTCCTGGACATGATGGGCCCTGTCTAATTTCCCTGATTCATCACACACATTCTATGATTTCATCCTACTTTAACAGACCCCTAATGGCTCCCTCCCAGGATGCACTTGGAACTTATGTGGTGAAAACTGTTGTCAGCCCTCTCTGCAGAGCGTAGAGGGGATGATAACAGCAGTAACTGTTTTAGGACAAATTATATTTAACAAGAAATCTCTCTCTATCAAAAATAAAAATCTTAATCACTGAATTTCCCTTTTACTTAAAGTAACTTTTATAGATCTGTACCTCCAAAGAAATGAGAAAGATACTGTAAACACAAATGCAGAGGGTCAGACCAGCACTTTCAGCACTTGCTACCTTTTTCACTCCATCAATCCATCCTTTATGTACCCTTCATCTCTCTCCTTCTCCTGGCCCCCATGTTAATCCCCTCACTTGTTTTTATCTTCCTCCCTACATTTTTCTCCTCTTCCTTCCTTCTTCTGGCCAAACTTGGCTTCATTAAAAGGCTAATGAGTCCCATTAATGGAGCCAGGGATCAATTCACTGCAGCCTCAGCTAATAAGGTGTGATTAGTGTTAGTTTTATTCACTCAGCCTCAGTGTGTGTGTCCTGCCATTACTCTGATCTGTATTGATTTCCTGTTCAGGCCAGTGGACGCTCAGGTGGACTCAAACAGACTATTTCAGGATCACAGTGGTTTGTGAAAATAACTGGAACACATGGAAACTGCAGTGACAAGACTAAAAACAGAGCCTTCTGCTCCTCACCCTCCTTCAACCCCTCTATTTTCTGTTTGTCTTTCCTTCTTCCAGCTCCTCTCTTTATGTTTTGCATTACCCCCCCACCCTGCCTGTGGTTTTGAAGTGCCGGGAAAGGCGTCGTGGCCTGGAACTCCATGACAGAAGCATCCCAGAGGCTGAGAGGATGTCGACTCATGGTTTGATGGTGTTCCCATATGCTCCCAGCTGACCAGGGCAGAGAGCGATCGAGCTGAAGTCATACAATTTTTTTTAAACTAGAAATGTTCAGCATCAAGCTCTGAATACGATACAGATGCAGCAAAATAGACAAACAGGCATTGTGCCACCTCTGTGAAAGTGTTCGTGGCCAAATCTTTAATATTACCTCACATAAATGTTTTCTGTTACATTGATATTACTTTTTGTACTTGTACCATCTATTTCGCAAAGTCTTCTTGGATTTATGCTTCATAGCATTTGTTTTTATTGTAATATGAGGCATAATAAATGCTGTAAATATATGTATTCAAACAAATGTCTTTGAATCAAAGTGAATAAGAGTGAAGTTTCCCTGCGTTCGACAGAAGTGTCTACTTTCTTTGTTAGATGTTATCTGTGCGTCCCTTACACACGGGGCCTCCGAGGATTCCCCTCTGAGGGCTGCCGATGATATTGTTCTCTGCGGTTTGCATCTGCTGCTTTGATAATCCAGTGATTCCGCCGTCAGAGGGGGATTCTGGGAGCGCAAACACGCAACAACTCACAAACTCCTGGACTGTGACGGTAGCCATTGTTCCTCCCAAACAATGTCTTCACTTTGATGTCTGTGATGCTTGGCTGGCCGAGGGAAGTTTTTTCAATCTGTGCTTTAGCACCCAATTCCCTCTCTGCCCCCCACTCCACCCCTCTCGCCTGCCGTGAAACCAGCAAACTAAAGAAAATGGTCCTCCACGCATAAATTACCTGTAATTTAATAAATGACAGCTCTAATTCATAAGGACTATTCTCTTATAAATGATTGATGTGTCTTACAAGCATGTGCACACCCAGAGAGAATATGAAAATTAATGTTTGGGATTAATGTTTTAAGATTATCAGTACTGGTAAAAGCCACAACTTAATTCTAAAAATGGTTGTTTCTCCTGACGACAGTGTCAGTGTCTGTTTCACTAAAATGTCATTAACAGTCAAAGGGTTAAGCCTGAAAGGGGGGCTGGGGGTGCGGGTGGGGGCTGTTATTGTGTTGCTGTGGAGGCAACATGCTGGTTCCAGTCCTGATTGACAGGTTCAATCCTCCAATGTGCTTTGGCACAAAAGATGACATGCAGACAGGAAACTGGCTTTTGTCCCCGCCTCTGAGCTACTTAACCTGCGCCTTGTTCCTCATTTATTAAAACTTTAACTGTCCGAACTGTGACAGAGTTCAAACAGGACCTGCGAGGCGGGTCAGTGTCTCTCCTCATGATTACTCTCTCTCTGCTCTCAGGTATTTTTATATTCAGTGTACATTTATTTTTAATTTGTGTTAATTTTTACAAGTCTCCTAGTTTTTAGATATACATTTTCTGGGACTTTGTATAATATATCTTTCATCAGATAAATGTTCAAGGGGGAATTTACCTTAAAATCTATATGATTCTTAAATCTTATATCAAATTGCAAGCTCATTTCATGCTTTTTAAATTCTAATACAATGTGTTAAAACACATTGTATTAGAATTTAAAAAGCATTGTGTTGTTTCTGTGTTTAAGCTTAGCTTAATCATTTTATTCGGAATATTATGAACGAAGTATTGGAATAGGTGAGGACTTGCAGCTGCTCTGTTTCTCCTGCTGAGACTTAAAACCAGGGGGTTTGTGCCCCCTTCTGGCAAATATGGCAAAAGCTGACCAGTTGATTCAGCTGTGATAAACTAACAAGACACTTGTTTTGTCCTAAATATAGATTTGTGTCAAGAAAATATAACAATTAAGAATATATAAGATCATCATGGATAAAAAACACTAAATTCATGTGGTCTGCTATTATCTTTTACCCTAATGTGCACGTGTAACGTGCAGTGATTCACAGATTCCACCCTATGCAATGGTACACACACACGCACATGCGCGCGCAATTAAGCAGCACAACCAGGAATAAAGAACATGGCGTAGTAATCAGAACCAAATCAGCATTTTCTCCTCCGTCAACCCGGGTAGCAGACACCACACCTCCACCTCTCCTCGATTCCATAACTTGTCGTATTCTCCATTAATTTCCATGACAGACGCTGACTATGCCTCTCCACTTCACCATCGCTCCCTCGTCACATTTCCACATCTATTTGTTTTCTGTCTTCTGCCTCTCCTCTCTATTTTCTGCCTGTACGTGCTTCTTCTATTCCTCCACCGCTTGTTTCACTCATTTCCCCCTCTGCTTTGTTCTTATTATCTTCTTTGTACTTTCTTTCTTGTCCTCCCTTACTGCAAAACACTGCCTGTAAATTTCCATACAAGAGATGCTGAGTTTGCAGTCGCTTGCGGGTGGTGCTGAGGCCACGTATGTGTGTATATTATGAAAGAACTGATATCACATTTTATTTTGGGATTAAAGTAAACCAGCCAGTCCACATTGACCTTTGACCTTTAACCACTAAAGTTTAATATTTACATGTTTGAGTCCAAGTTTGTAACAAAATTTGAAGAGACTCCCTCAAGGTTCCTGAGAGGCTGCGTCACCCCCAGAAATCATGTTTGCCAGGTCACATGGGCCTTGACCTTTGACCTCTGGCACAAGATCAAATAGCCACTTAGCATAAGAACTTATCATCTGTACCAAATTTACAGGGTTCCCTCAAGATGTCGTGTTGACATAACGGGACTGACAGCAGGAAAACAAAGCCCAAAGATAAAGCCTGGTTTTTAGAAAATAAAATGAATTAATTTTAGGCAAGTGACTTGATTCTGACAAGTTAATCATCTCTGCTGCAGCTCAGAAAATAATGTTTCTAATCTGATTACAAATGAGCACCAACATCTTATTTGTGTATTTTAACTGAATCTCAACCTCCCGGGGTCGGGTTGGCTGCTGGTACCATCGCTGCCAGGAGGCTACCCAGCGATGGACAGGTCGCATTGTTTTTGTTGTCGTTGCGTGCAAGCAGGAGGGTAAACAAATCCAGTTTTAATAAGAGCTTGTAGCTCATAATCCTCACGCGCCAGCAGGTGAGGGCCAACATATGGGGCGAGACCACGACCATGGGACAGCACGAACACGAACACGAACACACACACACACACACACACACACACACACACACAGCAGCTGTCACTTGTTTTCCGAGGCAGGATCAATCCAACAAGAACACTGTGGGTCTGTGGGAGCCGGGCCAATAGCGGGAGGAAGGGAAAGGGGGGAGGAGGAAGGGGGGGAGATATATTAATGCAAATGACAGAAGGTGAAGGAAGAGAGAGAGGAAGAAAGAAAGGATTCACCTCTCTTTCTCTGTCTCTCTCTTATTTCTGTCCATTACATCTTCTATTACCAGCCCATATTCTCCTCCATGGTCTTTATAATTGGACGTGAAGTGAAGTAATGGCACGATATTCCGTGCAGACGCGCGCTGCGCGCTTCAGCTCGACTAATTTACCACTTTGGTGTTTTGTAAACATAATGCATTTGACTAGTGGGACTTGGTCATGGTTACTTTGCCCTTGTGTGCTCTACAGCGATAAAATGCTTTCGGCGTTGGAGAGGGAATCAATTTCCCTCCTGACTGATTTGGTTACACACAGCAGAGGCTCCGACACAGTTGAGCTCGCCGTCGTCCTTTTAGCAAACGTACTTCTTTTGTCGTTTGGCTTATTCCGCTCGCTGCAGAGAGGCTTTCAGAAAACCAAGAGGTTGTCTCTCACCTGAAAGACGTCGATGTGATCTTTCAGCAGCACATAAAGAAAAATGTGGGTCTATTTCTGAAGTTCTAATGATTCTATGCGACAAATGGAGCATTTGTTCAAGTGTATATTTTGCCCAAATAAGTCAAAATGGCTACAGGAGCCACTCAGTCTGGTTTACATCTCTGCTTTCTCTTTCTCTGTCTGTCATCACTCTTGTTTTCTCCTCCCCCTTAGTTTCCCTATTTCCCTCAGAACCTCGCTCCATATTCCTCATTTCATCCCGACTCCCTTTCACCGTCTGCCCTCTCTTTTGTCTGCCTCTCCTCTCGTCCCCTCCTTTCCCTCCATCGCAACCCATTTCTGCTTCTTATGAAGTGTGAAAAATGATCGTCTGCAGGATGAAGTGGACAGAATTCGCCGGCGTAATGGCCTGACAAAATGAAGCGCGGCCTTCCTCACCATCCATCACTGCTCCAAGGCGACCGCGGTTAAGATCTGTGAAGGTGCTGGCTTATTGATTACTAGTTGTAACTACAGAGTGTCTGATTCAGTGCTCGTGGCGTGGCAGAGAGGAGAGGGAGGGGGTGGGGGCGCTGCGAAAAGGTGGTTGGCGGTGGGTGGAAGGGAACGCATGCAGGCAGCTGTATCGCTCTCAAAAATCCTCTTTTGATAGATTTTAAATGGTGAAATATTGATTTCTGTCCGGTCCAAGGCCTGGCCGAGCGGGCCACAACCATTTGTCGGGGGGATAATGCCGGACACCCGGTAACGCTGGCCACCATCAGTCATTGTGACACCGGGAAAAATGAGAGAGGAAGGAAGAAAGAGGAAGAGGAATAAATCAGTGGTTCAACCTTTTGCCTCCATTCAATTCCAGCTAAATCTCTCACACATGAAAGGCTGCACAAGCTCAGAACGCTCTACATAAACACCGGCTCGCGCTATTTAGCGTTTTACGACAACAACAGCACACAGGAAACTGCAGCGCACAACGCCGTCCTCGTTATCTAGCGTTGGGTGAAGGCACTGGGAAGATGTGGGTGGGGGGGTGCTAATGACCCACCAAGAGAGCGGAGCATGAAAAGGTGATTATTGCTCTTACAGTAATTGGAGCCAAAAGGCAGGCAGGTAGCATTAATCTACATTAACGACACTGGAGACGGCTCTTCTGCTGATTCACACTCATTTAGGCGGCGTGTTGTTACACTGATAAGCAGGAATTAATCGTATTTCTCTTAATGCTGAGCAACAAAAGGGAGGTCTGCAGCGCAGTCTCTACGCCGCAGGAGGACGGGCCACATGAAAGAGGATGCGTCGCACTGAACTCCGCACTTATTCCTGAAAATTCACAGCAAGCGAAGAACACAAATACCTCTGCATGAATGAGAGGAGCCACACACTGAACCATCATCACCCTCATCCGTCAACTCTCATTAAGTCTATCTGGACTAAATGAGCCCAGTAGACTCGTCTCCTGCGATACACATTTCATCTCTTTTCTTAGAGACTATGTGCAATATATCTCACAGATACAGTCTTTGTAGTTTAACTTCACAAATTATTAAAATGCAATCTGACCAAATGAAATCCAAACAAGACTTTAGACAAGATATGAAGACAGACTGGTGCATTCTACTTCAGGAACTCAATAAATCAGAGTTTGGATTAAAACCAGTACAGAATGCAGAGCAATGTGTTGGTCCTGAGAAAACTGAAATTAGGACGAGAGCAGGTGGTGCCCGCCACCCACACCCACACACACACAGAACAGAGGAGGAAGCTCTGCAGTCCTGGTGGGAGGTCTGAGGTCTGGTCCTGCACATTCCACAGACAAGTGTCTCGCACCTGCTAGGCCTCAGTCAGCCTTTACTGGCCAACAGATTAGGACGGACGGACACACTCCAAATCCATTTACTTTACAGTCTGTGTGTTTGCATGTGTCTCAGAGAGAGAGAGAGAGCGAGAGAGAGAGAGAGAGATCCAAATCCATTTTTAGAAGACACTCCGCAGCAAACCCACCACATTTTCAGCTTACGTGTTTTTTGTCCAAAATCAGTGAGTATCTACATCATGAAAAATAATTATTCAGTGAGTTTGGGTCATAAAATTATCCAATTTAAGAAGACAGTTGTGAGAAACACTTAATGCAAATGACAGAAGGTGAAGGAAGAGAGTGAGGAAACAGATAAAAAACAAATTCAATTTCTGAGAATACAAAAACTTAATATTAAAATTAATAAAAGAATCTCAAATAGAATCAGTGTCTGCCCCTGGGGCAAAGGACTCAGCACTATAACACACATTCTTCTACAGTATGCACATTAATGGACACACACACACACACACACCTTCAGCAGCCCATGTGTGACAGGTGCACATGTCAGTGGTTAGTTCAACCTGGATCAGAGCGTTTGGCCTCACTCGGTAGCAGCCAAGCCCCCAGGGTGTGTGTGTGTGCCCATAACCCAAGGGCCCAGTGCTCAGTACCCAGACACTACCCATATTGTTTTCTTCAGTGGAGCTAGAAAAAGGGGAGCTGATTTACAGAGCTGTCTGGCACTGGAGTATACGGATGCATGACTGACTCGGCCTAATGGAGTTTTCAGCTTCGGATTTACACTTCTCCCTCTATGAGAGGAGCCGAGCTGCACATGAGCACAATCTGGCCGCTGCTCGTCGCAGTGGCTGCAATGGCGGCGGCAGCGTGATCTCGTCCTGCAACTGTGACAAGGAAGCTTAGCCAACAGATGTCCTTTAACACTATTTTAATTTCATAAACTTGACAAAAAAAAGCTTGGTTCCCTTCATCAAAACATTCTGATGTGAATGTAATTTCAAGAAACATTGTGGTGTTAATGAATAAAAACACAACTTCGGAGTATAACTGCACGTTCAATGATCAAATCAGCACACGCTGTCTTCTTCCAACACTCTGTGAGATCACATCCTCTCTAAAACTAGAGGAAGTGACAAGTGTCATATTTCTTTCTATATATTTCTTCTATTCAGAATGAACCCGAGAGGAGCACTCATAAATACACTAAGGCATGTTTTCGATATAATGTGAAAATCATCCTGAGCAAACACTGCAGCAGCAGAAAGAGAAGGAATTGAGGTCACAGGCAATAAATTGTTCAGAAATCTGTCAAAAACAAGAGCTGAGTCCAACTTGTCTCTTCTCCAACATGGCAGCATGTCCCAGAGTTCCCCGTCATTACACCGAGAGCTGGAGCTGATAATTCTGGGAATCCACACGCTAACGTGTTAACTGGACCTGAATCGGTTTGGTCTGTGTCGGAGAGCGGCTCTGTGTAACTGCATGCAGCTGCACACAACCTCTGGCTTCAGAGAATTACCCACAATTTCACACCTCACAAAGTATTTAGCTTCCAAACTACGCAAACAAATCCGTGTCTGTGCTCTTGGAAGGACGGCCGCTCACATGTGAATGTAATAATTCTATCGGTGACAGATTCTGGTCTGAGGACAGTTGACTGGTATTTAAAAGCTTCCATTAACGTGTCAGTGGGTGTAGGGACACAGAGGAGGTGCAATGTTGGGACAGTATCATGGATCAGAGTTCACGTAAATCTAAAATGAGTTCTTACTCAAACTATATGGACAAAAAATATTCCAGAGTGGAAATTAAACGTCACATCCTGTCTTCTGCATCCTCCAGCACTGGCCCTCGCCTTTATGCTGCTCTCCTGCTGGGGTTCTCCTGCGGATTTTAATTGTATTCATTTTAGTTTATGAATGTCACATGTTCACACAGTGAATTAAAAAGAAAATGCCGCGTGCACAAACAAAGCTGAGGGAACTTCCTGATTTACGTCTGAGTGAGCCGGCTCGAGACCCAGCCTCCGACGGTGCGATCGTATCCCGACTTCCTTTATTATTGCCTCATTTTGGAGCCATTGTCAGGGGACCTTGAAGCATTTATGCCAAGAACCTGTGGATGGAATGGCTCCCACAGTCAAAGCTTGGGTCCAACATCAACTGTTGGCAGAGGCTAATGAATGCTATATACACTGGAAAACTGATTTCCTTAATCCACTTACATTTCTTTAGATTCTGTGGTGCACTAAGCCTATTAGGCCATAGAGCTGTGGCGAATCATGGCACCCAAGTGTTGAAAGCTACAGCGGCGGGAGACTTAAGGAGGAAGGAACAACTGTGGCGCGATTGTCTTGTGAAAGCGCCGCCATGTAATGTACGATCAGTTTAATGTGAATGAGAGAAAACTGGGGATTGAAAGCAAAGCGCAGATTTCTTCATCGCCCAGCTCTGAGCTCGGATTCGTCTCAGGGGTTGTTTCTATAACATTTATCGGCAAAAAAAGAGACAGAGGGAGACGGAGAGAGACAGAGAGGGATCAAGGTCTCTCCCTATAATTACAAAGATAGCGTGGTCGCACTCCCTCCCCAGCGGAGGCTCCGAGGCGTCACTCCCCGTCCCTTCATATTGTATAAAGACTGTTCTATCAGCCCACGGAGCGGCATCATTGCTTGTAAATTAATTTGGGGTCCCTGTCAGTCGGGGCCCTCTCCTCCCTTATCTGGCGGTGTAATATGGGAAGCTGAGAGGCTCGGGAGATACTGCTGAGAGAGCTGGAGGAGAGGAGGTGAGGGAAGAGGGGATGAGGAGGAGGTGGAAGGGTGTATTAAAGAGAAGAGAGATAAATAGGAGGGAGAGAGCGAGGCCGGGACAAAACAAGAGAAGCGAGGGAGAGGAGCCGATGAGTCCCTGCTGGATGTCAAGAGAGGATTCAGGGAAGAACCTGAGTCAGTGATAAGTGAGTATGGGCTGGCATCCCATTTACCCCTCACACACACACACACACAAGCTATTTGTCATCCGCGCTGGACTCTGCAGCGAGAGGCCTTCACCTATCAGCACTATTTGTCCCCGTGTCACAGCCGCCAGATAAATCTTCTCCAGGATCCTTGTTTAAATCCGCCCCCTATTACCCAAGGTCCGGCCCTCTCATGATCACATGTGCTCAACACGCACGCACATACACACACACCTATGACCCCTTCAGTTGTTTCTAATTAACCCCTCACCCGCTGGATGTAGCCTCAATTCCCTAATGGCAATAAAAAAAAGACCCCACTACAATCCCATTAGCAGCAGGAGTCATGACGGTGAGTGAGGACGGACACCGACTAAACGCTGGGACGGCGTCCACTCACGCAGAGATACCACAACCCATGTGACACTGTGTACTGTTGTCTGTTCTGCATTTCAAAAAAAAAAAAAAAAAACCTCAGTAATACACATCATGTGCCACAGTGATTTGCAGAATATTGCACGCTCCCTTTAAATTAAACTAATTCCAAGTTAATTATATTTTGTGTGTGTGTGTTCTTAGATGCCACACAGTGTTGATGGCTCGCTGCTTGTAATGTCTAATTTATGCTGAAATCATTTGTGGCTGCAGAACTAAATTAAAATACGGTTCCAAATTAATAGAGATGTGTTTCATCACAGAGGCTTTTATTTTGCTAATTTTGTACATTGAAGGCAATGGGGACTTTCTGATATTAAATAAAGTTCAGCTGTTAGGAGGAACGATGTGGAGGGTTTTATCTCAAGTTACCAAGTACCAAAGGTGGAAGTAATGGAGTACTTAAATAGTACTTATGGTACCTCACTGCATTTTCAAAGGAAAGTAAGTTATTACTCAATATTAATTTTACAGATTCTAAAAACTTAAATAATAAAAACAGTATTATCTACGTATTAAAATTGGTTCCACCTTGACTATAGGTATCTGCAGAAAACATGTTCACACTGCATGGAGCATGGTATTACATCTATAACAATAATAATAATAATAACAACAACAATACATTTACAGTATTTTATAGTATAGTTCTTCAATAATGCTCCAAGATACTAGACACCAATGATTAAAAAAAAAAAAAAAAACTAGAAAGCAGATCAAAGCAAATATGTCAGTATTCTAATCACAAAACAAAAGTAGCATCTTCCAAAGGAACCAGCAGCTGTTAGGGAAATGAGACTTTGGTGTATATGAAAGTAAAACTACAATAGTACGCTGAATTCTATAGCTTCAAATTCTGAGCAGTGTGTGTGATCACAATTCTCCACCACAGCTACACACACCAACCGGTCACTGCTGGGTCAGTGTCCATGATGACGCCGCAGGGCATCACATCATCGAGTCACTATGAGAGTCAAAGCTTTGTTTCCATCCAGAAATATAAAGAGTAATTACGTCCATGTTTGTGTACGTAAACATTCTGCATTTACACATTAAACAGGGAGTATATTATTTTTCAGGCAGCCACAACAAGAAAAAGCAATGCTGTTATTTCAAGCATGTGAGACAACAATGAGCAAAACAAGTCTGGAGTGTGTGTGTGCGTTCAGATATCTGGCAGACCTCCAGACCAGCAACAACAACAGAGGCTATTTAAGCAGAGGAACAATAAGACATGCATCATCTATTGTCGGCCGTTCTGTGAGGGCTGGAGGAGAATCTGCCAGGAACACTGGCTCGAGTCCAGATGTTTGGAACAAGGAGGTCGACAGAAGTGCTTCAAAGCCACTGACAAATTCAGATTCCCCATCGTCTTCTGAACGAAAACCTGAACTTCTAAAGAAAATGATGTGACATTTCCTTGAAACAAATGTGATTGGCACTTAGCTGTTTGCAATAATAGAAATGAAGAAGACGATCTATATTCATCAATAACAGAACGGATTTAACATAATGATATACAGGTAGAGCAGGATGCAGAGAATAAGAAACTCTGGATTTCTGGGCATCAGCTGCCACCTGCTGTCAGCCTGAGGGATGACACATGCACAATCACCTCTACACTGTTGGATGAAGTTCACAGAAGGAAATGTTCCATATTAGTGATTTTAAGATAAGTGCCAATTCTGCAGAAATCAAAGATTGTAAACTGTTTTCAACTAGAGTTCTTGTCAAGGTTAAACTGTAGTAAATGAACACAGTACTTCTATTAAGAATGTCTGTGATTAGCTTAAACAATGTTTAGCCAATGTTGTTGTGTTTAAATAAAAGGACTCTGTTTAAGAATGCAATCGTCATGAGAGAGATAAAACCACAGGCTGTTTTGCATCTACTGAAATATTTTGGGTTCCACACAAATCAAAAGAGAGAGCACAGGACGGCATGAGCCTTTCCATTTGGTTCCAAATAAAAACAAAACTGCTCATGAAGAGATCAGCATCATAACATTTTAAACTGTGCATGTGTGGATTTACGTTTCATGCATTTGTACACAAACACCTGTCATCGTTCATTCAGAGCACGAGTCGTCATCGAGTTCTGTTTACTTCCGGCAAACAGAGCAACAACACGAATAAACAGAGAGTCAGCTTTACACATGTTTCAGAAGTTGTGTTTCCATGTGGCATCATCAGCCAATGCACGTGCTGCTGTGTTAACATCTGTCCCCTCCTTCCTCCTTCTGTGTCAACTCAGTTTCATAAGCATCAGCCGGAACTCTGCACCGTCAGCTGGCTAATTCAATTCCCGCCATTAAGTAAACATCATGAAAAGGTTTGATAATGACTCACATATCGTTAGACTGCAGAGTTTCATCACCGGAGAACAGTTCGGCAACGTTTCCCTCATCTTCATTGACGCGTCTTCTTTCTGTTTTTAATTAACAGGCACCTGTTACGACCTACATGATGCTACTTCCGCCTTCCCCTCAGTCTCTTCCGGCCTCATAAATGTTTTTATTCATTTTAAGTTAAGTTGTTTTTTTTTTTTTTATGAAACAACCATTTAATACTAACCGTCTGATTAATAGTGTTTATTTACGGTGGAATTCAGTCGCTGGTTTGTCCTTTGAGATAAAGTCGTAAACTCCACGTGAGAAGGGACTTTTCAATAATCAAATGAGAATCCAGCCTCGGCTCCCTCCTCCAATTCAAATGAATGGGCCACAGCTGAGCTGATTTGGTCCGTTAGCGCCACCCTGCCGATGGTGAAAGTAGTGTACTGCAACAGCTCCACCTCGTATGCAAATACGTGTGTGCCGTAGCCGACGCGTGATTGGCTGGTCCAGATCAGTTAAGAATGTGACTCTTTGTCGCCATCGCGTGGTGAAGGTTGTGAACTGCAACAGCTCCTGAAATTCGCCCCATTCATTTGAATTGGAGGACGGAGCCGAGGCTGGAGCCTCATTTGCATATTGAAAAGTCCCTTCTCATAGAGGCCCATAGACTGTATATAAAGATGGACATAGTGTCCGAAAGACAGAGAGATATTGGACCTGATCACTTCTGTTAGGAGCAGTGTAACGAAACCGTTGTTATTTGATTATTTTAATAAGCCTTGTCACGATATCAGCTTTTAGACTGGAGTGGTACAGGTGAGGCCACACTGGTCCAAGGAATGCTCAGGGCGTCTGTGTGTGTGCTCAGGCAAGGGAACATTGATCTTCAGTATGTTTTTAATAATTTTATGATTTGATTAAACATTTTAGTCATAAAATTTAATACATACAAAAATATATATTTCAGACAAATCTATGTCCAGGGTGCTCACAACTCCTTAACTGATCATTAACCAGGTGGTAACAGTCTTCTCCTCAGCATCACTTTCCTGCTATTGATATTTTTTCCTTGCAGTCTGTTCCTTGCAGCATCTTGCAGTCTGAGCTGCAGGATGTCACTCTGGTGATTTGTGTTATCTCACAGTCTGGAAGAAAATTTGTCGCGAAAGACCCGTGTGCGCCCCAGTGGTTGCCATGGGAGACAGACGCCACGTTCACGTAATGACGTCAGGTGCAGGCACGCAGGACGTGGGCGGATCAGTCAATGATGACAAAAAAAAATCTCTTATTTTGAAAAATTGAGAAAGAAATATGCACAGTTTGAGTTGTGTGCATTTTCAAATATATAAAGTATTAAATAAACGACACAACTTACATTTAATTCGCCCAAGAGTTAAATAATAAGAGGATGCGTTCAGAGGAAACCTGTTGCTGGTGAAGTGGGGGATTTTGTTACTGGAGCTGATGGGTTTACCAGCCACAGATGGCTCAGGCGCCTCTAATCCTATTTAACATGAATCCCACTCCTCCCCCCTTTGTCTTTTCTTTTTTTTTTTTTTTTTGTTTTCTCCTTCTCTTTTCTTCGCGAATCCCACTCCTCCCCCCTTTGTCTTTTCTTTTTTTTTTTTTTTTTGTTTTCTCCTTCTCTTTTCTTCGCTTCCTCCTGTTTTCTTCTTCTCCTTAACGCTTCTTCTCTTTTCTCCTCCTCCTCCTCTGCAGAATATAAAGCTGACTACTCAGGAATCTCCAACGTAGATTCTTTCGTTTCTCAAGTCAAACCAAATTACAAATACTGCTTCCTGTCATCCCTTTAAAAATAAAACGCGCCCGTTCAATGTGATGTGGAATTTTTGCTCTTTATTTTCCTCTTTACTGTATTTCTAATCACAATATGTTTCCAGTTTGACTATGGACTGCAAATAATATTGATTAATAAAAACAAACCATTTGGGCTGTTTGCAAACTTTTAAAATTGGAACTTAACGGTCAATGACAGATTACTCTGAAAGTCAACATCCGTGTGCTTGTGTGTGAGCCTCTGGCTTGACTCGTGAGAACGCGCTCCTCTGGCTGCAGACTGAGCTGCTCCGCTCGGACAGAGCACACCTCCCTGCATCCTCCCTCCACCTGACTCCAGCTTCCAGACATCCTCAATGTCCTCTCTGTGGAGCTACTGATCTGCGTCCATCTCTCTGGGTATGCATCCAAACTGGTGAGCTCCCCTGTCTCAAACTCTCTGTCCCTTATGTCTCAACTTGTCATTGTAAAGTGTGTGTGAATGTATGTTGCCTGTGTGCGTCCCTGCTTGTGTGTATTTGCGAATTTATCGTAGATATAATGTGTGTGTGTGTGTGAGAGAGAGAGATCCAGTTGTTGATATGCTGCTCACACACACCTGCTGATGGGATAAGACCACAGGAGGGACTGAGCTGTATAAAAACTAGGCCATGCATCATATAATCTCTTTGCTTTCATCTTGCTGTGTCCACAACTGAATTTACTTTTCTGCCGATTTAAGAAGTACTGCATGGAACAGCAGCATTAATTCTGACATCACCACAACTCACATGGGCAGGGCTGTAGCGCAGACATGCATCGCCTGTTCCCAGGTTTCCCCAGTGTTCAAACTGTCAGACGATTCACCTCCTGTCGGTATAGAACCCACTCACCCCTGCCCGAGGCCCGCCCACGCTCCCCCTCTCTCACCGAACCTGGCACATGGCACATGTTGATGGCAATGAGTGATACAAGAGCAATACACTCATCAACTCAATCAAACTAAATGTATTATTTCAAAGAGAAATATGTTACTTTTAGGGGAATTTGTTCCAGACCGAGTATGTTGTTTCTTAGATTTAACTTTGCAGATTTAAAGCGGAGACTTTTGCAGATGGACATGTTTTAAATAGACTTCGTGAGCCTCCGCTAGCAGAACTCGACAGGACCAGTCCAGTTATATACACCCTTAACGCTCCTCCTCTCTAGGTCAGGTCTGGTGTGCATAAGAACTCCTCTTGTCTAACCACCATCTTGGCCTCACCATAGCAACCCTCCTTTTCCCACACAGGTTCTTAAGCAGGCTTTTCATTCTATCCTTAGCCTTCTCCCCTCCTGTCCTCTCCTCTTTCTCCTCCCTTCCTCCCTCCCTCCTCTGTGCGCCTGATTACCGACTGCCATTTTACCCTGGGAGCTGTAGAGCCAGGGGGGGGGCTCCGCTGTAGAGCTACATCTCATCACAGGCTCTGCACACACACACACACACACACACACACACACACACACAGCACTAACTCCACCGGTCAGAGCCTGCACGGACACACACTGCTCCCCCGCAGCTTTTTTCACACCACCTTGGACCATGACTCCTAAACATGTGAGTAGAGTTATATGAATGTAGAATAATGGAGCTGAGCTGAACGTGGTTAGTGGTCGTCATGGTGATAGGAATTGTTCTTAAATAATTACACACTGGATACAAATCTGGTGAAAGATAATAGAAATACTTATTTAGACGTTTTTCCTGTTACATGTTGCTGTGCAAGTCCAAACCTTTCAAGTATCTATTTTTCTGTGTTTAAATCTTTTATAATAAGCATATTTATAGATAAGCACATTTTGAAACAAATCTACACAGTGATGATCCAAGTAGATGAAATCCAAGTTTGCGAGACAGTTTCATTTCATCGCCTTATAAATGAATGTATGTTTGGGTGTTTGCAAACAGTGATGGATGTGAGGTTGCTCAGGAACTGAAGACGGATTAAGAGAACAGATCGTCACCTTGGGAGCGTCCACAGCTCAGATCACTGATTTGGTCTGAAGTCTGAAGACTTAAAACCTTCTAAGCATGTTGAGAACATCCACCTTTATTCAAACCCTCAAATATAACAACATTTATTGAATAAAAGACGTCACTCGTGGGTGTTCACTTGTGTATTGTGAGCTTATAACGCAAAGTGGAAGAGGATGAAACGCTTACTGTATATTATGCAAGCTACTTCACGCCAGAGGCTCAGTAGCAGGGCAGAAAACTTTTTTAAGTCAGACTTAAGCAGGATTTCTGTGCTGGTCGGCCTCATTAACTGTAACTGTGGTAAGCTCTGTCCTTTTGATTTACTGCTGTGTGTGTGTTCCTCAGGTGTGTGTGAGACCTCACCATGCATTCGGTCCAGGCAGGGATTTGGGACCCCCGGCCCCTGTCTAAACATGGCTCCCCCCTTGCCTCACCACCCCCCTCCGACGTGCGTCCTGCACACGTGACCACAGCCACCCCAGCGAAGCGGATCACCTTCTACAAAAGCGGCGACAGCCAGTTTGGCGGCGTCAGGATGGCCGTCCACAAGCGCAGCTTCAAGTGCTTCGATGCCCTGCTGGACGACCTTTCCCAAAAGGTCAGTGGTATGACTGTGAGGATGCAGATCAATGCACTTTGAACTTGTCGCCGAGGAAACAGCATGACACTATAGCCCGTGTTGAAGAAAACATTTGAATCATGATGGAAGAAGTGTAAATGCTCTTTGTCCCCACACAGGTGCCCCTTCCATTCGGCGTTCGGACTGTCACCACTCCCCGTGGCACCAACACCATCCGACACCTTGAGCAGCTCCAGGACGGCGGCTGCTACCTGTGCTCTGACCGGCGCCAGGCTAAGCCGATCAACATGGAGCTGGCAAGCAGACGCCCGGGCATCTGGTACCATCACAACCGCAGACCCCAGCGGCCCGAAAGCTCGTCCGCAACGCCACCCAACCATGTGCCTTACAGGCAGCGGCGGATTCTGCTGGTGAAGAACAGCGAGCCGGGCATGAGGAGGAGCGTGGTGCTGAACAGGAGGTCTACCAGGAGCCTCAGGGCCTTTCTGGACGAAGTGTCAGAAGTGATGCAGTTTCATGTTCGTAAGCTCTACACTGCAGAGGGACGCAAGGTAAGGAGGGACTCGGATTTGATCGCAGAGAGAAGATGAATCTTTACTTTTTATTAATTCACTCCTGTGACTCTGTTTCCAGATCGACAGCGTGCAGAGCCTGATGACCTGCCCTCCTGTGTTGGTGTGCGTCGGCCGCGAGCTGTTCAGTCCGATGCTGGCCAACTTCATCAAGAAGAACTCTGAGGAAAAACTACCTGGGCTGGACGGCAGGTCGCCTGGTCTCGGTCCCAGGACTCCAGGAAACGGGGCGAGGTCACCTGCCACACAGGGAGGAAGATCCCCACCACATGGAGCTCAGTCCAGAGCCAGCGAGTACAGTGAAGCACATGACAGCAAGAAAAATGGTGCGTTGTGCCCGAGTACATCCACTGAGTTAAGTAAAAGCAGCAATAAAATGTGAAATCACTCCTTATTTGTGGTTTTCTCACTCTCAGTGAACTTTGGTCTGGAAACCAAGAAGAGCATCATCCACCCTCGTTCTGACTCCTCAAACCGCTCCACCCATTTCTCGATGTCTTCAGAGAAGTCGTACGGCAACGGTGTCAGTGCCTACTCCCAGGCCAGACCGGCCATTATGAATGATGACATCGAAAAGCGTGTGCTTGTGAATAAAGATGGCAGCCTCTCAGTCGAGATGCGGGTCCGTTTCCGCCTCCACAATGACGAGACTCTACATTGGTCCACCAGGATTAAAAAATCCCCCTCTCTGACCAATGACTGTTGCCCCCTGAGCCACGTCCAGCCCCATTACCTGCACAAGGGCCAATCGGAAAGCTGCTCCGATCCTGAATCGATGTCATTCGACCCGGAGGTTGGTCAGTGTGCACTGGAAGCAAACCACTGCCCTTGCTGTTACCAGCGACAGGAGCACCAGTACGACCTGTGGGAAAATCCCGCACACAGCCACAAACAGCCTGTTGTCCCACCGCCACATCTACACACCTCCAGCCTCACCACACGGAGACACACAAACTCCTCCAGCTCCTCTTCATCCTGTAATTCCAGGAGAGTGTTGCACTGTCGAGCACAGCTGTCCAGCTGTGGAGGTGGCTCGGGTTCAGAGCAGAGTCAGCTGATCCAGGAGGAGATGTGCGTGACGGAGCAGGTTGAGCACAGAGTGGAGGTGGAGCAGGACGGAGACAAACAGGTTTGCAGGGTGAGCCGCTGCCACAGCCGCAGCGAAGTGGTCGCCAGAGATAGCAACCTGCGACCTCTCAGCAGCAAGTCAGGGGAGGAGGAGGTGGTGATGGAAGAAGAGCAGGACCGTCCACTGTCTGCAGTCAGCAGCTCCTCACATGTCCTGCAGTCGCTGAAAGAAGATCAGGATGATGATGATGATGAGGAGGAGGAGCTGCCACCCAGCGCCTCACGGTGTAGTCGAAGGAAAGAACCAGTTAAAAAGGATGGGGAGGAAAGAGCAAGCAGGGCAGTATCTGCAGCTTCTTCCTGTTTCTGTGGCGCTGTCACACAACCCTCAACTGCTGTAGCGGAGGAGATGGAGCGGGCCTCCAGCTCCAAGTCCAAAATGAGCAGAGCCTCTTGCAGATCTGGTCGCACAGGACCGAGATCAGGGGCAACGAGTCTGTGCTCCAACTGTGGAGGCTGCAAACGTGGAGCCGCTTCAAACCCGGCATCTCCCCAACAAAACCAGGAGAACAACGGCAACAGTGATGATGCCTCGGACGATTCTGCCGTGTCAACACAAACCAACAAGTCGAACCTCACCATCTGTGACCACAGCTCTGTAAACGCTGTGGAGGGCAGAGCATCAGATTCTGAACTAATGGAAGAGGAAAGAGCTCCGAGTGTCATCTCAGCAACAAGCCACAGGTCCAAAAGGTCGCACAACGAGGAGAGGAGGAGCTGCAGTTCCATGTCTGCCAGGTCCAGGAAGTCTCACGACAGCGGCAAAGCTGAAACACCTGACGCCGGAACAAGAGAGGAGGCAGAGGGAGAAAATGCCGGGGAGAGAGCCAGCAGCTCCTTGTCAGTCAAATCTCACAAGTCTCACTGTCCATTAAAAACTGACGCCAGCTCCCCAACTGAAAACACAGCTGTGCAAGAGGCCAGTAGCCTTTCTGAAAGACCGGTCAGTGCCCTGTCAGCAAAATCAAACGTTACAGCAAAGTCAAGTGCTTCCCGCAGGTCTGCCTGCAGCCGCTGTGTAAAAATGAAATCTCCAGGTGCTGAGGAATCAACAAGACAGGAAGAGGGAACAGACGGGCAAAACAGAGCAGCAAGTGCCATGTCGGCCAAGTCTAATCTGTCAGTCAAGTCTAATAATTCCCATAAGTCCAGCAAAGCTTCGGAGAGGTCACTGTCACCCAGGTCTGAAGCTCAGGGAGAGGAAAGGGCAGCGAGTCACACGTCTGCAAGATCAGTCAAATCAGCAAACGTGTCTGTGAAGTCACACAAGTCCAACTGTGAAGAAAATGAAACGGCAGCATCTCCGAGCTCAAAGGCAGAAGAGGAGGCAGAGGAGGGAGAAGCTGTGGTGGCAGAAGAAGAAGAACCAGAGAGAGCAGCCAGTGCCCAGTCCACAATGTCTCACAGATCCAAAATGTCCCGGGAGAATGCAGGAGACGGTGAAAATATTAAGGAACAGACTGCCAGTGTTTCATCTTGTAAGTCAGCTTCCTCTGCAAAGTCTCCCTCATCAAAGGCGGCCAGAAGTCCAAGTGTCGCGTCAGCAAAGTCCAAGACGTCCAAGTGCTCTGCAGCTTCTCCAAATGCAGAGGACCAGCAAACCGAAAGCGTAGAGCGGGTTTCCAGTGCTATGTCTGTCAAGTCAACATCATCAGCACGGTCCAAAGCCAAATCAGTGTCACCAGGTCCAAATGCTGTCACCATTGCTACACCAGAGGAGGCTGAGGAAGAAGGAAATGAGACAACAGGGAGACCACCAAGTGCTTCATCAGCCTCATCAGGAAAATCCAATGTTTCATCCAATCATAAAGGAACTGCACCATGCAGTCCTCAATCCTCTGCACAGCAGCTGGTGCCTGGACCTGGTGTGGGAGAGACAAGAGGACAGAGTGCTTTGTCAGTTCGCTCTGCAACCTCTGCTAAATCTGGCAGGTCCAAATGTCGCTGTGGAGCAGCTTCAGGTGAAAAGAAGAAAGAGGAAAACCATGAAGAGGCTACTGAACGGGCTGCAAGTGTCATATCATCCTCTTCCAAAAGACAGAGGAGGGATTCAGGCACTGAGCAACTGTCCAGCCGATGCTCCTCAGGGTCAGTGTCTCTCGGGTTGCCAGAAGACCAAGACACAGCGGACTCAGACAGTGGGAAGTCCAATGTCTCATTTTGCACAAACACTGAGAGTAATGGCCGAGGGAAGACACCAGCAGCGAAGAAAGATGTAGAAGGAAGAGAGTCAGAGAACACAAGCACTCTGTCCCACAATCCCCCTGCAGTCGATATTCCCACAATAGAAACTCCAGGAGGGGGTGACGGTCAGGACAAAGAAAGAGGCAAAGGGCAAAAAGCAGAAAGAGCAGCCAGTGCAGTTTCAGCCAAAAGCAGCAGATCACGCAAGTCCACATGTAGCTGTAGCACCAAAGTGATGGAGCAACAAGCAGAATATGACCTTCAAACAGAAAGTGAATCAAAAACTAGAAATCTGGTGAGAACGTCGTCTTCGATGTCGTCAACAAGTGCTAAAGTTCAGACTAAATCCCTTGTAAGTGCCAGTGTAGCAAAAATCCCTGTTGAGGAGTCAGCATTTAATGACAACAGTGAGGTCAAAGGGCAAGATGTTGCAGCCAGTGTTCGCTCCAAGAGTCCGTGTTGCCTCAGGCCTGAATCTGCAGCTTCAGCTCAATCCGGGACAAAAACGAAGGCTTCGAAGAGAAATAAAGAAGATTCCGTCAAATCACAGTCCAAAACTAAAGAAGGAAGCAAAGCTGGTGACGTGGAGACTCGATCCTCTGAGCCCTGTCCCCTGCATAACTCCAGACCAGGCAGCAAAGTGGAGAGTGAAAACACTCTGTCTCACTCGCTCTCCGCCGCCGACCTGCTGAAGGAAACCATGGCTGTACGCCCGCACAGCCGGGGATCGAAGGCCAGCAGAACAAGCGACAGAACGGGGGGAGAGAAAAGTTCAAGGAGTCAGAGAAAAAGAAACCAGGAGGATAAAAAGCCAGAGCTCACTCCTGCCTATCTGCCCAACGCTTCCCCCAGTGAGGTTGTGAACGACTGGCTGCGGAGCATTCCTGCCAACAGCACCATGCTGGCACTGGGAGACGAGCTGGAAGAGGGGGAACAGGAGGCAGAAGAGAAACCTGGAGAGGAGGTGGCACTGGTGGACGAGACTCCTGAAGATGATAAAATGGAGGAGGAGGAGGAGGAGGAGAAACATGAGGCTGAAGGTGGAGCAGAGATAGAGGGAGAAGCTAAATGTGACACAGCAGAGGAGGAGAGTTCAACTCCAGCTCCTGGTGATGGGACATCTTGTCCCACTCGGCTGCTGAGTTCTGACTCGCTGCACAGGAACCTGCATCCGTCTGTGGCTGTGATGAAAGTTCTTCTGAGTTCTTCTCTGGGTCGATGCCGAAGTTTGCCAGAGGTATTTAAAATTACAGAATTCTATTGTTATCATGAGCATTATTTAAATTTGTGATTCTAAACATTTTAAAACAGTTAATGTCACAGGTAGATAATCATTTGCTCTCTCCTGCAGGTCTCTCCAGTTTATGGCCGTCGACTGAGCACATCAGCCAGAGGGTTCTTGGATTGTTTAGCCCAGCTCCAGCTCATCGATCCTGCACTGAGCGCTGGTGTTGACCAGCAGAAAAACCAGAACCAGCAGTACGAAGAGATCATGACCATTCTCCAGTCGCTCTGGCTCACTGGTCCCAGTGAGACCGATATCAAGAAGGGCAAGGACATCGGCACAGAGCAGGTGACCCCACCAAGGTCCTCATCAGGGGTCGGTATGAGCAGTGGCTCTGGTGGGTCGGGAAAAGAGAATGAAAACAAAGATGGACATGAAACACCCCCGAAGGCGATTGAAGAGGAGCAGGTGCAAAGTGAAGAGCAAAGTACAATCCCTCCAACTCCGGACAGCCCGAAAGCCACAGAGAACCCGTCATCCTCAGACAAGAGTTCTGCCAACGAAGACTCCAAGTCCCCCACTGATAACGAGCAGGACATGTTGGACGACACCAGTTCAGGAACACCCTCGACTGTCTTGCAAGCACCTCTGTCCAAAAAACCCTCACAAGAGCCTGATCCAGTTTGGGTTCTGCACCTTCTGAAGAAGCTCGAGAAACAGTTTATAAATCACTATGTCAACGCTATGGCGGAGTTTAAAGTTCGCTGGGACCTGGACGACAGCCTCATCCTGGACAAGATGATCTGTGAGCTCAGGGATGAGGTGAGTCGGCGTATTCAGAGCAGCATCGAACGCGAGATAAGGAAGATCAAGAGTCGAGCTGGCAGAGGGGGGCGGTCGCCCCGGCCACCCCTGGGAGCAAACCTCTCCAGAGAGTCCACCATGACGGAGAAGAGACGCCGAATGTTAAAGGTAACAACAAATATTCTCACGTCTAAAAAATACGCAGCTGCTTGAGTGCAGAAAGATGATGTTTCCTGTTTTTCAGGTCATGAAAAACCAATCTGTGAGAACCACTGACTCTCTCAGTGACGGGGAGACCACGGGTGATTTCAGCGACCAGCGAAGTGATGATGAGTACTGCCCCTGCGATGCTTGTGTCCGCAAGAAGATGGCCGCCCGGCCTTTCAAAGCGAACCCGATGGCGACCGAAGCCCCAGTGATGATGGAGTTTGACCTCCTGAAGATACTTCAGCTGAAAAAAAGCCCAGAGCCAGAGCCTGCAGCCCTGCTCCAGACTGCAGACGTGGAAAGTGACATAGAGGTAAAGGAAGAGGAGGGGAGGAATCTGGAGGTAGTACAGGAGGAAGAGGAAGAGGAGGAAGAGGAGGAAACAAAAGAAGACATTAAAGCTGAGGTTGTTTTAGAGGAGCTGATCCCAGAGGAGGATGAGGAAGAAGATGAGGATCAGACAGAAGAAGAGGAGAAGATAGAAAAGGGGGAAAACAGTGAAGGTGATGAGGAGCAGGAAGAAGGAGAGAAAGAGGGCGAGGGAACAAGAGAGGAGGAGGAAGAGGTAAAATGCCAATGTCAGTGTGGCACAAATGAGGAGGAGAGTGAGAAGGCAGAAGAGGAAGAGGAGACTGAGAAAAGTAGTGACAACACAGGTGAAGATGAGGCAGCAGATGATGGGGGCAACGAGGAAGGAACAGGGGGGGAGGAGGAGAGTGACATGGAGACAGTTAAAGAAGCAAAAGTAGGTACAGGAGAGACCACTGAAAAAGGTGCGGCGGAAGAGGAGATGTCTGATTCCAAGCCTGAGGAAGAGGAAACAACAGGAAAGGAAAGTGGAGAAGAGGAGCCAGACAATGAAAACACAGAGAAAAGTGTATCAGCAGAGGATGAAAATGAAGGGGAAGACGGCAGCGGAGAGGCAGAGTCGCATGAAGAGGGAGGAGGAGGAGAAAGTGAAGAGCAGGAAGGACACTCCCCACAGGTACATCCAGTAAAAGACCATAGAAAACTGTGAAAACATTCATTCAGGGAGGCTGTTTGCCAGAAGTCATGTTTAAAGATCGAACAGATTGATTTGGGAACTAACTGTAAATAGCTGTCCCTGCTTAAGAATGTACTGACATGTTAGGCAGACTGAGCAGCACCTATTTAAAAGCACCACAGAGAACAGGACTGCAGAGCCTTAGAGAGGAACCTGACCCACTGCAGCCTCACCACTAATTCTAATCCTGTGGCCAAAGATAATCCATTGATCCAATTAACAGACTGAGCAAATCTGTTTTGTTGGGCAGCAGCCCCGATGGATGTCCCATGTTATTCTCAGTCAGTGAATGTCTAAAAACATTTTCAAGTTCCAAATTGGCTTGATTACGAGACCTCACAGAAAATGTACTGTTCTGTTGAGCCCTCAGGACCAGGGAGTGACTGAGGGAGAGGAGGCCGTTGCTGAAGACTCAGACAAGGACAAAAAAAGCCCAGGTGACACCAGCGCGGATGAAGTTGTTGCTGGATCCACTGGTGACGAGGAAGAGAAAGAGGGAGGAGGAGGAGACGGGGATGAGGAAGAGGTCGGGGATGACGCTGTGGAGGAGATCAAGCCTGAGGAAGAAGAGGAGGAGGGGGAAGTAAAAGGCAACACAAAGGAGGAGTGTGCTCTCGTCCATCAGTTCACCAGGACGTCTGTGGAGTCCCAGCCGGGCTCCTTAGAGGCCATCGACACAGGTTACCCCCCACTATGCACCATAGAAGTGCCCAAGATGGTGGTCAGTGTGTCCAGTGGTGGTGGTGCAGGCCCAAATAGGAGCCGGTCCCCAGCAAGGATCAAACGTCGCAAACCTAAAGACGCCGATACAGAGCTGGACAAATATTAACTCACATTATGATGTACAACTATTTTCAAGGGTCGAAGACTCCCAGAAAAACTTGTACTGAGGTTAAAAAACTGTAACAAGAAACATACACTTGAAGCACTTTATCGCTACCAATCCATTGTAGGAGGAGTCCTGGTGATGAGGATCATGAAACTCGCAGCCACCACCTCATGCTATTTAATTATGCGCATATATTTGTACATTCCGAAGGTAACTGTGTGTATTCTCTGGATTTCTCTACCGTGAGATAAGGTCTATTTTTGAAGGAATGTGTTTTTTGGACACAATATTATGTGTAACTATTTCAATCAAATACTATAACCTTTAAAAAACCAAGTACCTCAGAGATAACATCTGATTCAGTAGTTTGTATTGATCCTTGGTTGTGTATTAGTTAACTTATTTACTTATACTTATTTTTGTCTCTTCCTATAAAGTCGATGGTGGAATCTCAGGGGTTTGAACAGTTGTAACTCATATTTTGATGCCGAACTATTCCTGTCAATTTCGAATTAGAAATTAATTTACTTGATTGTATTAATCTTAAAAAAAGATCCTTGTGTAAGTACTTCTAAGCAAATGTACCTCAATGTATTTACATAGAGAGAAATAACCGTGAACATAAATCGTACATTTCCCAGGAATGTAAAGCTTGCATAAAGTGACACAGAGCGTATGTTTGTGAATGTGACACACAAATGACTTTGACGTAAACCATCTTTATGTGTGTTATGCTGTAGATTCAGATTCAGGGTTGGTATGACCACCCGAGAGGAACAACAGCGTGAAGAGTGTCACTGAGGCCTTACTGTATCTATGGTTATCTGAGGGCAGATTGACAGAAACACGGGGAGATCACGCCTAATTGGCCGTCTTTTGTTTCCTGACATCGCCACCATTAGTCAAGAAAAATCCCAGAGCCTGTGAAGAGATGCTAGAATGATCAAAGCTGCTCTTTAAAGTGCTGGAAAATATTCTTCAGAGCAATTTACTCTGAGTGAGCTGTACTCGAGAGGGTGTGTGGGTGTGCCTATGCTGCTATTGGTCCTTTTGATTGTCCATCTGTGACATCACCAAGTGAACATCATGCACCTATAGAGCGAATCAATAAATAAAGAAAAAAAGAAAGTTGTTGAAATTCCGTGTTTGTTCATGAGCATGAACGTCTAATTCCAAACTAATTTCTGTCCCTTGGTAGCATCCAGAAAGGCGACACATGTTCATATTAACGTTGCAAATTATGTGCTCAAGCTTTCTGATCCGGGTCCCATGTCGACTTCCCTGTCCTGAGCTGCCCGTGCTCTATGCCTCCCCACTGTGCGCACCTCTGCTCCAAATGTGTTTTCAAAGCTGCTCAACAGCTCTCAAGACACACTCTCACGTCACACTAATCCCGTACCTGTGAGTGCGCGTCCATGTGTGTGTTGAGCCCTGGAGGGATTGAGGTTGACTTACATCACGTGGTAAAGCCTGTACCTCCAGAAAACCACTGGATCCTCTGAATGGAATTCAAGTCAGGTTATGTACTATGTTTATTTCTGCTTTTTAAAGTATCACCATCCAGTAGTTGAAGTAATCAGAAGAACATACAGATATTTAATTACAGTATTACTGCATTAGCCACATTTTACTGCATGCACCCTATTCCCTCTGTGCCCCACAGTGCCCCTCAGTGTTAGTTTGAGGAGGTGACAGACATTAAAGATAATCTCTGACCTGTTCAGGGGTCAGAATGGCTCAGAGGGTTTGCTCGATGATGTACTGTATGTGTGTGAGGACGATGTCAATCATGCAAGGCATGCCTTGACTGCTTCCCTTATGATTGGCTGCTGTTCCAAACGAGATTCTGCCTCGGAGACAGAGCAGCCACTCAGCAGGCAGACCAAAGCCAGGGGGACCACCTTTATTTCCAGACACAGACACACACACACACAGAGCAGAAAATACAATGCATACATTACTTTTTTTGAAAATAATACAACATACAAATGCATGACTTTTTTTGAAAATAATACAACATACAAATGCATTACTTGTTTTGAAAAAACAACGTATAAGACTTTTTTCGAAAAAAGAAAAAGACATACAAATGTGTGATTTTTTTTCGAAAAAAAACAACATAACTTTTTTTTAATGACACAAGTGTATGACTTTTTTAAAAAAACATACAAATGTATGACTTCTTTGTGTATGACTTTTTTAAAAAAACATACAAATGTATGACTTCTTTGTGTATGACTTTAAAAAAAGACATAAAGTATGTTTTTTTTTCTTTTAAATGCCAAACAAATGTCTGACTTTTTTTCCACAAAAACCATACAAATGTCTGACTTTTTTTCCCACAAAAACCATACAAATGTCTGACTTTTTTTCCCAAAAACCATACAAATTGTTTTTTTTTTTTTGTTGAAAAAAAAAAGACATAGAAATATATGACTTTTAAAAAAAGACATGCAAATGTATGACTTTTTTCCGTAAAACAAACTACATGTAAATGTATGTTTTTTTTAAAGAGACGACATACAAATGTCAGACTTCTTTTTGTATGATTTTTTAAAAAAAGTCATGCACATGTATGTTTTAAAGATATACAAATGTATGATTTTTTCCGTAAAACAAACTACATGTAATGTCTGATTTTTTTTTTAAAGAAAAAAAAAACAAATATATGACTTTTTTTTAAAAAAAAAGACATGCAAATGTATGACCTTTTTTAAAAAAAA
>JAFBJW010000070.1:792715-974105 GCA_016785235.1 Pseudorhombus dupliciocellatus
AAAAAAAAGATATACAAATGTATGATTTTTTCCGTAAAACAAACTACATGTAAATGTATGATTTTTTTTTTAAAGAAACGACATACAAATGTATGACTTTTTTTTAGAAAAAAAGACATACAAATGTCAGACTTCTTTTTGTATGATTTTTTTTCAAAAAAGACATGCACATATATGTTTTAAAAAAAGACAAACAAATGTATGACTTTTTTCCTAAAAACAACATGCAAATGTATTTAAAAAAAAGACATACAAATGTATGACTTTTTTTTAAAGACATACAAATGTATGACTTTTTTTTTAGAAAAAAAGACATACAAATGTATGATTTTTTCCGTAAAACAAATGACTTTTTTTTTTAGAAAAAAGACATACAAATGTATGACTTTTTTAGAAAAAAAAGACATACAAATGTATGATTTTTTTTAAGAAACGACATACAAATGCATGACTTTTTTTTAGAAAGACATGCAAATGTATGACTTTTTTAAAAAAAAAAGATATACAAATGTATGATTTTTTCCATAAAACAAACTACGTGTAATGTATGATTTTTTTTTTAAAGAAACGACATACAAATGTATGACTTTTTTTAGAAAAAAAGACATACAAATGTATGACTTTTTTTTTTAGAAAGACATGCAAATGTGTGACTTTTTTAAAAAAAAAGACATACAAATGTATGATTTTTTCCGTAAAACAAACTACATGTAAATGTATGATTTTTTTTTTAAAGAAACGACATACAAATGTATGACTTTTTTTTAGAAAAAAAGACATACAAATGTCAGACTTCTTTTTGTATGATTTTTTCAAAAAAAAGACATGCACATGTATGTTTTAAAAAAACACATACAAATGTATGACTTTTTTCCTAAAAACAACATGCAAATGTATTTAAAAAAAAGACATACACACGTATGACTTTTTTTTAAAGACATACAAATGTATGACTTTTTTTTTAGAAAAAAAGACATACAAATGTATGATTTTTTTAAGAAACGACATACAAATGAATGACTTTTTTTTTTAGAAAAAAAAGACATACAAATGTATGATTTTTTTTAAGAAACGACATACAAATGCATGACTTTTTTTTAGAAAAAAAGACATGCAAATGTATGACTTTTTTTAAAAAAAAGACATGCAAATGTATGACTTTTTTTAAAAAAAGACATGCAAATGTATGACTTTTTTTTAGAAAAAAAGACATACAAATGTATGACTTTTTTTTAAAAAAGGACATGCAAATGTATGACTTTTTTTTAGAAAGACATGCAAATGTGTGACTTTTTTTAAAAAAAAGATATACAAATGTATGATTTTTTCCGTAAAACAAACTACATGTATGATTTTTTTTTTTAAAGAAAGACATACAAATGTATGACTTTTTTTTTTAGAAAGACATGCAAATGTGTGACTTTTTTAAAAAAAAAGACATACAAATGTATGATTTTTTCCGTAAAACAAACTACATGTATGATTTTTTTTTTAAAGAAACGACATACAAATGTATGACTTTTTTTTAGAAAAAAAGCCGTACAAATGTCAGACTTCTTTTAGAAAAAAGACATACAAATGTATGACTTTTTTAAAAAAAAGACATAAAAATGTATGACTTTTTTTTAGAAAAAAAAGACATACAAATGTATGATTTTTTTTAAGAAACGACATGCAAATGTATGACTTTTTTTTTAGAAAGACATGCAAATGTATGACTTTTTTAAAAAAAGACATGCAAATTTATGACTTTTTTTTAGAAAAAAAGACATACAAATGTATGATTTTTTTTAAGAAACGACATACAAATGCATGACTTTTTTTTAGAAAAAAAGACATGCAAATGTATGACTTTTTAAAAAAAAGACATGCAAATGTATGACTTTTTTTTAGAAAAAAAGACATACAAATGACTTTTTTTAAAGACATAAAAATGTATGACTTTTTTAAAAAAAGACATGCAAATGTATGACTTTTTTAAAAAAAGACATACAAATGTATGACTTTTTTTTAGAAAAAAAGATACAAATGTATGATTTTTTTAAGAAACGACATACAAATGTATGACTTTTTTTTTAAAAAAGACATGCNNAAAAAAAGACAGAAATGTATGACTTTTTTAAAAAAAGACATACAAATGTATGATTATTTTTCAAAAAATACATACAAATGTATAAACCTTTTGTCAAAAAAGACAGAAAAGTCTGACTTTTTTCAAAAAAAAAAGACAAAGGTATGACTTTAAAAAAAGACATACAAAAGTATGACTTCTTTTTGTATGACTTTTTTCCAAAAAATACATATGTATGACTTCTGTTCTAAAAAAAAAAAAAAAAAAAAAAAAAAAAAAAAAAGTAAAATAAAAAATAAAAAACGACATGCAAATGCACCTGAAGTATCCAGTCTTACTTATCTTTCTGAGCTGGTGAAATTTTAACTAGTGGCCTCTGTTGCTCCAACCAGGCCAAAGTCAATGAACTCAGTGGGCCATTAATCCTTTGATAAAGACTGAACGACAGTGTTTTCAGCTAAGTACAATTACAGTCAAAAACTTTCAAAGACCCAATGTCTCACCTCCAGACCTACTTCACTGATTCTCCAACAAATCAACTACCTACCTTTATTATCATTGACTTTTAGGACTGCTCTTCTACTCTCAAAGTGTCACCCTGATCGGAACCTGAAAACCTGCACACGTGGTCGTTTCTGGCGACTGACTTCACAACCGGAGTCAGCTGATGTCGGCCACAACAACGCAGCGTTAGCGTTAGCTCCGCTCCCGGTCCAGCGACTCTGCAGCGCATGAACTGAAATCCTACCTGACGCGTAAATCACTGTTCTCCTGTTCCTGTTCTCTTGTGCTATGGTCGGTTTTTGACCGCTTACTGTCGGCCAGAACAACGCAACGTTAGCTCAACTCCTCCATGCACACCCAATCACGTCCTCAAACTGAGTCCGCCTCCGACCGTTCTCATCCAATCACATAGCAGCCTCAGAAAGGCCACAATGATCACACAGTTACACGGAGTCCAACGAGGGTCAACCCTACACTCTCAGCGATCCGACACTGTCCACAGTCCACCTCTGATTGGTTGAACTCAGCTTCCCAAGTGGATCCCAGTCAGGTTGATCTGCATCTGGGAAGGAAACAGAAAGGAGGCGAGGCAGAAACACACACACACACACACACACACACACACACCCACAACCACCCGTTTGGCTTAGCTTGGCACGTATCAACAAGTAATGATTTCTATTTCGGTTTAAAGCTTTATCATAATGTACAGATGAGGGAAATGAAATTGATTGTTCGCACAATAAATGAAATATACATTATGCATTTTTATACTTATGTTTTGGTTAGAACTATTTTTGAAATTGAGAACTGGTGCCCAAAGCTATGAAATTACACAGTCTGAGAAAATGACACAATCTTATCATTTTACTCATGTCATTTCTTATCCCCTAAACTCCTGTCTGCTTTACTTTGACACCTTTTCTACTTCACAGATTCTGCTGCATCTTAATTCATCTTAAATGTTACATGATCACAATATTTAGCCCTAGAACATTAGAAGCAACATTATTAAGAGATGTTACCTTTTCATCCAATCATTTCTGTTCAGTCCCAGGAAATGGACTTTGCTTGGTTGTCATGGAGATGTTGACATGTCGAGCTCGGTAGCTGAGTAGATCCCTCTTCAGTGACAAACACGCTCAAACACAGTCAAATCTGATGACAGAAAACAACGTTGTATATGTTGTAAACACTGATGTATTTGAATCATCCTGATAAGTTGAAATCAAACACATTATTGAGGGTAATTACCAGTGTCTTTCATGATTCCCTCCCATGTGCCTTCAGTTCTCTCAGCTTTGCAGCAACAAGTCAATGGCAACATTTCGAGTACGCCGCTCTGAGGCAGTGGAGCAGAAACTGTTTATCTGTAGGCATGTTGCTAAAGATGTTATATTTCACTGATTATTAATAAAGTACACATAAACACATATGAAGGAAGAATGTTGGATTCAGACAGACGTTTTAATTAATATGGGACAAGACATCATTCCACCAACAGCAGGACAAGCAGCTCATTCCAGTGCAGTAAAGATTCAAACTGTAACAGTAAACATTGGAATGTAGTTGACATTTCAAGTATGATGCTTTTCTTTTTCTAATTTAAATGACAGGAATGGATAGAGTGGAGTTTGACGTCTTTAACTCTGTGGGTCAGTCTTCCACACACTGTGTCCGTCCTCGCCGAGGGCGACGGCGCCACTGGCCACCAGCTCCAGAGCAGAGGGGAAGGCTCGGTGCTCGGCCTCCCTGATTCTGTCGCACAGACTCTCCTCGGTGTCGCTGCTCAGCACGGGAACGGCCTCCTGCACGATGATGGCCCCTGCATCCACCTCCTCCTGACAAGACAGCAGCCGTGTCACTTCTTCAAATGCACCCACACAAATAGAAATTCATCCCACATGATTTTTCCTTGATGCTTACTGCCACAAAGTGAACCGTGCAGCCTGTCACCCGCACGCCGGCCTGCAGCGCCTGCTTCTGGGCGTTCACGCCCTTGAACGATGGCAGCAGGGACGGATGGATGTTCAGCAGTTTTCCTGTAACAGAAACAGACGCTGTTCAACAAGATCCTGGAATTAGCTGCGAGAAAACTTTTGTCTTCCCGATGCCGTGTCCGCACCACTCCACTTCTTGACAAAGGTTCCTGTGAGGATCCTCATGAATCCAGCGAGACACACCAGCTCCACCCTGAACTCCTCCAGCACGCGATCGATGGTCCCGTCAAACTCTGCCCGGCTCCCGTACAGTTTGTGGTCCACCACCTGTTCCAGGTCACAAACACTGAATCAGGGAACAGCTCGTGTCACTGAACCTGGTTTCTAGTATTTGTCATGTTGTCAGTACTCGTGTCTGGATTCCAGCCAGGGACGCTCTCTTCAGGCCCTGGACTCCAGGCCGGTTGGAGATAACGACCACAATCTCTGCTGAGCTGGATGGACGCCGGGCCTGCTCGATCAGGGCCTGAAGGTTGGTGCCTGGAGCAGAGAGACAGTTGTCAATCCTCCAGAACACATCAGGGGGAACTATCTGCCGAGGGAGCGTCTCAGGGATTCAGTGGATGTTTACTCATCTGCGCCCGTCACCTGTGCCAGAGATGAGAACGGCCACTCTCGTCCTTTTGCCTGCTGCGTCCTTGCCGCCACGGCAATCGTTATTTTGCCCGACGCCCGACGACCCTGCATTCAGCAGGCTGCTGCTCAGGTTACGCACTACCACAGGCTCCGCCCCTGCAGCAACACACAACAAAACCAGAATGATCACAAACCCATCCGACTCTCTCCAGCTACCGGTGTTTGAGGAGCTCACCAGGCAGCCTGCGAGCCAGTGAGCCCACGATCCACGCCTCCTCCTGCGCTTGCAGCTGCCCCAGGACTGTCTGAGCGTCCTGTGGGGAGACCGCCAGCACGGCGCCCAGGCCGCAGTTGAAGGTGCGGGCCATCTCCTCGTCGCTCAGGCCGCCCTCCTTGTGGAGCCAAGAGAAAACTGGAGGGATGTTCCATCGAGACGCGTCTGAATCACGAGACAAATGTTAATGAGAGCGACTAACGCGCCATGCCGTTCTCCACCCCGTTGTTTTTCACTCTGATGAAGCAGATGTGTACCTAAATCAACCGCCAGCTCCTGAGGCAGCACCCGAGGGATGTTCTCCAGGAGGCCACCCCCTGTGATGTGAGCGTAGGCTTTCACGGCGCCGCTGTGGAGGACGGGCAGCAGCAGGCGACTGTAGATCTTTGTGGGTGTGAGCAAAACCTCACCTGGAGGAAACACATCACTTCCTGTCAGGGTTGTGGTGTAAGCGTTTTCTAACGTGAGGTGAAAATGACAACCCGACGTACCAATGGTCTGCCCAGGGCTGCAGAAGGGGGCGGGGGAGCTGTAACTGAGGCGGGCCCGCTCCAGAACTTTGCGGACCAGGCTGAAACCGTTGCTGTGGACCCCTGAGGACGCCACTCCAATCAGCAGGTCCCCCTCGGCGATGTCTCCCAGTCGGGGCAGCAAAGCGCCTCGCTCCACTGCTCCCACACAGAACCCGGCCAGGTCGTACTCACCCGGGGCGTAGACGCCCGGCATCTCCGCCGTCTCGCCTCCTGATGGATTTTTGAACACAGACCTCTGACATCATGTGCACGACTCTGATCAAAGCATAAATAACATTTATTCTTCAGTACTCCTCTCACCCAGCAGAGCGCAGCCCGCCATCTCACAGGCCTTGGCGACGCCGCCGACCACAGAGGCGGCCACGTCCACGTCCAGGCTGCCGCAGGAGAAGTAGTCGAGGAAGAAGAGCGGCTCGGCACCCTGGGCGAGCACATCATTCACACACATGGCGACCAGGTCCTGCCCCAGGCCGCCATGCTGCCCGCATGCCTGAGCAATCTGACGGAAGCCGCACAATAAAAAACACTTATCTTCAAGTTGCACACATCGAGAAACGACAGACAACAAACCCGCCGCACCTTGAGCTTGGTCCCCACGCCGTCGGTCCCGGACACCAGGATCGGGTCGATAAATCCCGCAGCCTTCAAATCAAAGACACCTGCGAAGCCTCCCAGTTCGGCGTTACACCCTGATGGGAACTCAAAGTTAGACATTCAACCCGATGTGACCTCGGACTGACCATCAGCTAGACACTGGAGTTACCAGAGCGAGACGTAGCCTTAGCCAGAGGTTTGATCAGCTCCACCAGCCTGTTCCCGGCAGCGATGTCCACTCCGCTCTGCTTATAGGTCAGACCTCTGTCGGAGACACAGCGTTTATTCCCACTGGCTTCAAATCTCAACCAGGCCTCGTGGAGGAGGAGGAAAAGGTTCAGAGAATGATGAGAGGAGCAGCTTAATGTGACGGTGGTTAAAAATAAAAAAACTAGGACACGAGTGCACATACACTGATGTTTATTATTCAGACAGTTCTATAAGATTTACAGTCAGTATGAAGTGTGTATGATTGGCGTGCACCAAACTCACACACACCTGGATCGGTTCAGGTGAGCGATGGCCCGGTGGCCGATGTCGTGGCGGTAAACTGCCCCCGGGAAGCTGATGGCAGCCACGCCCTGATTGGCGGAACTCAAGGCTTCTTCTAGGGAAGAACTGACCGCCGTGACGGTCAGGACCCGCCCGCCGCTGGACACCACGCCCCCATCCTTCAGGGCCGTGCCGGCATGGAAAACCTGCAGCCCCATGTCCTCGACCTGGGAAAGGCCTGGAGGATGAGAGAAGATTAGAACAAGTTTCCTTTTCAGCGTTTTCAAAGGCACGTCTCTTTTCTTACCTGTGATCTCTACTCCTTTCTTGTAGGAGCCAGGGTAGCCAGGGCTCGCCATGACCACCGTGACAGCAGAGCTGTCCTGGCACCACACGGGCGGGCTGGAGGCCAGAGTGCCTTTCATGGTGTTCAGGATCACTTCATACAGGTCGCTCTTCAGCAGCGGCAGCAGCACCTGCACAGGAAACAGAGCAAGGCTGAAACTAGCGGTTCCTGTGCGTCTGCATGGATTAACGGTGGCGCCATACCTGACACTCAGGGTCTCCGAAGCGACAGTTGTACTCGAGCACCTTGGGGCCCTGCTTGGTCAACATCAGCCCCGCGTACAGCACGCCTGCAGAGAGAGGCCAAGATGGAGGCTGCGAGTCATTCACCTGAAAGTAAACTGCGAAGACAACAACACGTGTAAAAGGGGACAGAACACTCGCCCACGTATGGAGCTCCCTCCTCCTTCATCCTGTCCACCGTCTTCTGAAGGACCGTGTCTCTGATCTGCTGCAGCAGCTCCTCACTCACCTGCACCACCAAAGGTCATCCAATGAGCTCTGGGTTTCAGGTTGCACCTTGCTCACTGTTAAGATGTCAGCACAGTACCTGAGGGGTGGGGCAGTAAGCCCCCATGCCCCCGGTGTTTGGCCCCAGGTCACCGTCCTGCAGCCGCTTGTGGTCCTGCGCCGGAGGCATCGGGGACACCGATGTGCCGTCGCTGAAGCACAGACACTGAGGGAGGCGGGGAACATCCCGTCATGTTTCTCTCTCAGGGCGAAATAAGTTTGGATTGAATTTCACTTTAAGCATTGTACTCACAGACACTTCCTCTCCTTCCAGCAGCTCCTCCACCACCACCGTGTCGCCTGCGGAGCCGAACGCTTTGTCCTGTCAGAGCGACAGCTTCATATGTTATTGTTATTCATACGTTTGTTACTGTTAAACCTCAGCGTGGTGTGCAGCTTCATATCGACAGCCTGGTACCTTCATGATGTCCACCACGGCCCGACACGCCTCCTCCTGGTCTCTGGCCACGATGACTCCCTTCCCGGCTGCCAGCCCGCTGGCCTTCACGACCAGAGCGGGAAAGTCGGCACTGGAGACAGCAAACAACCAGAGCGGTAACATTTATGTAGGAAACTCATCTGGAGCAGATGCTGCCAATATAAAAGTTAAAATGTCTTATGAGGACAGTGCGGATGAAGGCTGTCAGGACGCGGCAGCTGTTGTTCTGCCCATGATGGTTAATGCGACCAGAGAGACGACTATCAGAGAAGGTTGTCTGTTCATTTCTTTGTGTAATGGCAGAACAGGACCGTATTCGTCTATTTGTCTTGTCTGCTGTACTGACGTGCGGATGTAGTTGCAGGCCTCCTGGGGGTCGCTGAAGGAGCCATAGCGGGCCGTGGGAATGCCGTGTCGCTCCATGAACGCCTTGGAAAAGCTCTTGCTGGCCTCCAGCTGCGCTGCTTTCCCAGAGGGGCCAAAACACGGCACGCCGGCCGCCGTCAGGTCATCGACGATCCCTGAAAGAGACGTTAACCCACTGAAAGCAGCGCTCGGGTTTTAGTTGGTGTTTCCAATAAGAATCCAATGACTTGACTGACCTGCAGCCAGCGGCACCTCAGGCCCGACCACCACCAGCCCCACATGGTGATCCTTGCAGAACTGAGCCAAGATGGCGTGGTTGCTCACAGACACCTCTGCAGGGAGGAAGATCACAGAGGGCAACAGTCACACATATGAACATGAACCGTCAGGCCTCCATGAGCATTTGTATTTACCAGAGTTGCTGATCTTCCCACAGCTGGCGGTGCCGGCGTTACCCGGAGCCACCAGGACCTGCTGGACCTGTGGCGACTGGGCCAACTTCCAGGCCAGTGTGTGCTCCCGTCCCCCGCTGCCAACCACCAGCACTCGCTCTGCCATGACGCCTGTGTGGAAAATGAGGAGATCCCTGCGTATTGCTTTCAGATGGAACCACAAACGCCCTTGTGATAATTTCCTCCAGGACGCCAAGCGCTTCTCATCTGCGTCCGAGCGCTCACAGAGCCACCATTTAATTGCATGCACGGCCTGACCTATAAGGAAAGGAGTCTGCTGAGCTGCGAGGCAGCGCTGACCTTTACCGAAGCGCGGGGTCTTATATTATCTTGTAATGCCACGCTAACAAGGATCCAATCAACTAGAACAAAAACACAAGTCAACAATTAAATGGCGTGGTCACCAGACAGGGCTGAGCACAGAGGCTCATTTGCATAGACAAACAAAAGCATTATCAGGTGGAGCCGTCCCCTCCGTGTTTATTTGCACACAGCTAAAAAAAATTCAAAAAATCAAAATATAAAATGTTACACTGTCGCACTTTTCGGATTCACAGATGTGCTTTAGGAATCTAAGTCAAACAGGGTCAGAGGTCAGTCCATCCCAAACTGACCTGAGTGACAGAGCCAGGATAAGATAAGATCACAAAGAGCCATGTGTTGCACAGTGGATGCACATGATCCATAATTAGGCCAATCACGCTTTTGATTGAAATCACTGGGCTCATGTGACTCCAGTGTCACAGAGCACATGAGTCCCACTGATCCCTGAAAGAAAACTGCCACTTCAGATGAATTGCTACAGGACATCTCATGATAAACGACTTTTAAAGGACTTCATTGTCCTTTTGACATTTTATTTTCTCACCACGGTGTAAAATCTGTGACCTCCATCGAGGACAGCAGCAAATCTCACCTGTGCAGATATCTCACGTTCAACGCAGCTTTCAGTCTGAAAGGAGCACATACATACATAAAGTGCGGCTGCATGCACTTCTCTGCACTTTAACAGCACTGGCTGCGGCTAATGTCTGATGCCTCCTCTTCCTTTATCGCTGATCATTTCTCACTCGAGCAAATGCAAAATTAAATCAAGTGAAATTAAAACGTGCACTACTGAAACGAGCAGAAACATTAGCGCACGAAGCTGCGACGGAACAGACACTCACCTGTGCCTGTTAACTGTGCGTGGAAGCAGGAAATAGACGGAGCCTGGTTCAGAACGTCGGTGACAGGAGTGTGTGTGTTCTGCTCGCAGCCTGAGGACTGACACGCTCACACACCACGTGGATTCAGTATCTCAGTGATGAGCAACGCAAACACGTCTGGAATCGCAAAGTTACGCAACGAGTGCAGAGAGTCGCAGGAACAGTCAGAGAAGTTGTGGAAGTTGGTTTCCTGTTTTCTCGCCTTTATTTTGCTGCGGAGGGAAATTCACCAAGGTTTTTGAGGGGGAGTGAGATTCTTCTTCCTCCTCCTCAGGATGCACCAACAGAGAGGATCATGGGATTTGGAGTCAATGGAGTGCGTGCTTCGGTTTTCCTGAATAAAACACACGTGATCAATTCCTTTCCTTTCCTTTGTTTCAGGTAAACAGACTGACATCACTCTGCTCAGGGACGTGGAGTGTTTGCACATAGAAACTTGTTTTAGGGAATGTATTTCACATTTCACATTGCATAGTTCTGTATTCTTTGACTCGTAGCAAAGTTTGTGTAACTGAACAATGTCAAACAAGAAACGGTCTCACTTACCTTTATTTTGCAATAGTTTGAGAACCACATGCTGGAGCCTCTAGCACGTGATAGTATAACACCAACAACAACAATCAGGTGTGAAAGCCTCGTCATGTATTATTTAAAAAATAAAAATAGTTTTTATTTTCCTTCATATTTGTTGGTCAGTTTATTTAGAAAACTAAAACAATGTTAATAATCTTATGTATAACTCTAGCAATCGGTAAAATATTGAATTCCAAAATATTTATTGGAGTGTACCTTGTTGACACTCAAGTCAAATGCAGTTAACCGATACTGCCCGTAAACACAAAGCTAGAGAAAATCTCATTTTCCACCACTGCTTTATTTATCCCTTGTACTGACAACATGTTTAATCCTAATCCCATTACGTATTCCCATAACCTTTGTCTAAAAGCAGGTTCTAAAATGATGCCTAGCTCTTTATCGCTGCATTTCCGCCATCTGTGTTTTTAAGACGCTGGGATTATAAATATCTTTATGAAATGTGAGCAGCAGATAAACAACGTGAATCAGATACGAGGTATTCATTTACAGCTCTGAGTTGCACAGAATCACTGGTGTAAAAAACAAAATGATGGATGTGATTCTAAACAGATAAAAGATTCTATCAACACCTCCATGCAGCACGGTGAAAAGACAACGGGCGTCAGTGATGAACACAGTGAAACTACTTTCTGCCAAACTAAATGTCACAGGATCACTTTTATTTCTCACAATAAACGTTTCAAGTCTCGGGTCCACGTGTGCCGCTGCCGTCACAACACAGGGAGCTCAGGCGCGCTGAGGAGTTCTTGTCCGACCTCTGACTGTCGCAGGGCGAAGAGTGTGACGCCTGAACTGTACGCTGCCGGGATGGTGATGTGCGTTAACACCTCTTCTCGGACCATCTGACCCACCTGACCTGAAGTCAAACGAATAAGGGGAATGTTTTTGTAAGATAAAAACAAAATATTAGCTCAGTTGAAATCATAAAAAACAACATTACCCTCAACATCCAGGACTTTCCATCGCGGGTCAGACTGTCTCTCTGAGAAGCCCTGCATGCAGGAGTCAGGCGCTAATCGCTGCAGGACGTCCTCTCGACGAATCAGCAGGACTGACTCGCTGCAGAGTCGCTGGTGCACCTCCGCCTCGCTGACTAGAAGGAATTTGACAAAGTGATGACACCGGGGTGGACGCCACAGGGACAGCTGGTCGATTGTGTCCCGTTACTCACCTACATCTAAGGGATTCGTCATGAACACAGCATTCGGCGCAACCCTGAATATGAGCTGGTGGTGCCAGGCGTCGGGCACCTCCTCTCCCTCGGGCACAGCCAGCTGCATGTTCATGGTTGCCACAGGAACAGCTCTCTTTCGAATCCAGCGGGCGAGCCAAGGGATCAGCTTCACCCGCCGGCGAGGGTGAAGGTGGAAAAAGCGACCAATCACCTGGCCTTTACTGGCCTCCTCGGCTCCTGCGATGAGCTGAGCATGGGTCGCACCTGAAAGGTTTGAGCTGTGTGATCATCAGAGAAACACAACATGGAAACGCACCCAGCTGGTTTATGCACATCAACTCTTCCCCAGATTTATATTCAACAATGCTCTGGTATGAATCAGATGAAAACATGTGGAGAACTTACCAGCTTCGCTCCGGGACAGCAGATAGTCAGGCAGCGGGGACTCGTTCCTCCTCAGGCGAGTCCTCACGCAGCGATCGGCCTCCTCAGGGGCCACGTCCAGGCCAAGGGCCTTCAGCACGTCCACCACGGCCGTGGCCCCGCAGGCTGAGACACCTATCTGTAGGGTCTGCCTCTCCAGAGCCTCCTGGAGGGACCACAGCATGGCTCTGCCACCCTCCTCCTCCTCCTCCTCCTCATCATCATGAGCTCCACAACGCGGCTCACTCTCTGACTCCATGTGGGAGGGACAAACACAGGGCTGGAGATGTGAGATAAAACATGTCTAAACATGAGCTGCCTTCATCAGAACACCGTGAAGCTTAAGTGTCATAAAGTTCTCAGTCTTTACCCACGTGAGTCCACTGCCCGTCACTGATGACGTTGTGTACCAAGGTAAACAAACAACACACTATGTGTCACAACAATACTAACAAACAGCAACTGTGTGCTCACCATGTCAGAAAATCCCGGCTGCGACAACACAAACCGCGCATGCGCACACCACACATGGTTTTCTTCTTCAGGGCTTTGCTGCGAGCAGGACAAGGAGGAGCAGCGACCAACACCGCCCTCCTGTGGCCGCCTTCAGCCACAGCAGCAGGGAGAAAAGAAAAGCGTACACGGTTCTGCAGCTGTGTGTGGTACTCAGGGTATGTACACGTACAAGATGAATATAATACAATAGAATAGAACGTTTTTATTCCTCCCCCAGGGGGAAACACACATTTACAGTAGCTCAGGAGAACCAATGTGTAAAAGTATGCACAGGAAAGGATAAAACAATTTAAGTAAAATAAAAAAGCTCTATATATAAAGAATAGTGCAGCATCTTCTGGTGCATATTCACCAAGCAGGCATAAGGGAAACTGCCGTGCTGACACTGCCAGTTTCCCATCAAGCCAAGAGATGTCAGTGTGGCTGCATGTGAGCGCTGCACAGACAGAGCAGATACAGTGTGCTGTGTTGATGCTGGGGGGTGGGGCAGACAAGCTCTTGAGGTCCGAGCGGGGTCCTCATGATCAGGATTCTGCTTCAGTCCAGTTCCCGTTGACAAGGTCAGGAGTCTAGAGCAGGCACTTGTGAAGGACACTTGACTTCACGAAGCACAGAGGATGTCCAATCAGGCGGCAGCAGGAGAGTTCAGTCATGTGAAACATCAAACATGAGAATGAAGAGGGGGTGAAATACTTTGATCATGATATGATTGCAGGTTCGAGTGTTATTTTCCCAAAACGGCTGATCTCCAGGGAGCTCCCCACACAACAAGCTCCTGCTTTTCTCAGGACGGTGTGAAAAACAAGAGAAAAACATCCAGTGAGCGGCAGCTCTGTGGACGGGAATGCCTTGTTTATAGAAGAGGTCAGAGCGAAGCGGCCAGGGCTGGTTAGAGCTGACAGAGAGACTTGTCTTTACAAGCTGCGGCGTGAAGGAAACCATCTCAGGATGCACAGCGCGTCCCAGCTCAAGGCGGCTAGGCTGCAACAAGAAGTCAGGTTACGCTGCTGTCAGCCCAGAACAGAGATGTAAAGCTGCAGCGGCCGCAAGCTCCAAAACACTGGAGAAGACCCAATGTGCTCAGGTTTGGCTCCATGGTACCAGAGACTGCCTCGTGTGAAAGAAGTCACAAGCGTTCACACAGGGGCAATATGAATGAAAGATCTAAAGACTTTGGGCTTATTTAGAAAGTCTAAGCTTCTCCTTGATCTTCCTACAGTAACTTTATCCGTACTGATCCCGGATCACGGACATCAGTCCTGGTTGGTATTCATCTCACCGGCCTGCCTCCGCTGTGTGCAGTGACGGCTGCTGCAAGTACTGCGAGCAGAGAGTGATTAAAAGTGACTGGACTCTCCGGGTACGATCCAGCAGCCTGTACGAAGCATGCTGATGAAGAGATGAGGGAGGAGGAGGGGAGAGTCTTCATGTGTCAGTGACTCACAGGCAGCCTTCACCTCAGCATCACCTGTTCTGACCTGCACACCAAAGATAAATACTTCTGTTGTATATTACACTCTCAAGAACGGAAGTGTGAACGCTGTGGACGTAAAGGTCGAGGGAGATAAATATGTCTCCATCACAGCCGAGGTGATAACAACATCCAGGCCCAAACAGAAGCTGTCAGTAAGACATAGGGTGATGAGATGGAGCATGTGATGACGGGGGCAAGAAAAGAAAAGAAAGGCAGCGTGATGTGGCGGTGGTGTGGAGTCTCTGCCGTCTGCTCCACCCCCCTTACACCAGGTCAATTCATCCACGTCTCTGAAGCATGAAATTCATTTGTGACTGCTCGGAACCTTGTACCTATTGACACGGCGTTAATATTTAACGGGGCATTTCAGTGGGTATTGACTTTGACTTTACGGCAGCGCAGGAAGTCGGTGACGCACCAGAGAGAACATTTCATTTTTCTAGTTTCTGTAAAACAGATTGTTTCCTCGGCTCAGACACATAGTGAAACAAAAAAAAAGGAGAGGAGATTGAATTAATAATAACTGTAAGCAGAAGCAAGTTGACATGGCCACTAATACCAGTGAAACTAATTTTGAATAATAAATAGACTCATCAGATAACATTCTGTCTGCTGTCCAAAGACGACCCATTCTGTGCCAAATAAGACCGTTGATCAAGGATTGAATATTTTCCTTTGACTGTGAAACATCTCCAGTGGCTGTTTGGTCTAAAACGGAGGCAGCTACCGCCCTGTCATCTGACCTAGATGGCTGTGTTACCTTGCTCTTACTCGAAGGCGTCATCATTCTCCAACAGCATCAAATATCACCATTCTGTTCTGCAGGAAATATCTTCTTTTTTCTGCTTTCTAGGGAGGCGCCGCTGCTTCCAGCGAACCTCCAGGTCACGGTGGATGTTAAGTCATAAACACACTTGTAGAAAAATAAGAGGGAACAGCAATCAGGCGGAGGTGTTCTGTGTAAACCCGCATCGTGGTTAATCCTGTGATCTCCTGCATCGTGGCAGGAAATGGGGAGAGAAACCGACGAGATGCGTGCAGGCCTGTGGGCGTCCCTTTGGAATAATATAGGACGCGCAGTCTATTTAAACACTATCTCCATGACCTCTGTGCGCCGCAGCTCTGCAGGGATCTGCAGGATTAAGCGGCGCCTCTCAGGTGAGCTGAATCATAATAAACAGCAACGACGCTTTGAAAACACCCATAACAGCACATTAGCATTGAAATGAGGTGGCGGGTATGTCAGGGAGGAAGTGCTGGGTCACGCAGACAAACGCTGAATGCTGCCACAGGGACCTCCGCACACACTCGGCCATCCCCTCTGCCGCCCGCTACGCCCACAGCGCTAATGTCAATGGCGTTAACATCCTGGACGAGTTCCAGGAGAGCTGCCGCTGAATTTCTTTTCCGGCACTTGAAGCATGGCACTGTTTTTTGTGAGCACTTGCTGTAAAGTGAACAGGTCCTCACAACGACATGAGATGAGATTTTTCATCATGGGTTCTGAACCATTTCTTCCTGTTCACGCACCTTCAGGCCGATCACAGGGGGCAGACCTGTTGTTTAGTAATTTCCTGCCAGAAAAGAACTCGACACTTAAAGGCTAAGTGGCGAGGTGTATGTATGGGTCTTTTGTCTGACATGTAATGGATGAATTATTCTATAGACTTCATGAATTATAAAGAAACAGAGCTGGAGCTCCAGATGCAGTCGGACACCTGCCAGGCTCAGATTGAGTTTTGTATTTAAAGCCCCACTAATGGAGTGTTCCCTGTGACTGTAACCTGGCTCACATTGTTCTGTAGAGGGCTAATAAGAACTCTTACCGCTCTTTTTTGTCCCGGGTTCAAAGAGACGTGTGCAGTCGGCATCACTGCGTTTAGGTTCAACTGCCGGAGAATTTAAAGCTGCCGAAATCAAAAGGAGAGAAGCTTTTCTAGTCACAGATCTTTGAACGGTGTGGTCCCGAAAAATACAATTAAATAGAGTCAGCAGGGACGAAAGAAAAAGTAGTTAGTCTTTGTTCCTTTGTTTTCATCTGATCTGGTTTCACTTTGTTACGTCCTGTTGTAATCAGCTGTTAGGCTGCATCTACCTTCCTGCTGAAAGACAGAGTGCATAGAAGAAAGTTTGACTGGAGAAAATGAATTCACTGGTTTACTGCAATCATTCACTGAACACTAAATCATGAGAGATGAAGACAACAAGAAATCCCTCTTCTTCTATTGTTCACTGCTTCTCAAAAAGTGAAAACTGTAAACAAACAAAAGCATTTCAGCGTTTGTGGTTCAGACGAAAAATCAATTATAATAATCATGAATCAATCACTTTTAGCTGCGACTTCCAGAAATGCTTCTTCCACTTGGAGGGCTCCGACGTGTTTTATTACAGCGTGGCACTATATCATGTCTAACAAACAGTGCATGAGTAAAAGCAAAGTCACGTCGTTATTTAACAAACGTCTCGTTTGAGTGCTGAGTGGGCGAGCCTGAAAAATAAATGCTTTATTGCTCATTATCACGTCAAACCAGGATCAGATTCGGCTGCCGCCGTGCTCACAACTCAAGAAACACACGTCTCCACTAGCTGAGAAACACTATACATCATCACCTCACCGCAAAAACAAACTGTCCTTGGCAGATAATGCTCCACAGAGTCGCTCCAGCCCGTTGATTTTCCTCTCCACGAGTCATTCGTCAGGTTTCTCTGACACGGGGACAATTTCTGCGCCTTGCTCGTATCTCGCAGCGTAAAAAAAAAAGTGGGGCACTGGTTTTTTGATGACGTTGGCCGTGCTGAGGCTTTGTATCACATGCATGACATCCACAGAACTTTCAGTGTGTTCGCCGGCAGCCCCCTGCTGCAGGCCCGACACGGCCCTCACACCCCGGTGTGTCAGGAGTGACTGAAAGACGCTGTTTAGGCTCAGACACCTGTATCAGGCAGCCTGGCATTAGCTCATCATGTCCGCTGCGGCCGCTGTCACTGTTGCTGAGCGTCTCCACAACAGAATGCCATTTTCTCTGCTTCGTTTCTCCAGACCCCTGCAGCCGGGGCTGGAGTTTAGCTATCAACCCCTGCCTGACATTTATCAGCTTCCCTTCAACCCCCGGCTCAGCCGAGATGCCTTTTTTTCTCTCTCCGGGAAGAGGTGGTAAAAGTTCAGGGCGGTGTGAGGAGGGTTTATGGGGGAGGCCAGATCAGTCTCCTGTTTTATCTGCCCTCGGCTGCGAGAGCCTGCCAATGAGGTCAGCATCAGAGGGTGGACTTGGAAAAAATAGCCCTGGAGGTTTGAGTGAAACCCACCGAAACATGTTAATCCAGATGTGTCATGTGGAGAATCTCTTTGTGGACTGACCAGTCAGGACCTGCTCCTATAATCAATCAGAGACAGGCCAATTACAGACGTCTATATACTGTACACAGTAGAACATTTCTGTGTCTGAAATCCTCTCGCTGTCGTACCCCCAGCTTTATATATATAGCTTTTTAAAGCTGTTTCTCATCATGTCGCCTGTTCTCCTTGAGGAGTGCTCATTGTTCCGAAGTGATTGGGGCTCAGAAGGAGTCCACTCTCTGTTTATTTGTGTGTGTGTGTGTGTGAGAGAGAGAGGGGAAGGGAGTATTTGAGAGCCCATCTTCAGATCTAGAACCAATTTCTATGCAAATGCTACGACCTGATATGGAAGAGGCAGGCAGGGTTGGCTTAAGGTTGTCGAAACACCCCCATAAGCTGAGCGGGCCGACGCATCCAAACACAGCGCGCGCTGCATGCGACTGCAGGGCGACACTTTACACGACTGTGACAAACAGTCGCAGGGGAGCGTCGCACCTCGGAGGAGGAGGAAGCTGGGTAACTGATCGTCAGACTGCAGGGAAATGTTCCTCTGAGCCAACATGGCTGAGACCTCATATTTCTTGCTCACTACAAGGAAGCCCTGCAGCATTACTCAGGTAACAAATACCACTGTACTCGCAGCATCTTTAATCAAGCGCTGCGGGCGACGCAGAGCCGAGCCACGTGTGGCGTTGCTGTTGATGGCTACCTATTGTTGTTGTCTGAAAAATAGTGTTCAAGCAGTTGAGAGAGCAGAATTGTGTCGGTGCTACATTTCTAGGCCATATCAACCATGAAAGTGGAAGAGAGTGGAGCTCCAGCATTTTCAAAAGAATATATAAATAGAAGGCAAAGGATTTGCTCAGAGATTTGCAGCCTCGCATTTCCATTCACTCGACGTCCTTCACTGCACTCGCATGCCCACTCACACACACACAGTGGGAACTTTGTGTGACGAGAGAGAAGTGTGATGACCCCTATTTCACTTATGTGTTCCTGGATGAGTTCAGACACTGGAGGGAACGCAACCAATCTCGCCTGCGGCGCTGGCGACGCGTCGCCCTGCATTCGTTATGTGTGATTCCGATTTAAGCAAAAGACAAGCTCGCTCCTCTGTGGGGGAAAAAGGCCACACCGCACCTTCAATAAAATATTCCTTATCACTATGCAAACATGCACTGAAGGAAAGTTCTGTACTCCTGCCATCACTGCAAGTGAGAGGCGCCAACTCCTCCAGTTAATTACATGCTCAGATGGTCTCACTGACACATGGTACTGTAGATCAGTGCTACTCAAAGTCCCGCTTAGGGGCTACTTCCAACCTCTGAAAGATTTCTGAGAGGCCCTTGAACATTTTCCAGGATGAAACGTTCTCTGTCCTGAACCGTTGAGCCACCTCTACAGGCACCAAGATCCATAATTAATGTTTAATAACTTTATCCACACGTCCAGTGTTTTTATTGCCGCTCCCTAAAGACGGGCAGCTCTCATTATTCCCCTGAATTATTTTAACACCAGTTTCTTGTTTACACCTCTATCAACATTCGGTTTGGAGTTGTCTTTCTGACTGTAGGACACTTAAAAAGGACAGACCTTCATTTCCATCTTGCAGATAAAAATCAAAGCAGGATAAAAGCGAGTGATTGAAGTAATAATTTGAGCGGCGTGAGCGGAATCCCTTTTAATGTCCTAAGACACCTAAAACAAACAACTGAGAAGCATCAGAGCATAAAAATAAAGCGTGAAACCAACCCTGACACTTTGAATTTAGATTCTAAACAAAAACCCTGACTGGCCCATGGAGAGCAGATTGGATTAACGGAGGATGAGAGGCACATTAAAAACCAGCAACACGTAATAAATATCTAAAAGGCTTTTTTTATTTTTATATACTGTTTTATAAAAGAGGCTCCAAATGCCAAGTTGACATGCACGTTAAAGTGGTTAATTACAATGGTTTAATATTGGAGCCTCTCCATACATTTTCTTAAATCTCCCTCATTAACAGGGCACGCTGGAAGATTTAAAAATCCACTTGCTCTTTCAACTTAATGACAGAAACACAAGACACACGATAGAAGAAGAGACTTATTTCCAATATGAATGACTTAACTTCAACTAGGTCATTCTCAGTATATTGTAAAATATAATAGCAACAATAGAAATAAGTTTACTGCCAAGAATCCAAGGATTGATTTAAATAAAACCTTCACAACATCCTGAGGACCCAAACAAGGGTTAGGATCAAGCGGCACCATCACCCCTTCTTCACAAACTTCTTCACAAACCCTTCAATTAAAGAATTAACAGCTCTGGAAAAAGAGAGCCCCTTCTTGATCATTCATCATCTCCATCCCTCATTTTAATCTGCTGCTGTCAATCATTACAGCTTCTCTACTGGTCTCCTCCACCCATGGCTCAAAGTGAAAAGAAAGAAAGAGCCGAGCCACGGCGATGGCTGATGGCTGTTTCTGAAACCTCTCAGCGCTGTTAACCTCATTTCATTCTCTGGATTAATGAGCATCACAAGACTGAAGCCTCTTAGGGTGCTGCTGAAATCTTTGGCTCACTGGAAGATAGCTGGGGGCTTTCTCTCTCCCAGCTGTGTCCCTTTCTACTCTCTGGGTGTCTCATTATGGAGGAGCAGGACCAGGTGGGGGGACGAGGCTGCTGGAGAACCCACCTACGGACATTCCTCCACCCTCTCTACTTTAGTTCTCTCATCAGAGCCGACATGGAAGTCGTTACAAATGGAAGCAGAGCCCCAGAGCAGAGCGGGGGGGTAAAAACAATGACTGAAAGTTATGATAACAATATTTTCTCTGGAATTAATATCAAGGATAAATATGAACCTGAATATGAGCTGAGGGCGTCTCCATTGGAAGAGCAGGCGACCGCGAATACTGAAGAATAGAAGAAGACTGAGTGGAAGACAGACAAAGGAAACACAAAGTTCACGACTTGAGCACTCAGCTCAAGTGGTTGTTATTTTCCACTGCTGGCAATGATCGTCATTTCAGAGAAATCGAAGCACTGCCTCCATTTGACGTACTCAGTCACTCACACACACACACACACACACACAGGAAGGAGGTGGCCGGTGGGTACAGAGACCTTCCCTTATCGGAAAGGTCACAGGTTGTATACCAGCCGACAGCCAGTGTGGACCCATCAAAAGCCATTTATCCTCTGCGAGTGTCCTTCAGCAAGACACTGAACGCTGTCTGCTCACCTACTGCCACTCCAGCTGACAGCCACACATCTTAAAGGCAAAAACATTTAAAACGCAGAAATGGGAGCCAGCAGGATACTGTGACATATCTAAATAGCATTCACCGTTTTATTTATTTATTCAGCGGGACTTAATCGTGTCAGCGACTCCTCACCGTGGTCTCTAGAATCCAGTTCAGTCGACTTGCTAGTTCGAGACATTCATCAAACGTCGGCCTCTTTTCACACAGTTTAGTCAGTCTCCATGTTAATTATGAGGGAAAGTCCAATATGTCTCCTGCGGGTCAATGTCTGTCTAACTGAGCTGCTTTCAATCTGCGGCTGCTGTGGTCATTCAGTTTCTTCAAAGAGGGACAACAGAATCCAAAACACTTAAAAGCACGTTCTGAAACAAAAGACAGGTGAGCGATTCAAAGCCTGCAGCAACTGTTTGAGCTACTTAGCCAAGCTGTCAGAGAGCAATCAGTAATTCATTTCTCCCAGACAGACTCCACTGGGAGTGTGTGTGTGCGCGTGTGTGTGTGTGTGTGCGTGTGAGTGTGTGGGCTGAGGGAAAGAGGCGCAGACAGAAGAAAGAAATGGCAGCAGAGCAGAGCAAAGGGAATAAAACTGTTTATGATCCCCTTTGTGTGAGGTCACATTTTTAATTAACTCCCAGCTTGGGAGGATTTGAGTCAGGGTCTCCAGTTGTGTGTAAATGGTTTTATTTGGAGTCGGAGCAAGAACCTCCTCTCCTTTCATTGTTTTTTTTTTGACGTGCAGTACAACGGGCTGCACTGGAGACCTGGATGAATCCTTCGCCTACTCGAGGCCTGAATGCACCGCGGCGTTGAAGCACAGTGGGAGCCGGCCCTGGACGCCAGCCATGCTTCAGATTAAATGCCATAATTATTAATCCTGAAGCCTCTAATAGAATAGAATAAAGTGCCAGTTGCCAAGAGACTGTACTTTACATGTAGAGAGGCTCCCTGAGAAGAATAGGGCTCATTCGCCGTGAGCGCTGAAGAGCGGAGGCACAGGGGATTTTTGAGGGGGTTCTGTTTCAAACACAGCGACACTTCTTCCACAGGAACCACAGTGCTATCGCTCTCTCGCAGCTATATTATCTGATTCCAGCTCATTTCTAGGATTTGGAAATCATTAATTGAAGTCTGGGACCCGTTCCTCATTCAAGGCAATTCCATTAATGGTATTACAGTTACAGCTAATGACTTTGCCCATATTACTGTCGACCTCATTCTCCTGCACACATTTTTATCTTAAACAACTCCTGTCCAAACACGATTGATTCATTATTCATTATTACTTTTGTCTTAAACGTCTCTTGAAATGACCACAGAAAATTAGAATGTTTCTATGGACTTTAGTGAGATTTGGTGTGTGTTTGATTTCTCATGGGAATTAGATTAGCATTCCAAAGTGGACTATCACTCTTTGAAGCAGCTTCATCAGGCCCGTCCCCACACAGGGTTTGGATGAACACGCCTCGCCCAATCCATCAGCCTGCTCCAAGACTCCAGTCTGCATGATTTTGAAATTGGGGATTGTTTTGCGAGGTGACAGATTCACGAGTGAATCAGAGATTAATTTGACTTCCTCAAGAGACGCTTCGCAATCAGGAGAGGCTTCGATGGAACACCGTCACCATGACAAACATGTGACACCTTCAAACCACCGACAAATATCTGCTTCTCACCACCTTCACTCCTTCTGAGGAGGAGGTTTACGGAGGAGGCAAATTAAGCATACCTCTTAGTGAAACAAGAAAGTAGGATTGCCTTAGAGAGGGAGAGGCTTAGTACTGTTTCTCTGAATTACAACAAAGTTACGAACATCTCTTGACAAAAGAATCTGCAGAGGAACTCCATCACTGCACAGTGCACTGGGGAAAAGCACCGCAGTAAAACACATCTCAGTTAGGACGCCCTAAGTCAGTCACCCCCGGCTTGAAGAGGTTGTTGACACTGCAGTGCTCCAACAATCCAACGCGGTGGCCCTCAGGAGGGGGGGGGGGTACTCGCAGCTTCATTGTTGACCTGTGACTTGCATCCAGGGACAGTATGAAAACATGCTGCTAAAGAGATTGGCTGGGAGGCAAAAAGTTGCCCCGGTGGGAGGAGACGGCGGTGAACTCTATTACGCTGGGTGCAGATTGAAATGGGAGCGAAGCGAGGAGGCGCCTGGGTCTGAACAGAGATGAGACGCTGAGGGGGCTTTATGGATGTGACACGGCGTCTATATGATTGTATGAAGTGGCTGCAGGTCAGGGGGGCACATGCACACGAACACACCGAAATGTGTTTTGTGGTTTGATTCCCGACTAGAACGTCTAACGTCTTGTATTTATAAATGTGCAGGTTACAACTCATCATTAATTTAGACTGAGGTTTGCGATGATCCTGCTTCAAGGAGCTTGGTCCATTTTACTGCTAACTGCTTAATTGCCATACTTTAATTAGTTTGCTGTCACTTTGCCCTGGGTGCCTTTAATTTCTAACTTTGGATTTTTATCACATGATCCAAATTACTTCCCCCCCACCCTCATAAAGATGAATCCACCTAAAACCAGTCTAAAAATCTAATACATTCATTCGTGAAATCGAAACAATATCATTGGAGGAAAGATTAAGACTCAGTTCCCAGCAGGTTTAGAACGAGATAATCCAGATGGGCGACTGATATCCATCTTCAGTCAGTCACTTTCTCTGATCTAACTTTTCTATGTCCCTGCTGTTCTCCAGAGAAAGGTCCGTCCAGTCAAACCTTCTCTGAGATTGCAGGTAAGTGCTGCAGACAGCACTTGGCTAACCACTGCAGAGTCACTATCATTACAGAAGAACCCTTTAAGTGTTTGCTTTTTTATTATTTTGTTGCAGGAGAGATGACCTGATGTTTAAATGCCGCAGTTTGAAAAAGTGCTTTTTGCTTACTCTAGAATTTCCTTTTCCTTTTTACGTTTTAAGTTGACTTCCTCATCATCCTCCTGTATTTTCTACATTTCACCTCCTGGAAGCGTGTCAGAAAAAGTCTGGCAAGCAACTAACTCCTGCACCTGACGCTGCTGCAGGGACAGAGAAAAGCTTTTGTGGTTATTCGTCACATTACATTCATTTAGCTTTTGTCCAAGGCGGCTTCCAATAAGTGCACATCAAACGGCGAGTGTGCATGAAGCAGTCACTTGGCTTTGAATGCAGCCCTGAGTTAATGAAGCTACAGTAGATGCTGTGGCTTTAAACCACGCTTAGAAAAACAAACTGAGGAAATGAGTTAAAAGCTTTTGATTAACTCTGGTGCTGGACGCAGCCTCCGTCCAAAACTGTTTTCAGAAACATGCAGTATTGCAGCATTCACCAAATAAAAAAATAACAACGTCTGCTCAGCTGTGGAGCAGCACCTAATTAAAGGCAGTGAATGCTGCTCCAAAAATGAAATTAAAAGGTACTTTGATTGTTTCAATTACTGCAAAATAGAAAAATCCCTCCCGCACAGGAGAATATATGTTTTGTGGTCCAGAAACGCGGCAAACAAGCAGAGTTCCTCCAGATCTGTTGTTTACTCCCTCGGCTCTGATCTGATTACCAATATTGAGCTAATGTAGCATTGGCCGTGTCAGTCATTTGTCATGCGGCGCTGGCAGGTCAGATTTCCAGTCTCCCTGATGGACGTGCAGGGAGCCCGATCCGTACATCAGCTCCCAGTCTATACATCAAACTCCTGGCGCCTCATCTTGTTTGGAAATGAAAGTCTCTATTATTGATTTTGGCTCTGACTATACATCTGTCTCCAATTTGTACCCCATCCCTCCATGTCTGAAGCACACTATATTAAGACAACTATCCATCCCTGGGCCCGACTTGCTGTCTGGGCTTCAGAGGGAACTTAGACACGTCTGTGGGTAGTTGAGAACTTGAGAATTTTTTTTAACACTGTTTTAGAAATGATCGAGAAAGAGTGTGTAACATCACAAATGTTTTAAAGGGTGGTCCTGGGACACCCAGGCTTTCTACAACTGCCTGTACACTTTCCCCTCATGGAAAAACAGGCCAGGATTTCTCGATTGATTGATGTAAGCACCTCAAACCAGAGACACACTCTTTGCTCCGTCTGTGTTAAACATGAGGGGAATAATATAATTATAAATAAAAGTGGCCATGAGCTCCTCAGGAAACAAGCCAAATGTTTAGATTTAATCGTCTGATTCAATCAAAACGTTATTCTTGTGTTATTCTTGAAATATACAGTAGATCCTCACGAATGTCGCTCTTCTCTCCTGAAGCTTTCAGTTTGTTTAACGACAATGGTTTTATACGCGTTTGTGCACAGAGAGCAAATCAACACACGTGGGAACTGTTTCTGCGTGCGTGGTATTCTTGAGTCAACGCGTCTGCTCACAAACCCTGACAGTCATTTCTCTAAAGATTAACATTAGTGTCTGAAACTATTTGGTCATCACTGATTCTGTCGTTCAATCAGCTCATTTTTTCCTCCTCATTGGAACACTTCTGCGCTTTAAACCCGCCATAATTACTTCCCATGCGGTCCTCGCCTTCACCAGCTTGTGGGGGATTTTCACTGGAATCAAGGGCACTGAGACAAAGACAGAGGAGGAGGAGGTGGTGGGGGGGGGATGATTCTTTACTTCCGACGATAGCATCTCTTTCAAAACATCTCCTGACAAATGCCTTTAAAGGATTAACCTCATCAAACATTTCCTCCAAATGACTGAATGGCATCATCTCCTGTTTGTTTATGGATCCCCCCCCCCCCCCCCCCCCCCCCCCCCCCCTTTATTTAACACAGTGGGAGCTAATGGAATCTTGTGATGGTGATGTATTGGGGATTGTGCGCACAGACAGATGGGGAAATGTAATTACGGGTATTTCAGGGCTTTGGGGAGGAAAAAAAAAATGTCACAAAGGCAAGTTAAAGAAACAAAGACAGCGCCATTTGTCATGGGAGACAACAGTCAGAAAAATTAAATCATGGGATTTTTTTTTACATAAACTGCTTTCTCTCATAATTCGGTTTCCCCTCCAGCACCAGCCAACGCTGTTTGTCATTATTTTGAAAGGAGTTACATAAGATTTTCAGATGTCTCGGTTTGATTTTCAATTCCTGAACACCTGAGAAAGTGACGGTACAAGCATTACACATAGAAGATGAAACGTAAGACGATTATGGCGCTGATAGTGTCTGGCTTTCATCAAACAAACGCACTGAATTACAGAAAGTGAAGATTCTTAAGAACTCCGAACTAGTCAAAGATGAGTCCAGACACCAGGACGCAGGTGCTGGGAAAGCAGTAGATGATCTGACCGCTGCCAGACAGGACAGAGGCCATCACTGAACGCTGGTGGACAGAAGACAGACGGGGTCGTGACACCGACTCTCTGATGTTCTAAGAATCAAGGGCTCTCAGCCAGCTCCCTCTGGACTGATGACCACCACAGACCGCACACACGACCACCTTCTCCCCCTTTTCTTACCCTCCCCTCGCAGACGGCGTCAGTCTCTTTCTCCTCTTTAACCGTTCCCTGGACGTGGTTCCAGTAAACTGGCTGTTCTCAAAGTCCAAACCAGCACACATGATTTGAAAGTAGGAGATTTTTTTTTTTCCGTGGTCGTACTTTGCTTCCAAGCTGTGACAACAAGATGTCCCGCTGCTCGTAATTTGACATTAATGTGACTCTAGAGGAAAAAGAATTTACGCAGCTTATTTTCTTTCCTAAATTGAGCACCGGGTGGGAAAGTCTATTTTAGACATTACAGATGCTGCAGGAGCCAAGATCTTCAAGCATGTACAAGGTATGAAATATAGAAGTGATCCTTCAGAACAATATTTTGACACACTCATTAAGAATTGATGGGAATGCTCTGAATACTGTGAATACTGCAGCAGTGTGGCAGCTCAGAGACACAGGCTGAGACTTTGCCTTCAGCTGGATGATCTGGGCTCAGTCCCTCGTGCTGGCGAGGATCCCCCCTGCTCCAGTGTCTCTGAGCAAGACTCTGGATCTTTGCCGCTGAACTGCCAATTAACCCCCCCGTGAAAAAGCACCAGCGGTTCTCCTGCCTCGTCGTTCCACTGGCTGGTTATAGTCTTCGTCCAGTGAGCCGCCTCTTGATGTATCAGTATTTAACTGGCTCCCGACTCTGTATATTTTCACAAAGAATGCGTAAAGAGGAATCAATGAGGCCCTTCATGTAGATGGCTCATTGGCCGGATGGAGTAATGGAGCATGAACAGGCGCCACGCCACCGGCCGCTGCGTGTGATGCCTTGAAAGATAGATGGAGAATGAAATCACTCGCTGTCATTTCAACTCGATCATTCTCAGCACTTGGTCACTTTGCCAGGGAGACCGGTGGGACGTGACTGAACTGCCTAAGCAGCACTGAAGCGTCCTCGCCCACGCTGCAGGAACAAAGCAGGACAGCGCTGGAGGAGCCGAGAGTCTGTGAACTTTGAAGGGAGAAGAAAATACTGCTCGGAGCCCATTCTGTCGGTTACAGCTGGAGATAAAGCCGGTCGCTCAGTGAGGTGTATTCTTATCTCGTATCTCCTAAAGACACCAGGTGATCCTGTGGAGAGTTCGCCCTGATTTGTAACTTTCACCTTACAGCCGCTGAAAAGAGACGTGAGATTGTAAATTCTGCCCAGAGGCACCAGAGAAGAGGAGAGCAGCCTGAGAGTCAGGACGGGTCTCATTGGTATTCAGGGCGTTATCATGGGACCTGGCCCAGTCACGCTGACTGTATTTATGAAGAGCAGCTCTTCTGAGGTGGGGGGTGGGGGGTGTGGGGGCAGGCAAACAGGGCCTCGATCGGCTGTCCCTCTGACTGAACTGTCCAGACGCCTCCAGGTTCACCGCGGTGCCAGGTTCCCCTCCTCGGCTCATACAAATGAGCGAGACGGCTCGCTCCTGTCTCATGCTAATTCACACCGCTCTCCTTCCAGTTCACACCAGAACAACGTAAGGGTGCTTCCTCGCGTATCGCCGCATTGCACTCGGCTGGAGTCTCCTTGCTCAGCAGAGAGGGAGAAAGAGCATTAATTCTTAACCCTGTGGGAGGAGCAGCGGAGAGCAAGGCGGACGCCTGCAAAATCCATCTATGTCTCGTCCCCCCTCGAGAGCCGAAAGGTCACTCAGCTGTCAGGAAGTAAAATTCAATACCTCAACCTTTCAGGCATGGCTCTATCCTCTGTGTCCCCATCACAGGAGCACAATCCCCTCTCTGATGCATCTCTGACAGAGCGGCTCTTCACTGTATGGACCATTCATGTTCACTGCCGCAGAAATCCACATCCTCCCTGACACTGACAGCCGGCCCTGACACCATTAGAGCTATAAGTCATGTGCTGCGTTCCCACGGCACATACACGGTAAACACACAGGAAGAGCTTTCCTCCCTCCGTACTTATTCTACAAAAATAAGACACAATTCTGAAACCAGCTTCTCAAATTTGCCCTTAACAAACCAGTGGGATTTGATTTTCCCAGTTCTGAAAATTGAGCTGAGAACATGGTCAATATGTTTTTCATTCTAAGATGTTCCTCCAATATCTCAAACTTCGACCAGCTGAATTTTTATCAATTAAACCACACCAGAGTTCACTTGCTGTTTACGAATGCCTGGGAATTTATTCCTGGCATCAAACCGAGCACAGGATCATAAATGGCTGTGAACCTGGCTCCACAGTCGTTTTCAGACATGAACGCATCAAAACACCAGACTATGAGCCAAACCCTGACACGTTCTCCAGAGTCGTTCATCAAGGACGGCCGGGAGTTTTGAAGGTCTCTGTTGTTGTGTTGTTGAAAATGAAAATGACACTGGCACAACAGAGAGCGAGCTCTTTAGTTGCTGCTGTTTCCATTCAGCCAGGATGGCTGCCTTTTATGACACTTTGAAGAGAAAGAGTGTGGCAAAGTGTTGAATGTCTGCCGAGGAAAAGAAATGTCACTGTGCAGACAGGCCATGAGAAACATGCCTAAACAGTGCTTTATGTGACATTCAGTCAAACCGCAGTGTCTTCAGATGGGTGCTACGCTTCACCACCATTTTCTTCAGGGGCCCTTGCGAGACATCAAGACTCGACAGACGACCTTTCGCGGCTTGACGTGACCTGTCTACTCTGTCCACTGCAATTTGCAACCTCGCCACCAGATGCCACCATAGCTGCAGTCAGAGGCTGCACAATACACACAAAAACTAGGGGGAATATAATGGGTACAACAACAGCTTTGTTTACATAAACACAAATAATCAGCTTACCAACAAGTGCAGATTCAATGCCCTGATTAATACGCCCAATAAGTAAGCCACATAAACCAGAAACTCTGAAAGTGCACACTACACGTGCACCTTTAAAGCCAGTTCAAAGATGCTCCTTTAATGGCGATGCCTCCTTTCTCTAATTCCACCGAAACAAACCATTCACTGATGTAAGGAAACGGGATATTTTTATGCAACTCGTCTGACGCTTGCCAACAGGTTGGCAGCAAACAGGCTGGCACCTGCAGCAGGACGCTGTATAAATAAACTTAGCTGTGATTTATACACTGCTATAGCTGTAGAAACAATCTGAATCATGCTCAACCAAAAAGAGTGCACTTTGTCCAAAGGTCCCCAAGTGTTCAGGAACCACAACTTTTTTAGTGGCTTTTTATTCTGCCTTATTTCCTTTTAAATATGAGTGCCTGTGACCTTTCTGATGCATTTTACCTTTTCAACAGTTATAGATAAACTGGCCCAAGAGCTTTCAGAGACCACTTATCAAAGCGAAGCTCATAAACCTCAGGTAGCAGGCAAAAGAACACTCAGCATGTGGATGTCAAAGCGCTTAAATGACATTTAACTGTCGAATAAAATAAGAAAGCTTAAATCATTTGTCTCAGAGCAGACCTCCATGTTACATGTACAATAAGCACTCTGATGTGATTTCATCTCATTTTATTGAGCAGTGTCACTTCCCTTAGCCTTAATGACCCTTTTTAGTTCCACTTCTGTTTTTGCCAGCATGCTCTCAAATGCTTAATTACAGAGCTACCTCTCACCCGACGCCCACATCTCTTTGATCCATTACCACGGCGGTGGAGCCGTGACAATGACAGCCGGACATGCTCAGACCGGCCAACACAATCAAACCTCTCGCCATCTTTTCAGAGATGTGGCACTGGTGGAGCTAGCGGGATAAGCCCTAGAAAGCAAGCCTCCTTTCTACACTGGCTGGGACAATGGAGGGAGGCCTGCAGATCGTTCAGAGTGGCTTAGGACCCACTCAGAGCTCTGTGTGTGTTTACGTCAATATCCCGCTCCTCCAGAAAGAAATGGGAAAAGAGGATCTGGAGGAGGGGGTGTAAAAGAGAGGGAGATGGTAGGATTGATCCGCAGAAATGGGAATTCAATGCTGAGGAGGGGGAGGTTGGTTCAGTGGAATTTGGAACAGAGAGATAGAGAAGGGAAGTGAATCTGGAGATAAAAGGGATGGAAAGGAAGAGGATGAGAATGTGGGTGGCAATGGAAAAGAAATAAAAGGATAGAGAGGAAGGAAGAATTCCTCTGGGAAGCCAGCCAGTTGAGTTGAACAATGGGAGTGCATAGCAGCACTGATTAGGGTGGCGAGGTGGGAGATGACAATATGCTTATGGCTGTTTTTTTATCCGGACTCAAGCTTTGCCAGTCTGAAAGACACTCCACACTCAGCGAGACACTTTCTCTCCAACCAGCACCGTGGGCAATTAACCCAACCACCTGCTGCTCGCCAACAAATTGCCTCTCGTCTTTGCCAATCCGAAAAAGAAAGGCGGCCGAGTCAAACCATAAAGTCACTGCTCCAAATAAAAAAAAAACACAATGCAGAAGATTGCAGCGGTTCAGAGTAAAGTGTGTGTCTGCGCCTCATCGATCGTTTCATTACGCGTGGTAAGAAATTGTACCGTATCTCCGAGGATCCAATGAAAGTGAATTCATCCATCTTAAAAGGCGGGATCTGGACCAAACCATCCGCTGTGATTGATGGGGGCAGATATGGTGTTGCAGGGGATCAGAAACATTCAAGACTGCCGGACAACTGTGAGAGATTGGGTGCTATGGAATCAGACGGCGATAGATTTGAAGCCTGTGCTCTCGGTTCGCTCTTAGAATTAAATGTCCACACACGAACAATAACACAACCTGTAGCTGTCGAATTTTGTTTCTTTCTGGTAAGTTGTGAAATAATTCACACATATATCTGAGGATATGACTGATGGATGAATTCAAAAACAAGAAATCCTAAGAATGTAGAATTCTAGTGGTTATCCAATCACTGACCAAAGAGCCTCCTCATACTATATTAGCTTTTTGGTAAATACAGTTAATCTGAGGGGTTGACTGAGGGGAGTCTTTCATCACACGGTTACACAGAGGTTTGTGAGAATTCATCTGTTTGTGCTTGTCCTCCCTTGGGCCCTCTTTCACAAACGGGTCAACGCGGCGCCCTCCTGCTACTTCATGCTCTTTCTGACGGCCTCTTCACTGTCCACTCGGTGATTAAATGCGACCTGATCTCCGTCACAGCCCTCATCTCGCCGTCTCAAACACCGTCACTCCAATTTCCTCTGCTTCTCACACCCAGAATCTCCCAAACGAGAAGAGAGACAGCTCCGTGTCAGAGGTGAAGCCTCTTGCGCCCTTCCTCTCTGAAATGCAATCTCTGTCAATTCCTGTGCAGATCTCCGAAGCCCCACTGATGCAGCTCCACGGTGCATAATAGAGTTTTATGGCCATATGCTTAGCATTCCAACACAACGTCAACATTTCATTATTTCACCAAACCACACAATATGTCCACAGAAAGCCTAAAGTCTGAGCATCTACTGTCACCGTCTCCTGCTGGGTCTCCATCTGCTGCTTCGCTTTGCAGCTCCGACTCGTGTGGATCTTTAATCACGGAGCGACCCCCACACATCGTAAATCTTTTCTGAAGGTTTGATACCACCATCTGATTTTTGGCATCCAGACTTATCACTTTTTCTTACGTTAGCTGATGATACAAGCCGCGTCTCAATGATACGTACAGCCTCGGCTCAAGGTGCAAGCCTGTGAGGAAATGTGTAAGCAGATATGCTGACGAGGGAAAACACATGCTGGGAAAAATGAGATGTGGAATCTATTTATAAAATGTGATTCATTTATGAGTCCAAATGTACTGCACAGAACACAGTCTATAAAACCAAAGCAGTGAGCTGAGAAAGTCCAAAAAAATAAAATAGACTGACATTACAGGCAAAGAGCAAAATGGTTTTTTTTTTTTTTTACATTTTACAAGTTTTGCTCATGCTGCTCAACTGTTAAATTGTGTTGCTCTGCAGTGCACATCAACCCGGCCATTCCAGACAGGCAGCACTTGAGATGTTAAGAAGTCCAAATATGAGGGACTATTTCAAAGTGAAATAAGGGATTTTACACCAAATTGCAGTCAGATATCAGCTCAATGCGCCCAATTTTGTATTTTAGATACATTAAATATTTCCTAGTAAGTAAATGATAAATAAAGCCTCATCTCACAATGAATAAGGAAGTAAAACAATTCTTAAAGGATTGGCCAGTGTCCCATAATTCAAAACTGAGCTTCTTGGAAAGTTTCTCATTATCTTTTGAACAATTCTGCTCGCAGCATTTTATATTTGATATTACCCAGAGTCAGATGGCCTCTGCTCTCCATCAGCAGCTCAACCTTCATCTTCATCATCCTCACAACAAGAAGAGAAACTGCAAACTCTGGACTCGTTTGTCTTATGGAATTAGTGCAAGAGACATTTTGAGATGGAGATGTGCCGGAGATCCTTCCTGTAATGAAACGATAGGAACACTTGTTGAGAACCTATTGCCGGATCCGTCATGTGCTATTAGATGGCCCATCACCACGGCTATTAATTTTGGTAATGACTCATTATCCGAACGTCACACTGCCGTGGTGGTGTCACTTCCCCGCTGCATATAACCGATGCTGCTCTTTCATTGGAATACGCTGCCAACGAGCTCCCTGACCTCTGGCTCCTTGGGAAAATCGCCGGGCGCTGGCCTTTAGCGGCGCTCTCCGATCAGCAGCGTGCTTCCCCCTGAGGCACAGGCCCACACTAACCTTTACACCTGGCTTGCCATTACATTATACAACCGCACCACTTGGCTTGATGCAACGAAGAGGTGAAATGTTACAAAGCCTCTGCGCTGATGTCGCTGTTCATGGTGCTGAATTGCCTCACCGCGGCACAGAAGAAGAAGTGTCAGAATGGCTTCCCTCTTTCTCTCTCGCCCTCTATCTCCATTGTGCAGTTTGCTGAAGCGTCTCTGACAGACTTCATCCACCCCCTCGGCCACACATGAGTGGACAGCAGAAGAAAAGGGGGAGTTTTTAATCCAATATTACCAGCACGGTGACATTGCAGGGGAAAATTGCTGTTTCTTTTTTTTTTTGCATGAGGGAGATCAAAGCCACTGGCCTTATTTTGCCTGTGGTGCTCGGGATTAAAGTTACCCTCGTTCCACGCACTCCTGATTTCTGAGTAACATCAAAGCAAAGAGCACAAGCGTCGGACTCATCAGAGAAAGCATTTGTCAACATCCTCACTTAACCAGGCAACTGTTAAAAAAATGCGGAGAGGGAAAAAAATCTGGAAATGGTCAAATGAGCGATAAGATATAAATAAAAACTTTCAGAAAGTTGGCAGGAGCTGCTGTTCAGTCAGCTCCTCCAAAGGCTTAGCAGAGATCCAGTTGGCAGCAGACTGTCTCTGCAGAGCACAGATGGATTAGAAACCAACAGTCCAGACCATGCTAGCAGACGTGAGAATGACAGATGTGTTGCTAAGGCCCAACACATGCTTTATGAAGGTCTTAGATTAGCCAGAACTCCCCAGCATAGTGGGAGGTTTGTGCGCCATTCAGAGGATGCCATGTGAATCACGATGCCATCTCGCAGTTTAGTTCAGTGAGGCTGGATCCAGAGAAGCGAGCAGAGACGAGCGGCTTAACGGCCTGTTCTCCCCCCCCCCCCCCTCCACCAATGAATTCCTCATTTATCCCCCCCAGACTCTGCAGGGTTATCGGTCGCACGCATTCACACATATTTACAGGCAATTTAATGTCATACTGACATCAACTTTACTGCTTTCCGTAAAAATAAAAAAAAGAAGTAGAAAGAGTGGGAAGCAGAAGTGCTGAGCTTTGAAAGGGAAGAGTCATTCAATTGCGATGTTGTGTGTGAGAGGTGAAATGAGTTTTTCTGTCCTGCCATACGAAGCTGCTCCGCTGCTCTTGTTTGGAAGAATGAAAAATAATGACTTTAAATGGTTTTCAACTCTGCGATTTAAAGCCTCTAACAGCCAGACATGAGGCTAAATATGAAAACCAAACAGCACAGGGACGAGAATGAAACGAGACAAACAGTGAATGAATAAATGATTAAGTAAATACACTGCGCTCAGAATAATGTGCGTAATTTCAGCGGCACTGAGAAACTAGCCAGCGTGATCAAAAGCAGCACATGTGGCGGCGCCAACTGTGACCCGTTGGATTTAGCATCAGTCATTAGTGGCGTCCGCTCCCATTAACCGACATCTGTATCTTAATTAAGACACAGAAGACAGGGATGGATGCAGGTGGCTGTGCAGGCGGCATCTCCTCTCACCTTTATTGGGATTTCAGCAGCTTTTATAAGGTGCACGGGGCCATGAGCAGCGTGAGCAGCAGCCTGCTTGGATTCCTAATAAGGCTCGGATGAGACTGCTGCTCCAGTTCCCCCCGGGCTGCGACGGGAGGGAGACAGAGAAGAATCTCTGCTCGACACTTTAACCCCCGACGTGCTCCCACCCCCTCACCTGTTTTCAGGTGTTTAGATCAAAAGAAACAACAGGTCTCTGTATCCACGCTGTGTTAAATCCCAGGCTCCGACAGCTGAGTGGGAAAACTGCTGAAGGCCTTCTCATTAGGATTTAGGATCATTTTACCATTATTATCCATTATGTATTAGCAATTACTGCTATTAATCAATTAGGCGAGCAGCTGGAGATAGAGCGGGCTGCGGTGGTGTCGGCGAGTGTAATTGGAATTTTAACAGTGTTTCTTCAAACGGACAAATTAGTTTCCTGACATTTACACTGAGCGCTTGGACTGGAGTAATTTACAGCACAAGGAGGACAGCACAGGTGTGTGGAGGAGTGTTGACATGTATAAAAGCCTGGAGCGCAGTTTGTATCAGAGCTGATGTGTGTGTGTGTGTGATATATCATTGGAATGATTTTAATGGATTCACAGTCGTTTGTTATTTGGTTTACAAGCTTTTTAGTTTTTCATATTTTATTGATGGTGTTAAGTTATATTTCAATAAATGACACGTCACCTCATTAAATACGACATTGTAAATATAATGTTTTAACTACAACTAACTACTGCAGAGATGCAGAGCTTCGTGAGCGTCCCCCAGTGCACCGCTCTGGTGCAGCCATGACATCATGGTGGGAAACACAGGGTCCATCAAGTGGAGAAATGAGCAGCTATTTACGTGTTAAATGGAGTTTCTGCTACAAGCTTGTGGTTGAATGATACTCATCATATCGAGATGAGATTATGGTTGTCTCAAAGTCATCGCTCCCTCCTGCATCTGCATCCCCCTCCTCCTGTCCCTCCATCCCCCTGCTCCCTGCTGCACAGCTCTATCGACATTCAGTCATCCTGACAGATGTTTCAGTCACCTGGGATTAAAAAATGGAGGCAGGGGTGATAGATCACCTGCATATTGAAGGATACCCTTTTTATAAATGGCCCTACATACTGTAAACGGCAAGCAAACCACAATAAAATACACTTTAGATTGAGAGCAGCTTGGGAGACAGATTGCAGAGTCAGCGTTCTGAAAGCGGCACACTGTTTAAGGAGTTATTAATTTGACTTATGGGATGTTGCATGAGGCCAACGCTCGGGATGGAACATACACACACAGTAAAAGATAACAGAAATCCATACATGGTTAATTTATGGGCAGCTTCAGGACTCCTCACCCAGTCTGGACCTTTGTCTCCCAGAGAAATGTCTAACGGAGCATGAGTGCCATGAAAAGTCTTAACAAAGACATTTACACAGAAATGCTCCAGGGCATCGCACCCCGCTCGGGGAGCTTGTCGGAAATCTTGCTTTAAGAAGTAATTCCTTTTTTTTTTTTGCACAGAAAGGCGAACATGACCTTTTATTCAAGGGTGTATGAATGCTGCATTTTCAAATCATTCCGTTATAGTCAAGGAGGAAAAAAGTGTGAACGCATTAGACAGTGATCACGTCAGTAATTGTTTCCCACATTTTACCATACACCATTTACATATTTAATATTACTATGATAGTAGTAGAACACGTTGACCCACACTAATCAAACGGTGCCGCACAATAACCATTTCATCCATTTAGTGGATTAAAGAAGGAATCAGGGTGGGAACAAAATGGGGATGAGTTAACTCGGTGGGAGGGCTGCACCTCTGAATGCTAATGTGAACAAGAAATTGCAGCGACAGCCGTTCACATGTGACTCACATGTTTGTTTTAGATTCATGGACGTGTGTGGGGGCGGGTTACTGAAAAGGCACGTCTCACTTCTCTGTCATTTCTAGAAAAATACTCGACTGCCGCCATAAAGGCAAACTTGTGATGGGCAGATTTCTGGCAGCAACAACACGTAACTCTGTTTACAGACATGAGTGTAATAGACCACTATGTCATTAATCAGCCCATTGAACTGGCTAATAATATGACTTACATGAGGGAGGCCGAACCACTGGGTGCCAGTTAGGCTTTCTGTTGCTATCAATTTCACAGTGAGCGTTGTCAGCAGCTGTCACTGCGCCTCAACGCAGACTGGGAGTATACAGGAATATCACAGCACATTTTATTTTCTCCTAAAAGAGGAAAGTTGGTGGATTTAACACAAATAGAAGACGGGGGAGTTCATATCCAGACGAGACGGGCAGTGAAACATAAATCGACTGAAATTAACAAACGATGCCAAGCTCAATTAAAAAAAAAATATTCAAATAATTCTGAAGTTCTTTGATTTGGGTGATAAACAGTTCCATAGTTGGGGAATATTGGCCAGAAACTTCTTTGCTGCCTCCTCATTGGGTCGGAGGAATCTGCAGCCTGCAGCCTTTGATTCCACATTAACGCCACAGGCTGAAACAGTCCTCACATCCTGAAAAACATCCTCCTAGTCTGGAATCAAAGTCTTCCCTCCGAGTATTTCTAATTGATTCCCAGTGGTGCTGCGCTGCACGCTGGCACGACATGTGAGATATCGAGGAAGGGACGAGCTGCTCTCCTTCTTTCAGCCTAAAGAAAACAATCGGCTCAAATCACAGAGAGGCAGTTGCCCCGCTCCGCCTGTTGATTCTGGACTTTGATATCAGGTCATTCAATACTAAATCACAAAGCAACGGGGCCAACAATCCGGTCCCTGAAGTGCAACGCACAGATGTTGCTGGATGAGATGTGATAATAATTAGGGAGGAGAATGCAGCAGAAGGAACAGAGCCTGGCAGCCTGATCAGGCAATAAGGAATTACTGGAGCACAAGTCATAAAAACACCACCTCTACGACTTTCAGGTTTGCTTAAGGATTAGGTTAGCATGATTATGAAAACACTGATAATTCAATCCCAACCCCAGCTTCTGTCTGTCATCTATAGGTGCCAGAGGAGTTCCAAGTAGAATAAACACGACTGGGCTCCCTCCCCGGAAACATCCAGAGCGACTATCTTTGATTAAAGATTTTCTTCAGCTTTTTTCTTTCCTGCTCACAAGGATGATTCCTCAAAAAGATCCAGGCTCTCTTAAATAGCATCACATCAAAGTGCCAAGCATACCCCAGCATCTGATTGGATTTATTTTTTGTGTAAGGGTGTAATCACAGCCTCTTTTTTTGGACCAATATATTCATTACAACTCCAAGCAAGATGAATTTATCAAATCTCCGAGCCCGGCTCGCGTTCCGAAGCTGCCAAGGCTGATATCATTAACTTCACATCTCATTTTGCTGCTTCACATGTAATTTAGCATGCCATCTGGTACCGTGTGGAGGCCCGTCCAAGAACTCACACAGCATCCTGCTAGAATTACGACACTTAACACTTCAATTGAAAATGTAAACAATAATGAAAAAAAACACTTGATGCATATTTTCCAACTGTAGCTAATCTGTGCCGATGGATCCCTTTCAGCTAAATCCTACAGCCTGAACTTTAATATACGGTTTTGTGTTGGTCTAAGAACCGGGCTGGCAGAGATATAACGCTCAGAGTTGGGGCTGTACTTTCCATTTCCCTGCTTATTTTATTCCCATTCTCTTTTCAGACTAGAACATTAGGAGGAAGACATCACAATGAACATATTGAGAACACTTAAGTTCTGCAATTATGCCTCACAAAGACTGGCAATGCTTGTGGTGGCGGCTCACGGTGGTTGGTTGTCATAGCAACACACAAGTTTTTCAATTGGCACACAGCAGTGAGAAATAATGAGCAGCGAAGACATGCCACTGACGAGAAGGAAGAGAAAAAAAAATCACCTCAGCTCAGTGGTTGGAAGAAGAAAAGTATATTTACTCAAGTAAAATTGTTTCCACCCTAGCCTCTATGTACAAATACTACACAGTATTCCGTTCACTTGATTTCCTTTATTATCTGCTCCAGACCAAAAACTGGATTAATAAAGTTTCTTTTTGAAGGAATAAGAAGAGTTTCAATGACTTTAACTTTCAATACTTATCACGTGGAATAATAATGCCTCTCTTGTTTCTATTTGTAATGGAATACTTCTTACTTGGTATTATTAGAGAAGTAAATTGGCCTACAGGGCCGGGGTTGAGCCTGAATTCAGCAACTACCTGTGAAAAAACTGGAAAACACAACATGATGCGTGTTTTTGTCCTAGAAAATAAATTGAATTTTACCAATTATTTTTTTTATCTCCCCCTGCACAAAAGTTTGGGAACCACAGCTCTGCTCTCTGCGTCTGCTGTGAAATATTGGACAATTCGTCCCCTTTTGACCTCGAACAGTTCTTTAAATGAAACAATCTGAGAAGTTTAGAGGTGGAATCTGTCTCTGTTGACAACAATCTGAGAAGTCGCAAGAAGCCAGAAGCGGATGCTGTGTCTCTGGAGGGACTGGGACACACTGTTTTAGTTGCTAGAATATTAAGGAAGCTTGTTAAATGTTTTCAGGTCTGGAAGGTACTAATTTAAATCTCAGCACACAGAGGAAATGTAGTTTCTTCCTTTTCTTTCTGTTCGTATCACATCCCTTATTCACATTCACCACTGACTCAAAGAAATAATTACTGGACTGAATCCACTATTGGGAAATGGACTCTAGAAGGTCAGTGGGCAATTCTCGTTCTCGTGGGCAGAGGAGACGAAGGGCTGGACTGGACATCCCTTCCGTCTTGTCTGGCCCCGGTGAGATTACCGGCGATGTAATAGGATCGTCCATTTTCTGTAATGGAACACAGAAAGGCTAAGCCCTGGCTTGAGTCTGACTCACACTCCGGATCAGCGTCAAGGCAACACCAACAAAAGCAATATAGAAGGTGCAAACAGTACATACGTACACAAGCTGGGAGGAGGAGGAGGAGGAGGAGGAGGAGGAGGAGGAGGCACAGCGGTTGTTTTGCAAAAGCTTCCAAGCCACCAAAATCCCTGCTGAGCCGTAATGAGAAGTGAGACAAGTGCGATGGGGAAGGCTTTGACTGGATTTGTTTGTACGATGCCGTCATGGATTCCATGTTGTTTAATTGGCTCATTTGCAAACTGATGATACACGTTCAGAGATAATGGAGATTCTGCATTGAAATGCACAACACAACGGCACATAGTAAAAAGGCTGGAACTGGTACAAATGATTTCTCCCTTTTTATTGACGACTTAAACATCACGCTCCCGACGCCGAAATCAATCAGCTCAGTGTGTCTGACATATTGAGAATAAATACTCGAGTGTAGTCTGGAGTTATTTCCCGTGAATCTGCGAGGATGCTGAGATGCAAAACCCGTAATTTGGTCTCTTGAGTCGATCCCATGAGTGTTTCAAGGGAAAGCCTTCAAAGGCTCAAAAGGCTCCCAGTTTATATTGTCAATAGATGATTTGTTCCAGCGGGGGAATGTTTTGCAAAAGCAATTCCGTCTGAAAAGACTTATTGACTGAATCATCCTTTTTAAAGGCTGGTCCTCAGAAAGCAGAGTGAATCCAGTGTTCATGAGATTCGGATTCTGTGCTCGCTCTATAGAGAAGCTTCTCCAGGTTAAGCCGACTTTGGCCGGCTGTCACACGTCTGCTAGGTCGCTATAGCAACTGCACTTCATTCTTTAAAGCAGATGCAAACGGCATCGCATTATTTCAATTCAGCAAGACATTTATCAAAGCAGATAAACACCGTTGTCTGCTCCCTATCCCAGGGCTTGGAATAGTAACCATCTGCTCTGACAATTTCTCAGAGAACAACATTTGCAATTTGCCTTAATGAATGTTCAGACACAGCAAGTGTCGTCAGCCTCCGCACTGATGTGGTCTGAGGATGTTAATGAAACCTGCTGAGGGTGCAGGAACAGAAATATGAAGTTGGCAGTTACATTAGCCACGTCCAATCCGTTCACGTTATCTTAAAGAACGGGAGGCGATGCCAGCAGCAGCAGCAGCAGCAGCAGCAGCAGCTCGGGGTGTGTGCTACCAAACTCCTGCAGAGAGATGAGGTGGTGACCGATGCCAGAGGAAGTACAGAGGCACTTTAAAAAGTCCGGTTGTGTGTTGATCATCCTTGAAAAATAGGAAGTTACGTTTCTGCAGAAAGCCTCAGAAAACTCTTCAACGTCCGACTGGGTGACCAACCAATCACTGTTCTCGTTGCACATGCTGAGCTAACGTCAGAAAGATAATTCATGTCCGCCGCTCTGATAACACCCTTCAGCGCATGAACAGGAAATGAGGAGGTGCAATAAAAACAGGTTCCGTAAGCTGCCTTCTAAAGTGGGAATCTTGTGACGCCTGAGCTTGTTCAGAGACACCTGTGGTTAATGATGGCAGCAGCAGGTCCCATAATTCTGTTTGAGAATATCAGGGAATAAAAAAAAGGAGAACTTAACCTTCATTTCGCTGCTCACGATGACTTCCTCAGAACTCCATCAGAGCAGAGCAGAATCACTTCTCTGCTTAATTATTTGCTTTCTGGTCAAATCCTGTTCATTAATCATCTGAGTAAAAACACACTGATGACGGGGATCTGTTTTTGTTTATCAGAGCAGGCTGGTTAAAGAGATGGGAGCGACGAGAGAGGAAAGCATGTTCAGGAGCTTTGGCAAAAACAAGCTCACCACAGGGGTGCTCCGCTTTCCAAACTGGTGCTTGACCTCTATCTTTCAGTGCGAGTAAGTAACAAGCTCCCAGGAGAACGGCACCTGAGGACGCACTAATGTTCGTCTTTTATCTTCAGAGGCTTCCGCTCCTTTTGTTTTGGTTATTCATGAATTTGAAACGGTGTGTTCCTTAAAAGAGGAAAACGCTGGCACTTTGACCCGTCGCTGGATTCCCAGAAACACGCATTTTTGTCCGCTGAAGCACAACTGAAACTCTGACTGTGCACGTAGGACGCACTTAACCCGCTCAAGTCAAAACCCAATGGGGAGTCCTTGTCCGTGCAATTTAATGCACCTGTTTTAACCTGGGGTCGCTGCACAAGCAAACACCACCCACGTCAGGTGGATATCCCACCGCATTGATTCAATATATTTACTACATCTATTGTGTTCAGGTCCAATCATCATTAAACAATATCCCACGGTGACCATTACTCCTGATGGGATCAGTAGTGTCTTAGCGACACAAGATGCTCGTTTAATTTACGCCACCACGAACATTTCTATTTACTTCGTGACCCAATTCAATTATGTGATGTCGTGATCACTGCGATAGTCATTAGTGTTTATTGTAATTACCGGCTGTGATTACTCACCAGAGGAATCGGGGATATTCAGTCGTAGCCGGCAGTTTATGGTTTAACAAGTTTAATCCATCTACAGATTAACGGCAGCTGGTTAATATTTCAGGACCTTGTAGTGCAGAGGTCACTGCTGCCACCATGGAGCCAGAGGGTCAGCGACCTCCTGCACCTCCTTCCTCTGCTGCCACATTGACAGCCACAAGAGGGACCTGCTGGAATCATGGGAATCCTGCGAGTGATATAGAATTTTTTAGGGGGAGTCAGAGCTGAAAGCTGCCCTGCTTGCTGATGTGTATGCACGGCTGTGCTTGTTTGTGTGTGGCAGCTCCCAGATAAGTTGCACAGCCTTATCTCCTCTTGTGCTATCAAAGAACTCGAGCACAATTCAACCCAGATTTGAAGTAACATCTGGCTCCTCGTTCCAGCCGGGCCCTCAGGAGAACCGGCGCCGCTGCCTCCTTCAGACTGGAGAAATCAAAAAGCGCCCTAACGACATCTGGTGTTTCATCTCAACCACCACTGTCCGAGGAGGAGGGGAAAACAAGAAGCTGTCAGCCGGTGAATTAAACTAGTATCTCTCATTTTAATTTTCACATGAATAATGCACCAAACACGTGAGCTCCTCATCTGCAGCTGATGAAGCCCTGCTCACTGAGACATCATCCTCATCACAGCCGACAGTTCCATTTGCTAAATCGAGTCCAAACTAGCTTTCGTGTTCGATTACACCATTCGCTGTTTGTGTCTGTAAAAGCTCATTAATGCAAAGCTGCTATTTCCTGCCACACGCCATTAAGCTCATATACTGGAACAAGCAGCCGATAAACACGTATTATGCATATCGCAGGCTTTTAGAACACCGACGACTGCAGCTGGACCTAACGAACTACCTGCAGCAGCATTTCATTTGGAAACAAGACGCATCATGGGACCACACTCTGACATTTCAATGTGTAATGCATCTGGTTTGCTGAGGTCCCAGAGCAACTTTGAGCTTGACAACTCCCCCCTCCTCCTTCTCCCCCCCCGCCGTCACCACCACTGCTGCATGCCCACCTCCCCCTCCTCCTCCTCCACAGGGCTGTTTGTTCGCAGGTTCAAACAGAAACGTGAGATGAGACCCGATGGACACAAACACCAGTGCAACAGAAGGAAATTGGGAACTGAATGAAAGAAAAATCAATTATTCCAAAGCCCCTTATTAACAATTAGTGCTGGTGAGGGGGCTTTCTCCTGCTGTTATTGTGGCTGATTGTTCTGAGGCAGCTGGGGTTGTTTCAGCACTGACTGCCGCCTGAGACGACTCCAGACAGTTTGTGGGTCTGCAACTTTTAAGCATAAACTATGGAGGGGGGGCAGGCTGACATTGCAGGCAAAGAGCAAACTGAAACTCTGTACTTTGTTTTTAAATTATCAACAGAAACGTCCACCTTGAACATGAACACACACACAAAAAAAAAACAAAATGACAAAACGAAAGAAAGTGAACTCTGGATCCTTCCATCAACACTCATGTGACTCTATAAATGTAACGGTGCCCACAGACAACACAGGTGAGAACCTTCCTGGTGGAAATAATCATTTCCTGTAATTAGTGGGATTTTAGCCAATAACTCAGTGTGACAAGGAGCCAACAAAGACGGTACCCTTCACCTGACGACAGCCTCATCTGTGAGCTGCTGTTTAATTGCACTCCACTTAGAGCTAATTTCCCATTACAGAAGGTAAATGGTGTTAAAGAGTATAGAGTGATGCACCAGGGTGTTAAGCGCACCTCTGTCATGGAGCTTGAATACTGGTGTTATCATTCACTTCCAAGTGATGTGTGAATGTCGACACCCTGCTCATGTGTTTATGTACGAACCTCCACGACCTCAGCTCTGCGCTGACTGCGAACACGACGGGATCAAAGGAGCTTTGATAATGAGTCATAATGCGAACAGGGACACGTGTCGCTGCTTTCAAAGATCATTTGTTCACCTGTGCATTAAAGAGCTCTGTGTTCCAGCTGCGTGCAGTGAGCTGACCTTTCCTTATCATATCTTATGTTTCCTCTTATCTACTTTCATGTGGCAAAAACAAATGTCCCTGGCTACCCACATCAACTTCTGATCGACCGCTCCAGCACCAGAGGCGGCTTCAAAGTTGGGAACACAGTTCATTTCACTTATCTGTGCAGAGGACATGGCCGTTCTGCCCAGGGGCCCCCTGCGGGCCAGGTCTGGTGAACCCTTACATCCAATCACAGCTGCTGAGAGGCTGTTTGGGCAATGATGAGCAGCTGGCTTTGTCACATTGGCCGTGACCGCACGTGACCCCCGGACGGCTCGGCAGGCTGCTCGCTTAGGAAGCTGGGTGTGGGTACCGGGGAGGGAAATGAGCCGGAGAGGGCGCTGTCTGTGACAGGACGCCAGCGGACTACAAGAAAGGGAGAGACGCTCAAGCGTTGCCTGCGCCTCGGCTCCGACTGGCCGACAGCCAGCAGAAGCAGATGTTGCAGGCTGATTCGGCGACTCGCACGCTCCAGGGGGGTTATTTATAAAACGCTCTCTTGGTCAGCTGTGATTTGAGCAATGTGGTAGGCAGGTAGAAGAAGCAGTTGTTTACAAAAGTTAAAATGTTGGCTTGGGATGCCCGCCCTTGCCTCGCCCATCGGTGGTGGGGGAGTTGATGTAAAATAAGTTTGCCCCCCGGTTACGCTTTCCCAGTCGAATGAAAAAATAAAAGGAGGACAATGCTAACAAGCAAGACATTACAGTTCATTCTAATGGGAGCCAACAAATCATTCAAAGCTGCGTCTAAATGTCATCTGGAGATATAACCTGTGCAGAGAGGTTAGGCCACGCTAAAAGATTGTGCTGGAAGCCAATGCAATTATGTTTTTATGAAGTATAAAAGTCGTTTCAGAGCATTTAAATCAAACTGTGTCATATCCAGTTTGGATTTAATGATTTATTCTTTCATTTGGCCCAGGGAGCACAAGTAGAGGGTTATTACTCTGATACTTCACTGACTTGATGCACACCAGAGGAAGAGCTGGCGTCTCTGTTAAACTGGTTTGCAGAAGATCCAGTTTAAGAGCCAGTCCAGCAGCGCTGACATCCTGAATAACAGCAGGTACTTCAGTTAAATATTAGCAGCTTAAGTACTGCAGTAAAAGTACTTGTGTCTATAAAATGGAGTAAAGCGTAGCAACAAGTTAGATACTACAAAACATACTACAGTACATGTCAGGGTTCTGCTGCAGTGTAGCTGCTGTATTGGACCCATTTAATCACTATCCAAAACTCTTTGGAATATTCATAGGCTGAACCGAAACTTGAAAAATGTACTTGTTGAGAAAGTGAAGATCAAATTTAACTGAAGCCCCAGGCTCAGCTCCCTGCTGAGAGGCAGGGGGTGTGAGAGGACAGCACGTGGACAGAGAGATGGAGGAGGAGAGAGGACAGGATGAAAAAAAAGAGAAGTGGACAGTGTCAAGTTCAAATTCTCTCCTTGTGGCATTCTCACTCAGAAAAAAACTAAAATCTAAATTCTGAGAGGCAAGAGCATGACATAAATATCTGCAGCCGTCTCTGCCCCTCAAAAGCAACAGCAGCCGCTGCAAGAGAGCAAGAGGGCGTCTGGCAAAAAAGGCTGAACCGTAAATTGACGGCGTTCAGAAGGGGACTGTCTTGTGTCTGTGCCTCGTTCCGACACAGGCATTTTCTGTGGGGCTGCACACAAACCTCCAGAACTTAAAAGCAAGGAGGGACGGCTTTGAAGCTTTTCCTGTGAAGTAGCTGCAGGCGGTCGAGTTTCGCATTAACATTAATTTAACATTTCAAAGCGGGAATGGACGAGCATTACAGCTCTGACAAAGCGTGGCGATGAAGGAGCGGACCGGGAAACACAGAGGATCTATCCGTTAGATTAGAACGCAACGGTAATGTAAAACAAAACTGCACGTGACAGCAACATTATGCAGGAGGTAAGTGAACACTTGTGCTTCTGATTAAGTCTCCCCCCTTTCTATCCAGACTCCAGAACGTCTCAGGGTGCTCACTTTGAGGAGTTGGCAAAGAGTTCTGTCTCTTTTCAAGACCAAAACAATACTGCACATATTCATCACCCCGGAACTCCTGAATGTGTCAGATTCAGCACTTCTCTGACAAACCAATGACCCATAATGCAACACTGAAGTGAAATAAACCTTGTTAAAATCTGTTTGTCAGTGGCCTTCACACCAGACGACAGATTCCAGAAGCTATAGCATCAGATATCACCACTTAAAGTTCAACCAATATAAAACTCACTAAGGTGAATACATAGCAACGGTAAAAGGTGGATTTTACATCTACAATATAAAAAAGAGCTACTACCATTTTAAATGCCTCTACTTAGTTTTAAAGTGCATTAATAGGCGCTGCCTCATGAGCCATTATTCCTGCACAACTCTCTCTCCTAACTGGTGCTAAAGAGGTAATAGAAATACTGCTGCTGCTGCTCTCAGGAAGAGTGGAGAAACAGATGTTCACACACACACCTGCCATCCCGCACTGTCAGCTCTACCGGTGCATGTGTCTCTCACCTGTTCTGAAGCAGTCTCAGTGGGCTTCCGGGTCACAAACCTGTCAGCACACAAGACTAACTTTAAATGTCGAGGTTCACATCAGAGTTTGGTTTGAGTATTAAGTTATCACTCACGCTGGGTCCAGTGTGGGTCTGTGCCCAGGTCATCTCCACCTCCAGCTCCAGGGCAGATTCTGGAAAAACAAGACTGAATATGATTTCATCACTATTATTTAACACGGCTTTCCTCCATTATTGGTGGATGCTCTGCGGGCAGAGAAGGAATCAGGAGGTGAACATGAATAACTTGAGGCATTAAAGGTGATGCACATGAAAGCATCATAACCATTTCTATTTATGTAGTTCACCAGTGACCAGTGCTGCATGCTTGGTTTGGAAGCAGGCTCTATATAATGACATTAAGGTGTGTGTGTGTGAGAGAGCCTCTCTAAAATTAAACTCAGCTAATTGAGTGGTCTGTTGAATCCTCCACTCCTCTTCCCATCACATCCCAAGGTAACAGCGTCATATGTCGTCACCGTAAAGACCGGATCAGAGGACACGCCTCACTCTGAGGAAACGTTAAACAATGTGATGTTAACATAACCTGACGGGAGCACCATTGAGGATTCCCATCAACCCTCCTGCGTCTCACACCATCACGTTAAGACACACAACCCGCCACTTGTTTCTAATCCCGCTTTCGACGTGCAGACATCTATAGAATTGGAAAGAAATGAGGTTTTGGCAGGCAGGGGGATGAAGTGAAAAGCTGTCCACCGTGCTCCCGATCCTCACATCAAAACATCACCCAACCTTCACCGGACGCAGAGGAGCCGGGGTGTGGGACAGATTTCCAATTCCTTCATCTCGCAAAGCACTGGAAGCTTTTCCCCCTTTGAAGAAACGATCCAATCTCCCACCGCCTTCGGACAACTGAAGCTGACCCTTGATCAAGTCCTGCTTCACTGTCTGGGCTTTTATTGTGAAAATACTTCCCATTGTGAAGCTGAATCAGTGCAGTCACCTAGATATTTATTTTTCTAATGAACAGCTCCCAAGAAATATGGTTTGACATTTGGACAGTTTGATTCATATTCTGCCGTTTAACCTCGTTCCGACTCACAGAGCCGTGCTCATCTTCTCGTATCACTTCTCCACAGTGATTGATACGGCAGAGGACGAGACAAAGAGACGAGGGGCGCAGCATCAATCATCATTTGTACAGGGTCACTGGTGTGAAGCAGGTCTGTCCCGTCCCCTCCCGTCCTTTTGAACGCACTGTCCAGTTGACTTTCCGCACCTGGACCCCACAGTGATGATCCTCGCACAGAGAATTTAATGGACGCGGTGGAGCACACTCGCATTTTACAATCCTATTAGTTATGACCGTTTAATTAGTTTGACCTGTCGGCGGTATCGCATTAACGTTCAGTCAAGACCAGTGTAGAAAAAACCTTCTTGCTGGGAAGGACAACAAGAGAATCTGCTGCAGTTCAGGAAACAGATTTGTATTTTCCTAATATTTCAAAAAATATCACACACACTAATGGCTGTGTTCTGCGAGCAGAGGCTCAAATCTGTCGCTGTGTTCGTGCAGTAGTTTTAATTTAAGACGACTCTGAGGTCTCACCACATGGTGAAGTTGTGAAAAGTCATTGAAAGCAGCACACAACGTGCTGCCAGCTCAGACGAGGCAGCAGTAACCCTATCGTGGATCTGAATATAGATATTTAATCTTAGCTGGATGCTTCCCCTTTGACAGCCTGATGCATATTCATTAGCCGTGATATCCACCAGAAGGTTATTATCCATAAATGTCACTATGTAATTAATTAATCCTGTCTGCTGGTTGCTCTCTCTGCCTCAATAATGAGCCAAGTCGGGCCGATTGTATTCACATGCCTGTGTCCAAATATACGGCTCTATTTTAGATTCAGATGACAGAATATTTCACTTCATTAGCAGCAGGAATCGCCGGAGGGCCGCGACAGGCAGGATCTGCGTTCCTGAGCTTCCTGTCAGCGGCGTGCACAGGGTCCTGTTTATCTGTGTCGGTCGTAATGGGGGGTGGGTTGGGGGGAAGAGGGGGTGGCATGACTGAGGGCGAGTCCTGCTCAGCGAGGCAAAGTTTACTCATGATGGAAGGAGAATCACCTTCGATGGGTAATGCAGTCCAAGGAGACAATTATGGGGGTGATTTTGTGCTGTTTAGCAAATTGATTTTTTAAAGCTACCCCAGAGGCAAATCTATTACTGTTGGTTTGAGTTTTAATAAAAATCCAATATGAATTTGCACAAAGCCGAGAGGAGTAACTCTGCCACATTAGGCTAATAGAGAAGAATGCCACGGCTCACGAATGGCTTGCAAATAGTTTGACATTTACCCTGAGATGCACTCAATTATTGGCTGAGCGCTCTGTCCCGAGGCTCTGCTCCGCTGCGTGTGGGGCTTTCTGCGGTTATGAGCTACATGAGCTTTAAGGGGACACTGTAACACATGTTCTGACGATATGTGGCAGAAGCGTGTGTGTGTGTGTGTGCACGGCGGCCTCGCTGCGGGAGAGATAACATCATAATTGCGAGCGCACGTCAGATCCCCGCAGCACCACTCGGGTGTAAAGTGTTCTTGGGTAAAACACAGTGAATTGGCGAAATGTATAAAACATAAATGTAAATGGGACAACTGGAGCAGAGGGCCCTCAGCTTCCTTCACCCAGCTGCAGGAAATGTTTGCCGCAGATACAGGACACAGGCAGGTTGTGCATCCTCACATTGTTAAAGAAAGTTGCCGGCCTGCTAATTATCAAACAAACCAATGCAGACAGAACAGAACTTCCTTGGCAGAGGAAACTTCATTAAGATCCATGAATTATTCACCGGGAGATATGTGAACATTTCCAAAAAAATAAATAACTCCCTATCTTGCAATGTGAAAGAAAGAGATAAAGAATTCCTCGACTGGCACCAAAAGTTACTGAACTCTAAGGAAGCTAATGTTGCTTCCAATGAGCATCTCTCCTGGTTTGATTTTTAAAAGAGTGCTGCACCGCTCCTGCATCTTACTCCAGCGAGATCTCAAGGAAAGTTCCTCCAGACAGAGGCAGGAGTGAACTCCAGGAGAACACTGTCAGGGATGTGTGGACGGGCGTGAGGCGCATTACAGGCTCCGACATCAAACACAGTCAGCGGGGCGGCGGCCGAGACAGAGCAGACGAGCTGAATGTGATTTTCCATGGGTACACGAAGGGCATCCCCAGCTGCGCTCTCACACAAAGTCTCCACACCCCCTCAGATCCTGGAAATCCCAACTCCAACCTCCACAGAGATAATGACGCCACCACGAGGCACTGCAGGGATGAGTGGAGTGAGACGCCAGTACCGACAGGTCCTGAGTGATGGAAGTACTGGAGAAATGTCCTTACCAGACCAAGGTGAGGGTGGACGATGCCTGAGGATGAGGGTGTAGGGGGGATCTGCACCTGCAAGCCACAAACATCTCCAATAAATTAAAATGTTTCAATCCAATCAATCTGTTGAATTTAATATCAGGACATTAAGCTTATTTCCTGTGTCTCAGTCAACTGTAACTTCCATCTGCTCTCACAGGAATCAAACCTTGATTTACTCATGTCTGCTTTTAATTGCAGAAATGAAAGAACGACATTGAACGACTCAGATAAATAGCGGGCATGGATTCCATTCATTCCAGAGGAGCAGTAACAGACGGACTCACTAATGTCTCCTGCAGCTCAGAGCCTGATAATGAAAGAGCCCCGGCCCTCAACGCGCAGAGATAAAGTGTCCAGCACGCGTGGCTTCACCGGTATTTCCGCCTTAATGTATTTATCTGTGTCTGCGTTGAATATCAAAAGGCCCCTCGCACTGCATCACTCTGAAAGAGTTACAACCTGAAGTAATTTAGGCCTTCTCCCCTGGAAAATCCTGCCGACGTGTCCTTGAATGCCGAGCCCCCGGTGCGAGCAGCCACAAAGCTCTCATTTGTCATCTGGATTGTGTCTCAGGTCCGCTCCCAGTGTCTCGCTTGTTTGGGACAAAAAGGAAGAGATAGCATGAGGGCTGTTTAATCGCTTGATGTTCTGTTGCTTTTAATAAGAAAAATAGAGGTCGAGTGACTTTGTTCCGTTCCTGAGAGCAGCACTTCCCGTGCGAGCTGCTCTGAAAGTGAATTGCTCGGCGCGTGACGTGACCTCCTGTCTGAAACAAACATTATGTTGCGTGGCTCCTCTTCATCGGCTGCTGTTGAATGTGGCATGTTTCAAATTCAAGGATAAGTCTCGTTCTGGCACGTTCAGCTGTGACATAGAAACACTCGCTGCTGAAATGCTGGTGACGGCTTTCAGGTCAAATACAGTGTCTTTTTCCTCCACTTCACAGAGCACAGGATGGAGAGCACCGAGGTCAAGAAGCAGCTTTGGTGCACTAATGCTGGAACATTATTTGTATTGCTAGAATAAAGGCACGGTGCCTTCTTTCTTTCCCTCCGTCTGCTTTAAAATAAGAGGAGCAGGCACAAAGAATATTCCACAACAAGTGAAGTCACATTCAGCCCTAACTGCTGTGGGTTTTTACTTAGAGGTGGATATCATAAAGTAAACTTCATATTATTATCACTCAGTCAGGCTCACATTAAATATTGTGAATGTCTTTTTTCTCTCTGGCTCTGCTGCCTCCTGCCAGAGACAGAGCCACGCTCCTTTTCTTTAATCATACCGGTGTTCTAGATGAGAGTGTCAGAATCAGAACACTCACACACACACCTGCTGCTTCCCATCTCCTCGCCTGTCAGCCCAGAGGAGGGACGAGCCTCTGCTGGGAGAGTCTGAAATCCAGCAGATTAAGGAGGTGGTGGGGTGGGAGAGGTTTGTCCGTGCCAAACTGCTCTGCTGGATTTCCCATGTGCCTCAGCGTCTGTGGAGAGCTCCACTCGCACGCTGGTTAAATTTCAGAAGTGACGATTGTGAGTGTGAAATTTCTGCACGCACACCGGCGGGAGGAAACTTTGGGGGGGGGGCGGGGGGGTTCTTTAAACCAGTCTTTCCACAACTTCTGTCATAGTTGGGCTTAAGGTGTGCACGGCATCATGGGAGTCCCTGCAAAGGGAAAGATTAGAGGAGGAATGTTACCTGAACTCTGCTGTCTGCTCCTGTGTGGGCCGGCACACCTTCGCTGTTTGTTTAACTTCCCGTGTGAAATAAAAAAGCAGTCAGCTGACCGTGCAGTGCAGTGGAGGGAAGGACGACTCCGTGTTTGATGTGCAGACTTCCTCAGAGCCCCTGTGGTCGATGAAGCTAAAGTTTGGTTCCTTATGTTAACAGGGGCCCTTGCCGCTGGGCTCCAACGGGCTGCCCGCTGTGTCCCTCCCTCCCTCACGTGGGAGGAGGGAGACGTCTGAGAAACATTATCTGCTGACTTCAAATGAGCACTGAAGAGGGGGCAGCTTTGTTAAGGAAACACCGCGGCTCCTCCGCGCCATTCAGAATAGATTTAATTCCTCCTTTGAGCAGAGCTCCTCCGTCTCTCTGTTTTATCATTAAAGCTCCTCGACTGTTTCCAGGAAGGAAGGAAGGCCAGATTTAGATGCAGCACAGTTACCACAGAGTAATCTAGGTTTAGGGATGACCTTGATGAAAATAGCTCCCTGTCCTCGGGAAAAAAAACTGAGCTCCACAGTGGAAAAAAATTAAAGGCTATTAAAGTTGTGCCTTTGTGGAGTTGTCAGCTTTTATCAAACCAGACTAAAATGAGTACAATTACAGTGCAGGGGATTAGAATGAAATGTTCACCCAGTATCAGTATCAGTATCCTGTCGCTTCTGGAGAGGGGTCAGCCTTACTCGTCACCTCACGGAAAGCAAAGGAAACTGAAAATGAGAGACTTGTATGAGGTTCTCAGCACTTCTTCTCACAGTTATCTCCATGTTATAAACAGACATATAAAGGAGAGGCATCATTTCAACGACCACCTGAGCTTTGTGACAGACGATCAATTTAAATATTTCTGACTGTGAGAGATGCTGCCCTATGTAAATAATTAATAAGTACCTCTGGATGATTCATACTGTAGTCACCCGTACTGTATCCCTTCATCCGCCAGGCACATTCACAGACAAATACTGCAGCAAAATATTACCTCTGATATCCACTCAGGAGCTGGAGAGGCACAAATGAAAACCACACAAACCACAGCGTCTCACTCTCTTCTACCAGGACATGTTTATTTACAGCGAATGACAGGAGTCACAAATGTTCCACGGGTACGTACAGAGAGACATCAATAGATCCCACCTCCTGCACAAAGCAAACTCAGCGGGGACAGTCTGAGGGGACGCAGGGAGCATGGGGGGTGGGGGGGGCAAAGAGGACACGCACTGTACACTGAGCTCAAACACACCTGTATTACCCCTTTACAGAGAAAAGGCATGGTGGAGGAGACAGAGAGGGAGAGGGGGTGGTGAGGGGAAGGGGAGGGTGGGGGTGAGAATCATATTCAAATACAAAAGAACATGTACAAATCGCATAGCCTCCAGGCACTGTGCTCCCATATTTACAGTCGTCGTAACAGGCAGTGGCACCACTCCATGGCAGGACCATCGCTCTGAGATATGCAGGTACAAGCGCTCCCGTGACAAAACAAAGCCGGCGCTACGAGGGCCCAGATGAAAACCAATGGATTGAACAGAGCTGCGGCGGCAGTGGGGCTCGCAGACACGTGCGCGAGTGCTGCACCCTGGGAATTAATCATTGTCGAGGAGCACATAATCAGCTTTTATCCATCAGAGTGCACTCTGAAACTCTGCGTGAGGGCTCGCCACACTCGAGGGGAGTGGCGCCGCACGTGGATGTTCACGCTGCAGGGCTGCGTAACACCTCAGGCAGCTGGAGAGTGTAGAATATAAATAATTAACTATGTCAACAGATGGATTTTAACAAAATAAAACTGCAAGATTTGGGGATTTCAACTCGACTATTCAGAATTAAGAGACTCTTATTGTGAAAGGTGGGCGCGCACACACACACACACACACACAAACGGACTTACTGTACGTGCAGATACATTCAACAGACACAGATGCAACGTGATTCATTCAGACGAGTGTATTTAACCACTCAGGCACGCACGCTACACGGCGAGAAATCCGATTGAATGCACGGCGTCGGGCTGGCAACTGGTCAAGCATGTCTGTTTCTGTCCAGTGTTGGTGACTACAACCCACAGTCTGACAACGACACTTCCAGGAATTCACAGCATCACGATAAAATTCATTCTGCCGCAGCGAAGAAAGAAAGAAGCAGCAGCAGCAGTGGTACAGTCCACAGTTGCCTCCATGGTGGACCGTGCTGCAGCGGCATTGGGCCACAAGAAAAGAAAAGAAGGCACACTAATGCCAGGATTACTGCCTCCGTTAAAATGCCGTAGAATCTCTTTAGGGAAAGTAAATCATCATAAAAGCAAATATTACACCATCACTGAACTTCTGACCCAAACACAACATATGCAGGAAATTAAAAAGTAAACTGCTTTTCTCGTGATTTTCTCAAACAAAACAAAACAAAAACAAACAAACAAACAAACAAACAATAAGAGCCTGTTGCATTTGGAAAAACAAAACAAAACAAGACATCCTTTAGAGTATATTTACATAAAAGCTTTGTAAAATATTCTTTTTTTTTTCCACCTATGTACAACACGTGACAACATCAGAGAGAACAGCGACCAGACCAAGAAAAGAAAAAATAAATGAGACAGAAATGATGTCGGCTCATTTCCTGTGAGGATGTAATGGTGGGGATGTACGCCGGCATGGAACCACCATTTCCGAGCTGTGTATCCACGTGCTGGCAGGTTCAGTTAAAGCCTCTGGAAGCACGTGGACACACACGAGTAAAGAATGACATCAGTGCACGTGTGTGGTTTACCGGCTGCAACACACTCCTTCTCTTTGTCCAGATTTTGTGCCGTTTTCTTAGATTTTCCAACAAAAACAAACTAAACCACGGCAGCCCTTCCTCCAGACGACAGAAATCATTGATAACGCCCAGATTCTTCTTAATAATTCACAACGAGTTTTTAACGTTTTAAATGTTACAAATGGCCCCCTTCAACAAGTTAAGCCCCTGAATCTCATGAGCAGTGCTTCTCCTGTTGTTTTTGAAGCGCACCAGAAACACCACACGCTCCCGCTCATGTGTGCCTCTAATCAGCCAGACAGTTTGCTATTTGGCTTTTAGAAAAATACTGAGACACTAAGGCGCAGGGACAGGAAGCTGGGTTTAAATCATAGTTACGTCCCGCAGCTACTGGGGGCGTGAGCTCCGGGGTGGGGGGGTAGTATAGCATACGAGCGTGCGCCTGCAGTGATGGTGTGAGGGGCCTGAGAAGTTGTTGTGGCGGTGGATGGGGGCATGATGGACAGAATGGAATGAAAAATATAAAACACACGGGCAGAAAGTGAGACAAGCAAAAAAAAAAACAAAAAAAAAACAAACAAACAAACAAACCAATCTACAATCATTGAGAAACACGAGCCTTCCACTGACGCCATGTTTACAAGAACATGAGACATTTATCACTCAGGGTGTCTAAAAGGTTGACCCTCTGCTCCTTTCTATTTTCTCTCTAGTATTTGTATTTACACATGCCTTTCATTCCGGGCATCGTTATAAACAGATATGGTATTTTACTCCACTATTTTCCAGTGTTGTAGTTTCTCTGGGTTTTGGTCTCGTGATCCGAATGTTCTTTTGGTGGCGAGGGGGCCGACCCGTCTCCTCCTCTCTTTACTCTTACGCCTTGCTGTCGTCAGGCTTTGTGTGGAGGCTGTTGTCACCGTGCACTTTGATTTCAATCGTATCCGGCTTGAGAGACTCTTTTCCATTTTCTTCCTTCAACGGTAGCTTCCTGTGTGGGGAGGAGGTGGATGGGGAGTGGTGGATGGGGGGGTGGGGGGGTACGATGGACCGGGTGGACAAAAGCAGATGTGAGATTTGCTGCAGTTCGGTTATCACAGGGACACAGACACAGATGTGAGAGTGATCACCCAGTGGATGTTTTTGTTTGGAGCAGACACAGAGGAAACGCAGCCGTAATGTATAATAATATTTCTGGAGTACTCCAGACGCCCACAGCCTCCACCTTCTCGACCTCCGGGTGGGTGAAGGAGCGAGCGGCAGCGGGGATGTTAGATATAACAGATTCTGCAGAGCTGCACAAAGGAAGAATGCACATTCTTGGCTCTGCTGAATGAGGGGAGGTGGAGAGCACCGTGAACTAAACTGCAAAATAGTTCTTATACAATAAACAGAACGACGCTGAGAAAAAAAGGATGGCAACAGGTTTTATTTATCCTGCAACACTATTAATATCAGACCATTTGAAGGCACGGGTTGAAAATTAGGGGAGGGCTCTTTGTCTTTGATAAACCCTTGAAAAGGATTCAACATTGATGGTGTCAGGAAATGGGTGAGAGAATAACCTGGATGATGTCACACTGACATCAGCGGACCTGAGTAAGATCACCTCAGAGCTGTCGCGTCTCCCACTCGCTTTTAAATTAGATTCATTTCAAGGGAGCAGAAAAAGAAATAAAATCCATGCATGTGTTATTAGGCGGGAGCTATTTGATTGGCCGGCTGCCTCCTGCTCATCTCATCTTACACGTGTCGTGCTTTGGAAAATTCCGCAGATAGACATCACGGCCTTATCTTTATGTTAATGTGGCCGCATGATGAAAATCTAACGAGCCTAACGTTCAGCTAATGTGATGTACGAGAGCTTTAAAGAGCGTTTGGCACCAAAAGACACTTTATCCTGACAGAGTTAACACAGCGATGGGGTGAGAGCCACAGTGGAATAAAGCTGTGACACTGATTTAAATCAAGTCCATTTCTAATATGTACTGCTTTTTTATTCTAATTTCTCCTGCAGTCATGCTGCATTAGGACATTGTGAATGCCCCCTAATTGGGTAATCGCTATTAAATACGAGTCTCTATAAATCCTCTGAGCTATTACAGGTGGCCGAGAGATTAGACATCTCCATCGTTCATATTATTGCTCATAAGCATAACTGACAGTTCAAAGAAAAAATAAAATACGGGCCGTGTGAAATCAGTAATGGACTGAAAATAAAACTGAATGCTGAAGTTTCCACAGAGGACGTCTCCAACAACAACAACAACAATAAACCAGAGCTAACAATAACTGCCGGAGTGCTACGTATTTACACATTAAAGCTGCGAGGAAATCGATACAGAGCATTAGCTTTAACCTGCTTTCACCTCATCAGTACACTCTGACTCCCTGAGTTCATGGGGATTCTGTTCCATTTCCAGCTGTTGTTGTTCATTAAAACTCGTATATCTTGTCATGTGGAGGCAAACCTGAACCTTCAAACTGAAATTATCAGGGCCAATGTTCCTTGGTTACATGACTAATTAAAAGTGTTTCAGGTCCTTGACTTTCAATTTATCTGCAGTTTAATCAAATATTAGATCATAACAGTAATGGCTTTGATTCATGTGATGAAAGTTTTCTCATTTAATTCGCTGATTAAATCCTCATTATGACCATGAAAATCAACTTCATATCCGCATAAAATCACCTCCAAAGAGTCACATTGAAGATGGCTCCCAACTCTGAGTGTGAGCTCCGCGGGAGGGGTTGAACTTCCCGCACAGTGGAGCCAATTTCATGTCCCATTAGCCTCATGCAAACCCAGAGTGGACTTATGTCATCAACATACAGAAACATGTCTTTACTGGGGACATCGATGCCACATGAGCACAAATGCATTTTCTGATAAAATGTCTTAGTGCAGCATTTATTGAAAACCACTGGAGACGTGCAGAGGAAACGGAGCTACAAGTTATTAACTTCTCTAAATGTATAATTGATGAAGGTAACCAGTTCCACTCTGAGTGTTAAAGAGCAATGGGAAATAAAATATACTGACTACAGAGTGGAAAAACTATTTCCAGGTTAATTGTTGGTTAAATAATTTTAATAATGCTGGCGTAACTGTGGCTCATTAAACTCAGCTGAGTGGAGGCACTGCAGTTCTCTATGAAACCACTTTTAAATTAGACTTTCCAAATGTGATTCTCTGGGAAATGTGTGAAAATATAAAAACTTTTTGAATATGACTCAGCCAACAACAACAACACGTGAACTGTCCTCTGCTCTCAGTGTCTGACATGCCCAAGCTGGATCAGACACATCGACACCGATGTCTGGCGTCTGAGGCGAATTCCCCGTGACAACAAAAGAAGGGAAATAACAACACAGGAGAAATAGTCAGCAGAATGAAAATGACAGACTCAGCTTGACTTCGCTTGACGGATCGACGACGTGTCTCCGCCTCACACTGTGACGAGACGCGTTCGATTTCACTCACACGTCCAGCATTGTGTGCTGAGCACATTCGTATCTCTCATCCACCGCCTCACGTGCAGACAGTGTACATACACTCTCCCTAAAAAAACAAAATGAGGTCTGGCACACAAAGGGAAAAGGAAATGCCACTGGGTCTTGACAAGCCTCTTTGATTATATGGCGAGCGCCGGCAGCTGTGTGCACCTCATGGTGGGCTGGGAGATATCAGAACGCGCGTGCAGATGTGTGTTTGTAATCTGTACGCTTCTAAGTGACACCAAAGCACAGCAGGGGCGACTTGTTCTCTCCTCCGCTGACGTTAATTAAGCACCAGGCTATCTGCGACGGGCCATAAAGGCTGACTACAATCCTGCTTTTCAAAGAGAGAAACGAGGTGGCCCCGGGGCCCTTGTTTACGCTCTTATCTAAATCGTTGCCTTTACATTTATATTTTCCTTGGGCATATCGTATCATAGCCGACACCCGGGATCTTACAGCGAGTCTTGATGAAGGACACAGCATCTTGTTTGCTCACATCACAGGAGCGGCGCCTGCCGTCCCTCGCTCACAAACCTCAGAAAACAGACGGAGTTTTTAAAATGTGGTGAGTGCAAATCTGATCCGGTAAAAAGAAAACTGATTTCAAGATTATCTACAGCCACCGAGTGACATCATGCACTCACTGGATCTACAGCTGTGTCTGTAAACAGGGGAAATAATAATAATCCATAAATCCAATAATGGTTTCTCTCTCCAGTGTTTGACCGTGTTTTGGGGCTTCACTCCCTGCAGGACGCCGGAGCCTTAACAATAAATCCAGCTTTGTGTGTTTTACTTCCTGCCATGAGTCATCCGAGTATTAAGATGCTCCACAGTCTGTTCTCCTCCGAGTCAAATCCGTCTCTGAGCCTCGTCTCAGTGTGTTCGTCGTCAGTGTGCCGACGTGCGGCCAGAGCCTTTCTGAAGTTAGTAAAAAAAACAGTCCTGGGTACACATCTGGATGAGGATCATTTGTCAACAGATGTCCTCCAGTGTTGGGTGGGAGGTGAGACAGGGGCCAGACTGGTGCAGGGATTTATTCCTGGATCACTGACTGGCAAGATGGACTGGATTCGCTGCTGTGACCGTCAGCGGCTCTGAATATCCAGACAAACGCCCCCAGACAGGGCGGAGGAAGAGGCGTCACAGCAGTTATCTATGGGATTCCACTGGCTGTTAGTAGCTTGGATATTACTATATCCAGAAAGTTGAAACAGGACTTTCTGTCATAAAACATCACGAGCAGGAGCTTCTGTCCTTTTACAGAGGAGGGACCTCATCGACTGAGATCAGCCTGTTTCCAACATGCACGATGTGCACCATATTTTTGGCCATTAGTCTGATAAATAAAGTCTGAATGCTGGTGTTAGACACGCCCACGCACTGCTGGGGGAGAAGAGAGAACAAATGGCCACTTTCTGGTGCTGCCTCTATATTAAGCATCAAAGTGTTCTCTAGCACGTTTTATTTTCCTCTTGTTGGAAAATAAACTGGGTTTCACTCTGTGGCAGATGAAGGACCAAGGTCAGCCTGTCACTGGGAGAGCTGGGAACACTGGAGCTCACCATGACTCCGCTGAAAACACAGAGGCAATCTCTGGGCATCATGGGAAATGCAGGATGGAGGGTATTTGGATTGGTCCGTATGTTTTGATTATTGCTCCATTACATCCAGAAGATAATAAATATACTAACACAGAGGAGGCTGTAGCTGCAGCATCGAGGCTGGACACGCCTGCGTGAGTGGCTGTAACATGAGGCGGAGACGGAACGTGCATGCTGTGTGATCACTCAGCCCTCCAGCTGTAGTGACTCAGCCCGAGTCAACCCTCACCTCCTCCTTGTCCTCCTCCTCCTCGCCCTCACCCTCGTCTGGCACACAGATGGCTTCTGAAACTAAAATGACCGACTCACAAACCTTTTCTAAAGCGCAGGCGCCGAGTCTGTTTGGCTTTTGGTTGGTGTCTGGTGATCGGATTTAAGATCAATGTTGTTTATTTATGTTTGCTCTCAGAAAACATCCACGGGCTCCAGGCAGATCGCTCCCAATATTTGCATGCACACATCATATGATCATAGAGGTGGAGACGCACACCAAGACGGGAGGTGAATCACAAACACGGCTACAGTCCTACATCATTGATGCGGACCTACACGCTACACATGCACAAGGAGGCGGACTCACGGCACAGTGGATGTAAAAGCACAGATGTTAGTGAATAAGACATAATCAGAGACATACTGTGGTTGAAAAGGTGGTTGGGCGGCTGTTGTAGGTGTACCTATAGCAAATGGTAAAAAGAAAACTCCTTTTCTCATTCGCAGTAGATGAAGACTTTCACCGTGATAAATATTTGATAGGTGAGGCTTCACAGAATAGACAAGGAAGAAGAAACTTTTCTGTCCAAACTGGTGAGGAGTAAATTCTTGAAATCTGTTTGAATTTCTCTGTCTCGGTTTTCTAACATTTACACAGCAAAAAAAAAAAAAAAAAAATCCAACAGATAAGAGAACAGTAGCCAATGTAACATACACCCACAGCAGATGCACCGTCTGCAAGCATGAATGATCTCATGACTGGGAAGAGAAGCAGTTAAAAGTTCCTGTTAGATAAAGATAGAGAAACTCACAGGTAGGCAGCCTTGCCCTCCTCCATTTCTTTGCCCTTGCCGCTGGTGGCGGTTTTCTTGCTGCACAGCGTGCGCGTGATGCACATCAGCAGGCCGCAGTGACGCAGGAAGAAGCAGCTGACGTCCACGAGCACGAGCAGCAGCAGGAGCGCTCCCAGGCCAAGGCCCACCACCGCCCCCAGCCCCAGGCCGCTGAACAGGGATTCTGCTAAGGCAGTGAAACGCACACGCAGACAAACAGACGCCCAACACAGAGAAAACACTGTTAGCAAGTTTGATTCACACACACAGGGTCAGAGAGAACAGCGTCAGTAAAGCTGGGGTTCGTTAGTCGGCTCGAGGACAGGCTCATCTTCTCAGGATATTTCTGACCTCCGAGTGGAGGTCTGCCTCCCCACATACATCCGAATGTGGAGAGTGTGAGACGGAGAAATGGCAAAGCTGAACCGTCGAGCCCACTCACGGCCCAAAAACTTTTCAGCGTGGTTACTTTCAGAACAACACGGAGGTCAGAGAATTCCTCCGGAGCCAGCTGGAGAGTTTCGAACACGTAGATAAGTCCTAATCCACTAACGCCTGGACTCCACACGGCCCTCAGTGGAGAGCCTCAATTATTACTGTGGATCCACCAAATTTCCTCCAAAACAAATCAATGTCAGAGTTAAAGTTCTCTTTTAGATGGAGTCAATATAGGGGGAAGTTTTCAGGACTTAACGTGAGAAGGAAAGGAGATCTGGGGCGAACGGTGTAACCTTCTGAATTCTCTTTAATATGAGGTGATTGCAGCTTCCTATCTGTTAAAGAGCCGATAGATGAACCCATTGCATGAAGCTACAGCAGCAAACATATTTTTCACCCTCAGGCTGTGCACGTACTTTATCTATCGTGAACCAACTGTCAACAACCAGCTCCACAGGTGGAGAGGTTCGTGCACGCTGCACCACACTGCATCAGCACATCCACCACCCTCCCCCCTTCGCCTCCGTGTCCACTGGGGGCCTCGTGTTCTGTGGCTTGCAGCGCTCAGCACATTCACGTGGGAAGCAGAGCATCTTCATCTGCGGGCTGATATATCTCGCAGGGTCCGGCACTCAGCAATTGAGGAGCGGGGCCCGGGTTCAGTTTGAGGAAAGCGAGGCTACTGGTGGGCACAGCTGGAAGAGAGCAGCTCCCTGCCGTGATCCTGAGGTTGAGCTGGACACACACTGTAGGATCAGTCTTGACAGCTGGAGGTCTGACCTTGCCAGGAATCATCAGCGATGGGAGAGTGAGGATGTATGGACCTTCCTACTTAACAATAGTCTCATATGGGCGTTGAGCAGCCAGTGAGTTTAAAGGGTGACTCAGACAGCGATAGGAAGGTGTGAGTCTGACACCTCTGACTTTAGAGAAAAGCCCCAAAGAGCAGCAGTGAGCTGCAGTGTGCGGCAAAACAAAGTCAGTGTGAGCGGAATGCAGCAGCGTTCAGTCAGCAGCTCCAAGCGTTCATTCAAATTGGCATATTTGAGATGAGCAAGGTTTATTAGCATCTACAGGCGAGACCAGAATATAAAAATCTTTTTCTTTTTTTTAAATCTGCTCCAGACGCCTGATTATGATGTACCTTAAAGGAGGTTCGTCTGTGGAGATTCTCATTCATCCAGGTCATAGTATCAGGTGATCGTTTAGTCAAGGCAACTGGATTTCTTTCTTTATTGAAGACGTTTCGTCCTTCATCCGAAGGGCTTCTTCAGTTCTGGTTTAGACTGGGAAAAACCAGGAGATATATCTCCTGTTCAGTGTTGGCCAACACTGTCCAACACTGAACAGAGGAGGAGGGCTACGCCACCGTCTGTCAACTACATACCACCCTGCCTTGAGATCTCATCCCAGGAAGTTTAGTTGCTCATCTACACCAGAGCAGCCAACATCCTCTGGACAGTGTGAGCATGAGGATCCATTCACCCCCAGTCTGTTAAAGGAGGTTCCTAATTATGTTTTATTCCTACAGATTCTCTTTAATTCTACAAACACAAAGTTCAGTGATGAGAAGCAAAGCTGCAGAGGCACAGAGGTGGCAGACATTCGGTACAGACCAAACACACCTAAAGAGCAACAGCTACACGGAGAGGAATATGTCCCACGGGTCACATAATGCAGTTTTTACGAGGTTAATTTCAAAAGGTAAGCATTTGGAGCCTCACTGAACTCTGCTCTCGTCTCTGGAGGGCAGTCTGTGGGTTTCAGAACCCCTCTAATGTCCAAACTTATTTCTAACTGTGAATTTATCTATGGGCCCTGAAGAAGACAGAAAAACGAGACATGTCACATTGATTGAAGAAAAGGGAGCACGTTAATGAAGTAATAATGCTACACAGTTTGTGATCTGGTCAGAATAGAATGGATGGAATTCTCATGAAATAAAGACTCCAGATGTATCACGTGTACTGAGCAGATCATCCACTAACCAGCACATTAGGGTTTGATCCCAGTCTTTGAGCAACTGACTGAATTCTAAATTGCATCTGTGTATGATTGCAAGAGAAAGTACTGTACTGCACACACCACTATGCTACTTCTGCTGCAGCACTGACACCACACTGCCTCTGTACTCCCTAAAACCATAATCCAAGGCCGAGCCAACGCGGCTTCCAAACACTCCTGCGCTACACTGGAAGTTGTCACAGCGTGTCACAAACCCAATGACTCTCATGTTGGCCACTTTGTTCTCAACTTCAGGCCCAGGCTGCAGACAATGGCGACTGGCAGCGAGTCAAACCACAGGGGGAGCGTCAGAGAGTCAGACGGGGGAGAACCTCGTGGCCAAAGGAGGTCTAATTAAAAACACTTTGAGTTTTCGTCCTGAATCCGAGGATATGGGATTTGAAACTTGTAGGCCGGATCAATATTTTCTCACCGCCACGCGCTACTGGTTTGAATCGCACCTTTTGAAGGTTGAGTTAATTTAGCTGCCGAAGCCACAGATTCCGGGGCGTAAACAACACCACCTCTTCATCGCCCCCAAAGTGTTTGCATACTTCAGACGAGGGAAAGAATACTAATCCTTCTTTAGGCCATACGCTGTTTCTCCTTCATCGTCAGGGGGCCGCTGCATCCTTGAGCTTTCATATCTGTTTACATGCTTCTATCACAGAAAGCCCTTGTTGCCTTTATGACACCCGACAGATAATGAAGCCCTCGACTGCATATACAAACAAACACTTGTTTTCAGTTTCAGATTTCCTCAGATAGATTTTAGCTAAGAGTCAAATTTTAAGAGGAAGCCTGCAAAGCCTGAAATCTATAAACATCAGCGTCTGATGTGTTCAAACTTGAATCACTCAGCAGCTACACTTTAATAATAATCCACCGCAAAGAAATGAGATCAACTGGAATCCACAGACACACAGAGGACGTTTAAAAAGATGAAAAGAGTTTCTCTGTGCCCCGTGAGCTGGAAACAAGCAACAATAGCTGCGATCGCTGCAGAAGGTATTTAGGCAGAGAAAAGCAGCTTAACTTTGAAATGGAATAAACAAAGATGAAACACGCCCAAACGAGTGGTCACAACTGCTTTCAACTCAGGAAAGAATACTTCACAATGCAAGCACAACAGAAACACAATATAGGGTAAAGCATATGCACAATAACTTGAGCTTCAACACAAAAAATAGACATTTCTGACTCAATATTCTCTCGGCTTCCTGTGGCTGCGGCTGATCTATGACGGAGCAGAAGGGAGAAGTGATGCGGCCGTTCATATGGGCGGGCCTTACAGAGAACGCTCGCCTGCAAGAAGCGAGAACAGTTTCCCCTCCGGTCAGCCTGATGAACAGGCTGCAGGGCTTAAAGGGACAAAGCTGCATGCAGCTCACAGTAAATTACATATTTTGCCAAGAGGATAAAACATTATTTCTTTATTTAAACTCTTGTTTTGATTTAGACAACTTCCTCTGAGTGAAATGAAAACCTGCAAACTGGCCGCTCCATCCTTCAGTCTGCAGGATCCAACCCTGATGAACGTATTATTTCTTATCCGCATTATTGTTACTATCCTCCCTGTCAACTGGGGCTGCTTCTGTTCAAAGCACATTTCTATAAATATCACTCTTATTATTTTCCTGGAATATGAAGCCCGACCCTACTACACCAAGTACCTCGGAATAATCCTTATCAAACTGTACTGAATATAAATAGAACTGGGCTTAATGGTTTTATTTGTTGCCCGTGCTGCCCCCACTTGTCTGGTTCTGATTAGACTGAGGCCGACAGCCCTGCCTGCTCATCAGCGCTCTGCTCTGAAGGCAGCGTTTGGCCTTTTCAGTCAGGATACAGCCAGAGATTGACACAACGCCGGTTGAATATTTCCCACAATTCAGACACAGACAGAAACATACTCTTTTCTGGCATGTCTAGATTTTTTTTTAACAACTTGTCAAAAGCTCCCAATGTCCACGCTTTGTGCTCGCCTTTCGTTTATTAATTGTCCTGTCCAGACGTCTGGCCTTTATCTCAGTATGAAGCGCCTCCACAGAGGAGGGACCGCATGTCCATTGTTCCAGGAGAGCAGCGGGACAGGGTCCCTGTCCTCTGTGGTGATATTTTGACTCGGCTGTCCTCCTGCATCTATAAAACTGTCCACGCTACAGCATAGTTCCCATTTCACGCTCTCCTGCTGGAGGTCAATCTAGCAGAAAACATCCAGGGACAACACCACCGCGCCTGGCACAGGCTGTGCCTCTGCATTCTGGGCCGAGGACAATGATAACATTGACTTTTTGTTGAGAGTGACAGGACGAAGCTGACAGGGCTGACTGACGCTGGCTGAGGGCGGTTCGCTAAAACTCTTCTAAACAAAGTGTCTGTCAATGTATTTCTAGCATCTTTGATTTAGATCTGAATCCATGCCTCATTATTCAATCTTCCAAAGAAATCCAGCCTTTAACAAACAACAAAGTTTTCCTGATGTCCGAGTGAAAGGCTCAGGATATTTGAGATCTTTCATCACTAACAAAAACCTTTCGTCTATGACTTCACAAATTCTGAAAGACGGGCGTCATTAATTCTTATTTCCCTGCTCTATTAACCCTTTTACTGACGTCCTCTGATTACTTGTTGATAGATGGGCCCATTAGCACTATTACTCTAGTGCTAGACATCCGCTGTGTGTGTGTGTGTATGTGGCACCTGAAGCCGATCAAACACATCACACAAACTCATTAGGGCCCGAGCGGTGATGGACTGTCCCTCGCTTGGATGTGAGGGGAAACCGCTCGATTAATGACGACCAAACAGGGCGTTCGCTGATCGCAGAGGCAGCAGGTGCTAATCTGTCGGGGGATAAACATCATAATTTGGGGATTCTTCCTGAGTGCTTGGTCTAGGATGTGATGAGGATGGTATAGAAAGGGAGGCCCGTCTGAGGAGGCCCTTGGAGATGTAAAGATAATCATTAAATCGCGCCTAGTTTGAAGAGGTGAGTCACTTCCTTTCTGTTGGTTTCCATTTAGGAAGCATTCCAGCTCTGGTGGAAATGAAAAACCTGAAAGACTTTCCTGTAATTGCAGCTGTCAGAAGTTACAACTTATTCCAGGGGTAAAGCCACCGTCCACAAGCCGCTCTGTGCAGAAGTTAGAGAACTGACACTGATGAAGGTCAAGGCTGCACATGTACAATACGTGTATGTCGTATTTTCCTCAGATAGAAGTATAGGAGATGACACAGGCAGATTTTGTTCTGTCACTGTTCCTCCTCCCTCCCGTCTCAGCAGGAAGTCAGTTTCCGCTCTCCTCGTGCTTATGCTAAAATATTAACACAGCTGACAGGGATATTGTCTGATGTAAAACGCGTTCCCACAAATACGAGCCTTTCATCTTGACAGGATTATCTCTGTTCCATGAATAAATGAGCGAGTAAACGTGTAAACATCAGGACCCGCCTTGTACTGTATTGTTAAGGACTCCAGTGTTTGCTTTGGTGAGCGATACAGGATCCACGCTGCTCAATCAAATGTGGGTTTTTGATTGAAATGATATTTAATCAGCCTGAAGAGCGGGTATGTTGATGCTTATGTCGTCCTCAGTCAATACTTTCAGCTTCAATCTATCCCTCTATGTGCTGTGCCACTTTCCGAGGACCAGCTTCTACAAAGCTCCCTCTTTTTTAGCATCGGGAATAAAACGGTTTCCTCAAGAGAAGGGACATCAAAGCCTGTTTACGCGCCTCAGAAAGCAGAATTTAACTGAAGCTTTACTGTCAGGCTCTTTTTAACCTCACAGTCTCCGTCTGTACGCTGAGCCACTATTGGTTATATTTAACTGAACGCTACGGTCTGAGGGGAATTTATTCAACAAGCTGCTGGGAAATTCACAATAACAACATTAAAAAGGTTGACTCCAGGTAGAGTTTACACTGTGAATCATCAGACTCGATTGTCATGCACCTTTTTTTCTGATGCTGCTTTAAAATAACGACTTTCACGGAAATTGATGAAAGATCAATTACTGCGATGGACACGTGGAAAAAAAGGACTTCTCATGTTATGATTTGCTGGCAACACTTCAGGGAAAAGCTCACAGGAGAGAGAGAGAGAGAGAGAGAGAGAGAGAGAGGCCCTTCCAGATTATTTCTTCAAGTGCTTTGATGAGATTATAAGAAACAAAATCCATCTCGCCTGTTTCAATCACAGTCTTTTATGGCACATGACTGGAAGCAGGAAGAAAAGGAGCGAGCCAAGAGAAATACAGCAGTCATAACAAAGAGCCAACACAAGGAATACCAAACACAGCCCTGTGGCAGGGGCTGGGCCTTCACTGACACTGCTTCAACTGAATTCATCTTATATATTTTTAAGGGCTGGTGTTGAAGATACAATGCTGTAATTAGTAAAGTCAGGAGGATGGTGAAGAGGTGACGAGTACGCTTTGATTCGGAAAGAAAAAGGCTGTAGAGGAGAGGATGGAAGTCAGTTGGAGGGGCAGTGGTTGCTTCAGGATAGTGAGCAGGAGGTAAAGAAGGTTCTGCAGCACCGGCTGAAGTCGGACAGGGAAAAAGGAGTCGATACCGTGCAGATGCATAATGCATAGACTGAGGTTGAGAAGAGAAACTGGCTATGGAGAGATACTGTCGACAGCATCTACTGTATGTGCACATATTTTCTGTGCCAGAGTCAGAAGAAAAAAAAACAAATAGATGTTTTTTTTTCATCAGGAAAAAAAGGAGGCAGTGAATTGGGACCGACAGATATTTCACATTTAATATTGTTGATGGAGTTAACACTGACCAGACTTCTTCAATATCCAATTTGATTGGGCCTGACAGAAAATGTGAACGCAGAGTCATTTTTCTGTTTAACCTGCACCACTCTCCTAGATTATATAAATAAATGAACATGGCGTCGGCGGAGAAACCTCGAGATTGACGGCTCGACTTAATGAAAACGCAGTAAACACGGACTGGGGTTATTAAGCTGTAAATTGGTGTGGGACCGGTATCGGTGCAGTTTGGTCGCCGGGCCCCTAGTGAGACAGAGGGAAGTTGAGAGAACAAGTTTGAGCAGAGGCTCTCTGGAGAGGTGGGTTCATATAAGAGAGACTGGGAAAATCCTCCTGTTTCTCCAGCGAAGCGTGACAGATTTCTCACACTCCCTCGCTCCCTCATTGACTTAACCCTGACTTTCACTAAAAATCCTTCTGTCTCATCTGCCGACATATTTTATTCATTATCCTGAAAACACACTTTCTTTCTGACCTGCTCTCAGGTGATAATTCTAGACACCAATTTGTCATCCTGCACTGAGCGTCTTTGGTTTTCAGACGACCTCCACTAACAACTGCCAGGAGCAGGAAAGAGGAAACAAGAGGACATTTTTGATTGCACGGGACAATGCACCAGTTCACCATTCACATGCAATCACAAACCCAGTTTGCCGCCCTTCCAAGAAAGGCTTCCATTTTCTTTCCTCTGCTACTCTCCTCAAACCCATTTAGGTATTTTTTTTCTCTGCAGGTGCAGAGTCTATGATCATCAACCACATGGCCAAATGTCCCTCCTGGAGACGGAGCGTGACGGCTGCAGGGACAGCTCTCTGCTAACGGCTGCCAGAGGTGGATGCCAAGTGGTTCTTCCATGGGTGCACCGCGAGTGTCCACGTCGACATGGAACATACGAGGCCAAATATCCAACAGCAGACAGGTTTGAACATTTCCTCCCACCGAAATTTCAGGTGATCTTAAAAGCAGGTAGAAAAGAGACGACTTCTTGTGTTTAGTTAATTTTTAACTTGATTATCTAACCCATCAACTATCAGGTTAAAACGTGCGGCTGCAGAAAACTCATCTCAAGACTGGCAAAGTGTTCGCCCCCCTCGCGCTCCCCCCATGGCTTCTCTCTCTCTCAGGTCCTTTCCCACGATGCACCACTGTTTCACTAACAAGAGAGGACAGCCAATCGAAGTGACCCGCCTTAAGCTTGCTGTTCCCCGGTCCTGTTTTCTATTTGAAAAGCAGCCCACACTCTCACAGGCCATTTAGCTGGAGCCGTAATGACAGGGGCGAGCACTTGCTCGATCCAAAACAGCACAAATGGATGTAGTAACAGGTTTGGAGAGCAGAGCCCAACAACACTGAAGCAGCGCTCCTATATTTTTGTTTTTCTATTTTATGTGAGTGTGGGGTCTGCGGGGGGAAGAGCACATAACATTTTCATTACAACACTTCCGTGTGTGTGTGTGTGTGTGTTGCGGCTTCAAAGCGGCCGCACACTTCAAAGTCTGCTGCCTGCATTTCCTCACACGTATGTTCATTTGGGTGTTTGCATGTTAATCCAAATGTCCCGGAGGACTGGAGTAATGAGAGACCCCCCCTGCCCCCCAACCCCTGCCACACACAGCCAGGCATTTGGTTTTTATTGGCTGGATAAAGTACAATACTCTGCCATGAGCGGCGGCGACACCGACAAACAAATACTTTTCATGGGGCAGAACCACATAATCTCAGCAGAGGGACAGACGAGCTTGTGTTTGTTTGCTGGCTTATATGTGTTGGTCTTTCAAATGAGAAAAGAGCTCGACGGAGCATGCAGACGAACTCTGTCTGAGCGGCGCTCTGCGGCAGGATTGCAGAGCAGCACAGCGGGAGGAAATCGACAGAAGCAGAGAGGAGAGGGAATGAATTATATTTTAAAGAAGCAAACTGCAGCCCAGAGGTATTTCCACTTGGGTCTGGTGGGATTCTTTGAAGCGAACCCTGGTGTGATTGCACCATTTGCGCTGTTTATTTGAACAGGTGTGAACGACTCCCTGGTGTGGACATCAACACTGAGGAGGCCAGAACAGGAAAAGTCCTGGTCCACCTCCAGTACAGATATCACAATATATTCGAAAATCATATTTTTATCATGTATCTTGTAGTGTTTGTCCAAAAGTCTAAACTAAAAAAGTCCAATTCAACATAAATACCAGACATAAAACCAGCAAATTCAAACTTGAATCAAAGTTAGTGACAAATGGCCGCTGTCCATGGTCCTGAAATCTTAAAATGTGATGACAGGAAAACTGAAGATTATATACTGGTGATTATATACGGTGCACAATGTTCATATTTGCCTTGTTTCTCTGCCCACTTTCTCTTTCTTAAAGCAGCTGTGAACAATTTTTACAGCAGACTACAACTTTTAAGCGAAGTGCTTCCTCCTGGTATCTCACATTGCAAAGGCCAGGCTACAGGAAAGGAACAGGAACCACTTTCTCTACTGACAACAGCCTCATTTGTCCAGAAAGTACAGCAGCTACGGTGCCTGCTGCGTCCTCAGCCTCGCTTTATCTCGACTGGAACATCTTGCCCTCTCGCCTTTGTTATCGCCAGCGCTGTCACTTTTTCCACTGGCTTAAGCACACCGCTTAACACAAAGAGTTCCGAAATATTCTCTGAGGGCTGTCCAAAGGCGTTCAATGCCAAACAGGAGTAGGCGAGCAAACAGAACAGTGGGTGCATTAAAAAATCCAATTGCAACACACCAGGTCTGCCTTTATCGTGCGTTTTCTCACCTGTAATATCAGGTTTCTGTGGCATGAAGAACTGATAGAAGGTCGGCTCCGACAGGCCCTTGACATTGCGCGCTGTGATTTCCACTTCATATCTCGTGTTCCACTGCAGCGGCTGAAGCATCGCAAAGTCATTCGCCCCGGGAACGAGTTTGGTCATCCACTGCTCCTCCTTATCCTGGTGGGGAGAGAGCAGCGCGGAGTTTAAAATCAAAAGGGAATGAGAGGGAACTTTGATTACATTTGCAGAGGCAGTGTGTGTCTTTTAATCTGGGGATTGGAGAAGCGATGGAAATATTCAGTTGCAGATGCACTCATGGAGGTAATCCACATTTTTTTTTTTAAATCAAGTTCAAATACGTTTATCTGCCATGTTTCCTTCTCCATGTCTTTTTTCTTTCTCCTGTAACATCATCCTTCCATTTCCCAACAATGAAAACACTCAACGTTCTTACGTGGTGCCTCGTGCTTGCTGCGCTTGAGGACAAAGCTTTTATAAAAGTCAAGTTAATGTATTTAATGTTTGACAGATTGTTGCAGAGGTCAGTTGAACTTTGGACGAGGTGGCGGTGCGTCCTGATGCCAAGCGAGTCCATAAGCGAGCATCTCTTCCATGCGCTGGCATTGTAAAAGCCTCACTGAGAATCCCTGACCCCTCGTCTCTGCAGAGTGTTTTCATCTGCAGCAGTATTATTTTAAAATCGCTGTCACTTCCTCGACAAGACAGACAAATGCCTACTTGGACACATTAGCATCGGGGAGATGGGAGATTTGGACGAGCTGAAATCCACTTAGCGCTGTGGAGAGGTTTTGTGCGAGTGCCATCCATTCTGCTCGCTCGCCTTATCTTGTGAGTTTAAGCTGCATTTTGCTGTTTTACACACAAAAAAAAATCAAAATACTTAAACGGATGAGTGAATTCAGACAGTGTGTGTGTGTGTACTCTCATTTAAAACATGAATTGTGTGGATTGAAAAACAGTCAATCTCAAGCAGAACATTTTACCACCAACGCAAGCACTCAACTCAGTCAATGGGAACAAACCTGAGTCACTCACACACACACACTGCTGGGAGAAAATTGGATTTCCATTGCCACATCCTGAGTTTCCTATTGTGGTAAACAAAAGTAATAAGCCAAGTACTTGTTTTATTCATTACCCAAATGCTATTTTATTGTGCCTCCTTGATGTAATTTGATTTAACTTTCAGAGTGATGCAGCGATGAGCCTCCATGAATCCATAAATATCCATTTTCACCCAACGGTGGATCAAAAATAAATATTCAGGGAGTGGACCCTATCTAAAGTTTAAAAAAAAAGGATTACATTTAAAAAGGTCAAAGAACATAAATGCATATATAAGTGGCACATACATCTTTTAAATTACAAACAACATATTTCTGCAGTGGTGAGCAAACATTACACAAACAAGAGCAAACTGTGCCTGTGGTCAATTAGTGTCTCCAGCCCCGATAAGACCCAGTCACGTTGTATAAATGCTAATGAAAGGTGCTTCACGGCTTCCTGTCCTTATCTCCTTCGGCATACAATCACATACCAAAGGAAAAGAGATAATGCCGACTCACAATTCCTTGCATAGCACCTGCCATCATCAGCTGAATGATAATGTAGTTTAGAGGAAGAGTTCCCTTCTTATCTTTCCGTACAGGAAAATAATGCAAAAATTCAAGTTGTGACGTAACGTAAAAATGGAGGATCCAGGATTTCACGGTTCCCTCACCGTCTTGTACTTGACGATATACTCCACGATGGGCATCCCTCCATCGTCCTGCTTGACCAGCCCCAGTCTGTAGGCCTTGCCCATTCCCCTCTGCCCGTGGACGGCCGGCGGACTGGGCTCCCCTGTGAGACGCAGGACAGAGGTGAGCAGGTGAACGAGGGGTGAGACGGTTCAATTAGACCTGACTGTATTTAGCTAATAGGCTTTATTTTTACACTCGTCCTCTGTTTAACTTCTCTGCAGCTGGGCCTGGATTTACTGCGCCTCAGCAGAGCCAGATTTCCAGAATACATAAAAATGCTCATCATAAAACCTCGCCAGTGTATAATTTAGTTTTTAAAGCTGCAGTTTTTATATCAAGACACAAATTTGACTGGTCCAATAATTTGGATTGCTATCATCTGAAATATGAGGTGGTAACCAGCTCAGATATAAACACGCCTGGGGTTTCACAGCACAACAAACAGGTCTCATTTCACCCATCTTAAAAATAGATTCTGCGGGTTACTTGCAAATACACCTTAAATCTGTTTCACTGTGTTCACTGTCAACGTGTATTTGGTTCTACCTACGCTTAATCATTTGTTAACTCCTGAAATGTACCAATAATTAACAGTCAATTCAGTCTAATGGCTATGAGCCCATTGCAGTAATGGCTTCAAGTGACCATGAAGTGGCCTTTAGAACAGTGCTGAATGGAACCTGAGGAGATGAGAGGCTCTTATTTTGAAGAACTTACGGATGGGTAGAGTCTGGAAGGCCTCCGTGTGGCTGAACTCTCCCTGACCTTTGCCGTTGACAGCCGCCACTCGGACCTCGTACGTCGTGTTGGGCTCCAGCCCCGTCAGCACCACGGTCACTGACAGAGACACAGGGGGTTTGGTTTGAAAAAGATGAATTTCTGCTCTGCAAATATCACATAGAGAATCCAGATAATTCACGATGTGTATAAAGATGAGATCAGAGTATGAAAAAAGAAACAGACTCCTGTTGAACGGCAGCGAACTGTGCCTGAGTGAAAGTTGTTGTTTTTGTCAGCCGTGCACAGATTAAACACTCAAACGCTAATAGGTGCTTCTGCAGTTCTTAAGTCCCACAACCGAAAACAAACAGTGCAGTTTGTGAGCGTGCTGGTTACTTTCCACACTTTAAGCAGGCATTTCAATTTGGGCTGAAGCATTCGAACGGAATGAGTCCGGGCATCTCATTATATTCAATGACTTTCTGCTGAGGGTGTCTGAAGTGGCTCACATGATTATATGACGGCACTCCACTGGTTTGTAATTAGTCCGGCCCATGATTTTAACATTTTAGTCCAAATGTTAAATAACAATAATAATAAAAAAAAAAAAGTTCACTATTTTACACATATAATTAAACTTTATTCAGTTCTTTCCCTGATGTTGACTTGCTGTTTTGTTGCTGAAAACATCAACCTATGAAGAATAATTCTAATTTATACTGTAGCTGCTTGTTAGTATTCCCCTCACCGCTGTCACCACATTGTAATCGACTCTGAAATGAGGGATATTAGCGATAAGCCCCTCAGGTTCGTCAGACCTGCTTATCAGACCAGCATTCATTCTCTGGCTTCCATTTTCCTCCCATCTATCCCTCCTCTAATAGTGTCTTTTTCCAGCGGTCGGCTCAGAAAAACAATTTGGAGTCGTAAAAACATAACAGGAGGAGGAGGGTGAGGAGGAGGAGGAGGAGGAGCGAAGAATCTAACAAGGTCTCTGACAGTGGCTTATATTTGACCCTAGGATGGGATGGTGTTTATGTTCCATGGAGCAGAGAGGATGCCATTTATCTCTCCATGACTGGCACTGACCACTGCCTTAACCACCTCTTCAGGGCCAATTAGACGCCATTTTATTTTTAAAGGTCCCTCATTAAATGGCCGACATCCCTTTATGTCCTCATAACAAACGGCTATACCCTCATTTAAAGGGCAGCGTGTGGATCAACATGATATTGACGTCACGATACAGGTGGAATAATCAGAAAAAAAAAAAAAAAAACACATCTCTAAACGCCAGTCACAGTGAGAGGCGGTCCCTCCTGTCATTCAGCTGAGTACTGTAATCCCTGAGTGACCCATCTTCACCCCTGCACCGCCTCAGCCCTGGGTGCCCAATCATCTGGCTTCACGCCGTCCAATCAGAAGCCCTTCGTGGATCCTTGACCCGAGGATAAAGGATACTGGCAAATGTGTGGATAACAGCAAGGTTCTGTTATGATAGCAGAGCAGAGGGGAATTGGTTCTGCCCGTGAAATGTGGCTGAGCAACATGTAAAAGCTTCTCATCGATCTGACCTCTGCGCAGAAAGGCAGCTAGAAATAGGGTGTGGGTGAGCTTTATCTTTTTATTCACCTCAAGTAAAAAAAAAAAATACAGAAATAGCATCCACTCACTCTGAACGCTGTGCGACTTGATGTCCCTCCAGTCCTGCGAGCCCACCTCCTTGTACTGCACCAAGTAGTAGCTGATGGGCACGCCACCGTGTGAGTCCGGCTTCATGAAGGTGACGGTCGCCAGGCGCTGGGAGACGGCCGAGAGACGCACAGAGTACGGATTCGATGGCACGTCTGAAAGAGGGAGACAGTTTCATTTTTTTTTTAACCAAAGTAAGACCGCACAATAAAAGCTGTAACTCCACATCTAAACAAAAGACAGAACTTCCTGCGCCTCCCACGTATTGCATCACTGCCATCACCATAATCAAACTAAAGACGGACACAACTCTCGGCCCTGAAAGCAATTTAACACACACAGAGACAATTCATTTTGAGGTGAGGAGGTCCATCACTCAGCTGCATCTCTTACGTGTCCGAGGATCCTTCCTCACCGACCCTGAACGCCTCTGGTTCAAACTTTAACAGCAGCATCTGTGTGTGTGTGGACTTGTAAGAGTTGGAATAACTTCCTAAACACATTGTTTTCTGCAAGACGACATATTAGGTCAGCTTTTTGCTCACCACTTTTCTCCTTTGCCAGAGCAATTCAATCTGCACTAAAGATAATTGGACTGCACTATTGTGTATTAGCCTGCGCTACCGTAAATTAGGGGGTACTTCAGAAAATAGCGAGGGCTATGGTAAATCAGCTGGCACTATTTGAGATTAGGCGAGCCTGAATAGGGGTGGAGAGTTGTTGGGACATTCATCTTGCTGAGAGTTAAGGCTGTTAGCATGAGTAGAGAGGTGGAGGGTTACAGGCGGACGCTGAGAGTTACGGTGATTCTTAAAGTCTGGTGTCTGGCGTCCATGACTGACCCACCTGCCTGTGCCAGGATGAACTCCTGGTATCGGACTCCGATGTTGTTCCTCGCTGTGCAGTTGTAGCGTCCAAAGTCCCGGTCAGACATCGGAGTCACCTAGGAGAGAAGCAGAGAATACACCAATTAAAGTTTTAAATTGTAACAGAAAATAATTCGATTTGGCCTGATGTTTCACTCCAAGTTTTCTTTTCTATTAGAGACATCCAAACATTGCATATACTCTGATTTATTTTGATTATTTTGGAGGCGGTTGAACAGAGAAACAGTCCAGAATAAAACTACTGTCTTGACTTTCCAATGTTCTGTAAACAGATGTGGGGACACTGCCCTGCTGTGACGCCTGTGTTTCTTTCATTCTCTCTAATCAAAAGACAAATTACTCCCGAGAGAGACAATAAAGATGAATCTCATCCTCTCCTTCTCTCATTTGGGAGCTGGAACAACTTTCATTATTGTGTTTGCAGAAGTTATCAAAGTTATCAAAGGTCTGTGGTGTCAGGCGCTCCGTCACGTGTTGTGAAGAGGTCAGCTTCAGCTTGAGGGCGTGTACCCACCTCCAGCACAGACTTGCCGTCCCCGCTGTGCACGCGCGTGTTGGCAGTTCCCTCTGCGGAGATGGTGAAACGTTCTCGCCTCCACAGCATGGTGGCGGGAGGGTTGGACATCACGATGCAGCTTATGTTCACCGGGTTCCCCTCCCATGAATAATAGATGGTGTGATTGGTCAGGAACTTTGGGATGTCTGCCACACAAGGAAAAAGATGTTTGCTTTAAGGTGGTGGAGTTGAATGATGAAATGACTCGCTGAGGCTCGACCTGCAAATTCCTCAAAAGAATAAAAAAAGAATATATAGAATAAATTTCATGAACAGTTCCCAAACTCTCTTTGCAATTTTAGAAAGAGGAACAAAAATTTAATTGAAGCCGCCTCACGCTGGGGGACGGGAGGGGAAATCTCCATTATGATCATCTCCGAGAATAAAAATAAATGCAAACAGAAGCTCATTTGCCCCGGCAAATAGGAAGGGCAGTAATGGACGATCGGAGTGGTGAGCTGTCGTGTGGATTTCTCTCGGCCCAGTCAGCCCGGCTCAGTCGGAGCGAGGCATTATGGTTGTTTTATGTTCGCTTGCAGGATTCCATTAAAGAGATTGATGCCCCGCTCTGTGTCACAGCCGAGGACGTGTTATCCCCCTACAGCCTGCAGTGACTTAGTAAATGAGTTCATTAGTTCAGTGGCGATGGCTGGCTTAGCACACACACATGCAGAGTCGAGTCAGTGGCCGAGTTGTCACCTGTTTACAGTTTAATGACAGCACTGTGCCGTATGGTTGGGGAGCTGGTGGATGCATGTGAGATTTGTTTTCAGCTTCTTCCCGAGGAAACCTTCACACTTTGTCCAACATGTCAACTTTTTTTAAGAGCTACGCAAAAACAGGTTTAGAAGGGGATCCGTGAACCCAAAAGTCACCTCAGCCCAAGGAAGCGGAAATTGTTTTCCAAATGACAGCCGACTCATTTCTTTCTTTCACCCTTTGCTGTGTCTCCGGATGTGTTTGTTTGGCTGCCCTCCCTTTGTTCTTCCTCGGAGCTTCAAGGTGGAATCTGCTCCTGGAAAATGCTTTTTTCTCCACCCGGTCTCATCCGAGCAGGCAGAGCCCGCTGTTGTAATGAGCGCGATCGTTCCGAGGACAAAATGGAGATCTTTGCTCCAGAGCTCATTAGGCAGGGGATAGTCCGTCCCAAATAACCCCAAACAACCAGCACTGAGGAATGGCTGTGCTCACTGGGAAGCAGGGGAGCTGTAACTCCCAGAGTGAAAGGCAATGTGTGATATCCTCCTCCTAATTAACCCTTCTGGAGGCTGTGTGTAGGCTTTAAGTTTATAGAAATATAATGATCTTCCAAAAGATAAACAGACTGGTTGAACTGTTGAACCTCGTACATGCATGTCTGCAGGAAGTTCACGAGGAACACGATGCCATGTAACATACAGGGAGGAGTGGAGGAGTCAGTGCAGTAACCAGGGTCCGGCAGTCTTAGTCTATTTGCACGTTATTACTGGAACTTTGGAAGAAATAAAAATGGAAAGACAAAAAAATGCTTTTTTAAATAAATAATAATAAAAAAAATGGAACAATTAGAAATTTTATCTTTGGACTTTGTGGTTTAGTTTGCTCATAAATCAGATTAAGGCCTGTTCCTATCTTCTGTCTAGTCAGACCTGTGTGTGTGAGCAGGACTGTGAGGCACGACAGCCATACTCACACTCGATGTCCAGGAACATGCTCTTTTGATGGCCTCCGATCCGGCTCAGCGCCTCGCAGTCGAAGCGGCCCAGGTCGGCGAGCCTCACACCGCTGATGGTCAGCACTGACTTGCCGTGGCGTCCGCGGACCTCGAAGCGACGGTCCTGCCTCTGAAGACACAAAGAACATAAACGGTTTCAGGTCCAGTTCAGAAAAGGTCAGGGGCGTTTAGGATATTATATATTTTTCTATCTGTGACTCTCTAAGGCTGGACAATCATTGACCAGCGAGTAAAGTTCCTCATCGCAACTTTGGACCCGGGACTGAATGACAGCCCCCTTCATCCATTTTGATCCCCTTCCCCCCGTGGTGAGCAACTGTCACTTGTCACACGGTGCATGAAAAACCCTGTCGATTTATTACAAGGTCATCACATCTGTGTGAAGACAGATGGTATCAATTTGAAGCTACGGGTCAATTACAGCAGACGAGGCTATCATTCCAGCAATCGACATTCACTCGTAATGAGAAAAAACACCCCGGGAGCATCGCTGCCTCAGACGCCACGCAGCTGTAGCCTCCAGACGGTTACCTAACAGATACCCTCTGTCACCCCCGAGAAACGACCTCTCTGCCGCCTGTGGACTCGGCCTGATGTTATTCGGGAGCTGCGTGACTGCATCAGGGATTTTTAGGACTGGAAGGAGGATTCCCAGGTCACATCCAACAATCCAACACTCTGTCATAAAACCTGAAATGCAACTGTTTCACTTTGCCTCTTCAGGTCGTTAGGAAACACAACACAATCAAATCACTGAAAAATGCGATAAACTGGCTGAAGCAAAGGGAAGTTTCTTCACACATCGGAGGTCGCACAGAGGTTGCCATGGCAATAAGTAAGCCTCTGGTTGACCCGTGAGCAAACAGGAGTAATCGCAGCAACAGTGATATGTTCTGACCTGAGCGGGGTCTTGTTATTCAGACAGAGGGAGAACGCTGCAGGCCGTTTTCAAAACTGACTGGCACATGGCTCCTGCAGCCTCCGTGGATAAAAAGAAAAAGCTGGCTACCAGACAAAGCAACAATGCGTCATGATTCCCCCACTGCCGAGTGACACCGGTGCACACACGCTGCACAGAGAACCACTGCAGGTCCAAGGCTTTACACAAGTTTACTTTCCCCACGTTGTTGCCCTCTAATGAGACAATTAAGTCACTCTGAGAAACAGCTTTAGTGGAGTAAAAATAGAACATAATTATTTAGCTCAAGGCCTGAGCATGTAATGTAGGATTGCACTCAAATGAGTTTGTTCCTTGTAAAGGAATTAGAAACAGAAAAAAGTGAAAAAGAGGACACTAAATAAAAAATGCTGAGGCTCACAGTAAGCCTATTTAGCGGAGGGATATCCCACAGTGCACTGGGAGCTTTCTCTACTTGCAGCCGTAATCGGCAAAATTCTTATTTGTGTGAATTTGCGTCATTGTTGGTGATTATCAACGATTTCCGCTGTGACTCTGCAAAGGGAGCTCAGCCGTGGTGGCTAATGTTATTCATGCTGACGACCACTTTCACGCCGCACTCCGCGATCTGCGTTTCAAGCGGCGCTGTAGGAAATCTCCAAAAAATACAATTTCCTGATGAGGAATTTTTAGCAGCAGAGATTTGGGGGTGAAGCTGCGTTCATGTCAGAGTGGAGTTTCTGACGTGTGAAGATGCAAACAACAGGCGATAGATTCTGCCCCAGGGCCGGGTTCTGCCCAGTGGGAGTGAAATCCACCTGCAGCTCCTCGGAAGCTCATTACTGTTCTATCTGAGTTTCTTATCAGACTGAATCAATCATCTTTTTAAAAACTAGCAAAAACAGCCCCCCCCCCACCCACCCACCCGCCTCTGCTAATACTCATTACGTGTCTAAGCCTCATAAGCCTCGGCCGTGAAGCCGCCTCTTCTGAATCACACGCTCTTTATGCCGTCACTCCTCAGGTATTATCCCGTTAAGAATGGCTTATCTCTGCACTTATCGCCGCAATACTACCGACCAATGAGGTGGAGCGGCTTTTAAAAGGCTCGGCTCTGGTCCCTTTGTGTCGCCGCCGCATCCTTTGCTTGTTTGCGTTGCCGGCTGAGGTCAGTGAGACTGCGAGTGTGTGCACGTGTGAGCTGAATAGGAATGCTGGAGATGGGGAGGGACGAGAGGAGGAGGAGAGGAAATCTTCCAGGAGGGAACCTCTGAGTCAGGAAATTACACGCCACCCCACTCCAGCCCTCCAACTCCTCCTCCTCCTCCTCCCCCCACCAACTGACAGGGTCTGTGTCTAGAGACAAACTCGGCCCCTAAAGCACGCTGCCTGCTTGGTATGCGGCTCGGTGGAACGATGAGGCAAGCGTGAGCACAGCTGCAGCGTGGTGACATGAGCTCTGCGCATACACGTGAGCGGTGACCAGCACGGGATACACGGAAGCCAAGGGAGTACAGCAGAGGAAAGCAGCAGCAAGAAGTAAAACCAGAAGAGGAAGAACGGGGAGTCCTGTCCTCTGTGTGACCCACGAGACCTCAGAGTTACATCCGGCATGTGAAGCGAAATTCAAATCTCAGACTGGTGAATTTTCAGATATTTAAAATGTCACCTGTAAATGTCAGCAGGGCTGGAAGTCTAATTCTGGCGAGCAAGGTTTATTCTAACCACGAAGAACGTGCACCATGTCCTCCCACGTGCACCACTCTAATGAATAGCACCTCATCCACTGTATAAAAAGTTGCAGCGAAGGACAGCACGAGGAAACATTAGAGCATGTAAACCTTTTCAAGCTATGACACCCACTCAAATTAGGAACCTGGGCATGAGCAGAATGTGTCACCTTAAAAGTCACAAGCTCCCCAGCGATGTTCTGCATGAATAGAGGAGAGGCGATGCTGGGTTCCCCACCCTGCTCATGATCCAAACAATACCACAGGAGGGAAACAATGGCCCAACTCGAATCCCACCTCAGCTCATAATTACACTCCAAGAACTGCCTCCTATTGTGGTGTGAAGCCGGGGGGGTCGCAATGTCAGTCCACAAAGAATGAGAAGAATGGAGGCAACGCTGTGTAGTGAGTTAAAAAGGGCCCATTGTAGTGTAACGTCTCAACAAGAGCGGCAGCATGTGGATATGCAGATTGGGGAGCAAATTGAGAGAGGAACATCCTGCTTTAAAGTGAAATGACTGCGGCCATCCATCTTGCCTCGTGCTGCACGGGCCCTGTTTGTCTTTGCGTGTGTTTAGGTGTGTCGCTTTGCACTGCGCATTTCCATAATTGCATTTGCAGCGGGAAGGGAAGCACTTACTCTCGTTTTTTTTGGCTGTGATTTATCAACCTGGAGCGCTTCGAGCCAATGCGCGTGTTCATTTTTCTCTGCGCTGACCTTTTTCACCAGCAAAATAATGGCTGCCATCTTGTTTTGTTTCTTTTCTCACTCCTTCTGAGAAAGCTCGGGCTTTGAAGCCGTGATGGAAGCGAGCACGACGCCGACGTTGATGGCAGCTAATTCAAGAGTAATTACTTGAGAAAATGAGGCTGCGGCTCATTCTACTTTTGATTTGTGTGGCTCGTCTTATGGACAAAGTGAATAATTGATGTTGGGAGAAAAAAAACGACACACAACTGAAGCTTGATATCTTCCCTGGTTCTTTTGTCAGATTGAATAAAAAGTCAAAGTCAAACAGAGCTACAAATTAGAGCGTACGTTGGAAGGATTCGTGTTCAAACATCAAGGTTCCTGCAGAGTCTGTGCCGAGTGCTAATCACAATAAATATGTGCAATGATTTCCCTTCATTCACCCAATCAATGCAAAGGTGCATTCACTGTTTTAGAGCAGCTTCGGGATAATTAAAGTGTTCGAGGCCGAAGTCACGTGTCAGTTATAGCACAGTAAAACAAATGGGATCCAGCATGCACTATTATTAGCATCTGCCTCTGGACAGGCCCTGAGCTGCTCTGTTGGCCAGGACATGTCTCTGATTGCATCATTGGGTATCTGGCAGATGGGGGTGATTATGTCAGCTTTTATTTTGATGAGGACATATACAAGTAATGGCCTGCTCATGCTGGCCATTTTTTTAAGAGCTTAATCATGCTTCACACAAATACTGCCGTTCTAAAGTAAGAAAATACTGCTCCGTGTGTTTTCAGAACACACACACACACACACACACACACAGACAGAACCAGATGGAGGCTCTGGCAGTTTCTACCTTGTCCCCGTCCACGAAGGTATGGCCGTCGCTGGCTCGCCTCCAGGAAATGTCGGGCAGAGGCTCGCCCTCGGCCACGCAGGAGATCATGGCGGCGCTGCCCTCCACGGCTGTCACATTTTTCAGCTGGGTGATGTGAGGCTGGACTGAAGGCCGCAGAGGACAGAGGGAGATATAATAAAGAGGAGAGAAGAATAAAAGTGAGCAAAGGAAAAGAGTGAGTGGGTACGAAGCTGTCAAAGATCTAAGTCATAAGGGAGAGCAGATGAAGGCTATACCACGGGGTTTGAACACAGAGCTGAAGCATGACTTTGGTCCTGACAGTCTAGGCCAAGATCATTTATCCACTGCAGTCACACTCTCAGGTCAGCTGGAACAGGAACATGCGCCCTCTGGCCTATTTCCTGCCTTGATGATATCACAAAAAATCTGACTTTGGTGAAGTTTCAGAGCAGAAACGGCCTCTGCCTCTGTTGCTGTAGTTTTAAGTAAATATAGATTTTCCTCTGAGGCCGTCTCCAGCACCCTGTGATTCACTATTGACGCAGAGCGAGCACCACAACATGTCCTGAAAGGCGTGCGGCTGGTGGCCGCCCCCTCTGCACGCCGCCCTCCGCTCACCGCCTCCTGATAAGGCGCTGCAGGCAAAGCCCTGGAACACCATGCATGTCAAGGGCACAGAGGTAGTCATACGAATCATTGACCCCCCCACCCCCACCACCACACGCCACACACAGACACACACACTGCATGGAAATCCTTAACAGGGCGCTTGCAGTGTAGCATAGCATAAAATCCGAAAACGAAAAGGGAAGTGAATGGAAAATAGTGATGGCTGTACTGCAGGCGCCGAACACCAGCCCGGGGGGGGATCTGAGGAGTGGCAATTTCACATGGCTTCGATCTGGGGGTGTAGGAGCCATCCTGAGGGATTTGGGGAGGGATATTTGTCCAAGCATGGGCTCACACGTTTGCACAGGTACACACAAACACAACAAATCCTGCAGAGGCGTCTTTAACTCATACCTGCTCCGTAAATATGTCTGATTCTGTTTTATTAAAATCCATGAATTATTCTCTGAGGAGTCAGTGTGATAAAAGTCACAAACAGTCCTCAGAGTCTTCCTGTCTATCCACAAGTTTCCGTTGAATAGTTTTTGTATAATCCTGCTGATGGAATGTTTCTGAAATGTCCCCACAGAGTCTTTGACAAGAGGCAGATCGCTGACTGAATCTGACTGGAGCACAGGGTTATTATGCTATGGGAGTGAAGTCGAAACGCACAAAAACAAGCCTGAGTGTCAATAAATTCAAATTTCTATTTAGCAACAGACGCATCTGTGGCTACAGTTCCAGGGCAACGCAACAATGAGCGCTGATTGATGCGTTTTTAAGTCAACAATAGCGTCCTCAAAGGTCATTTGACACAAATAAGTCAAGCAGATTTTCCAATCAGCGATATGTTGTTTCAAAAATAAATCATTTGCCTTCAGTGACGATTCCAGAATCAAGTGGCGTTTTCTTGATAATGGTGTGAGATTGTTTCTGATTATGTTTTTGTGTCGAGACAAAAACAAGCAGCGGTGGGAACAAATGAAACCAAAGTTTTCTTTGAGGAGGAAGAAAAAAAGAAATCTTCTCCTAATGAGACTAAATGACTTGTTCAGAGAGTTTCTGCAGAGAGGAAGACGAGGAGCACTTCAGCTGATCACCCACATCTATTAAAGCACCTAATGACTTCTGCTATGACAAATACACATGTAAACAGACACTTCCACTCAACAACACAACCCCAACACACACTGGAACCAGAGACTGGCTGCAACCAGTTCTCCATCGCTCCCTTATCTGCAGCCGTTCTGCCCCAGATGCCCTTCATCATGCAAATATTAAATGGGAAATGTCTCATTTATCAACCATGGTGCAAGAAAGCTCTCTGCAGGGAACATTATTAAAACTCATTATCTCAAACATTCGGACTCTAAATGAGAAGGAGCCCAGATGCGTTTGTGTGCCGGGAGATAAAAATACAGAACTAGTTCGACCATCTAGAATTTATTTCGTTTTGGTTTCATTTGTACCTTTAAAATGACGTTTCCTTTAACCAATGAAATAAGGAACATGTGCCTCCAACACTCTGGTGTTTGCTAATGAACATAATCATCTTAATTAGAGGCATCATGATGAGCAGATCAATGTCAGTGTGCAAGGCTGAATATAGTATGCAAACTATATTCAGCCTTGGTGCACACAGTTTGTCTTTAAAAGACCAAATAAGAGAGAGTAATGTTTGCAAATTTAACATTCACAGCAGTAATCACTCTCCATGCTAATATGTGGCTCTGCATCGTGCTCTTATCCCCCGACTGAAAACATCCACAATGCAAATGTCAGAAAAGATTCTTTTGAGTCCTGGCTGATGCTTCTATAGTCTTTTTAATTTCGAGGGTTTAACAGGAAGACACAGTCCTCCGATATATATATATATATATATCAGATATATATCCATGTAGAAGCATTGATATACATACTATATATATATATATATATATGATGTCACTCTTCCTTGGCCCCATTCAAACAGCTCAGACGACCTGCGCACGCCATCACCTCGGGCCCTTGGACAAAGTCAAGCTCGGCCACAATCCAGTGCATCAGCTGACAGCCTGGTCGATGCACGTGGGAGGGCCGGGAGATCCTGGAGCAGAGCCACCACGCCTCCCATGTCAGGGTGTTTTCAGCCGAGCCATTAAAGATGCCGCTACCTGTGACAGACGCTGAGTCGCGCCTTACTTTGCTCTGTTTCTTCCTGCAGAATGGAGAGCTCCTGTTACGGCTGCAGACACTGGCGATAAAGTATCAGCCATCAAAATGCATTATAGTCCAGATTTGCAGAGCTTTCAAATTTCACTTTTGTCACTACAGGTTATTGAGTATAGACTGATGACACCTTCATACATTTACAGTTTTATTTTACTGCATGATGAAGTGTGCAAAACATAAAAAGGGGATTTAAATACTTTCTGGATCCAAGTGTAGGAATTGTTATGGAAAACGTGGCCTGGGCATGCAGTACAGCTATTTTGTCAAAGTGTAAATGATGCATTAAATCAAGCGGTGGTGTAAATTACAGCCCACTGATGGAGGAATTATGCTTCTGGGAGGATGTGGAGGTCTCTGAGGACGCATGATCACTGCAGGTCCGAACAGAATTTCACTGTGTGTGTGTGTATGTGTGTGTGTGTATATATATATATATATATTTTTTTTTTTTTTTTTTCTTCCTCTCTGGACACCGAATGACCCAGAGCCTAAAAAGCAAGAGACAACTTCACTTATCATCCCTGAAGACTGACGCTTTAGAGTTCAAAGGCTGCCATGGCAACTCTGCAGAGCGGCCAGCAGCGGACACATGTGGGACTGTGGCGTGCACGGATGTGAAACGGGAATGAGAGCAGCTTGGAGCCTATAATTGCCCTGCAAACCTGCTCGTGGTCACACATGGCCGTGCATTCCTACAGCCATGTGTGAAGGTGAGCGTCAGGCGGCGGCACGAATGAGTTTTCATTTCGTGCTGATGTGCCTCAGCTCGATTTATCACCTGTAATCATCTCATCATTTGAGAACAAAGGAATTTGTGCATTTCTCCCTCTAATCTCGCCATCGTGGAATTTCCGCCTCAACAGCACATCAGTGTCAGAGTCACGGGGGGCAATGATGGAATAAACGCCCACAATGTAAATGCCAGTTATTTCAATATCAGCGAATGAACTTGTTACTTGGCTGTTTTCAGCTGTTTCTATCAAAGGAGGAGGGCAAGGCTCTGGATAAGAGAAACATGAGTGGCGTGAACGGCCTGCTCTTCTCGCCGTCGAGCGTCATAAAACTAACTTAAAACTGTGCTGCCCCTGCGGACAGTGAAGAACAGAGCTCCTCCCTCCCTCGCTTTAACGTCTTCATTTAAATGTGCATCTTTTGTCAGGGCAAGCTGCTGATGACTGGAGCACAAACCTCCTCGCATTTTCATGAGCCGCACTCTCAGAGTGATCTGCGAGGAGATAGCCGGTAGGTTTTATAGGAAATATAAATTGAATTTTTTTTTTTTTTTTTATATGAGGAGTGCAGTTATTGATTTATGAAGCAATAAATGAGAGATTTCCTTTTGGGGGAAATATATCGATGTGCCTTTTATTGTGACGGGCTGCAGGACTATATTAGCTTTGTGCTTTTGGAAAACACTTTTTTTTTTTAATGAAATGTAATTGCAGAGGCCTCCACAATAAAGCTTTATGGATAAATATAAAGCACGTCTCATCGCCAGGGGCAGTGCTGCTGTATCTAAAATGTTTGATGAGCATAACATAATGCAAAAAGAGAAGACAACATTGAGGTGACAGGTCAGAGGTCTTCAAAGTCTGAGTTTCTAGTAAAGCTGAGTGTTTTCATCCCTCCTCTACTCTGACGCAAATATCCTCATCACAATGTGTTGTTTCGCTCCTTCACTTGTTTGCCTCTGGATCAGACATGGTTGCCATAGTTACCCATCTTTTAATATAGCAGCAGACTTTCGTAAAGTGTTTTCCAACTTGAGCCATGAGACTCTTCAGTACAGCGCCTGATCTATAACAAGCTGAAAGAACTTACCGAACACTTTGAGGAAGAGCTCCCTCTCCTGAGACCCCGCCTTGTTGGTGGCCTTGCAGGAGTACGCGCCCCCGTCTCCTTGCCGGATGTTGTGGATGGTCAACATGCCGCGGCCTCCTTCCAGCCTGTTGAAGGCGTACTGCTCCGACGGCTCCAGCTGCTGCCCTTTCCTGCACAGGAGGAGAAACACGAAACTAACTTATCCCTGAGAGCGACGTCCAGCAACTTCTGCACATGATGATGTGTATTTTCTGCACTTTGGACCGATTCTGAGTGCAGACAGTTAGACTTTTAGAAAGCCTTTCAAGCTTGTGTCAAAAGATAATTGCAATAACTCTGTGAATCATTTGTTATGTGTCATCACCACTCCTCCCACGCCCACACTTATCCCCCTCTGCTGCCAGTCACACAAAACTGGACCTTCCTACTCCCAGTCGGGGCTGGATTGTGTTGTTGCACTCACAAACGACTCCTGTGCGAACACAGTGCTGACTTAATGGCTTCCTTATTAGACCCTGTAGAGATATTAGTCAGAGAAAAAACCAACAACTGCTAAATTGATCCATGTCTATATTTAAGCTTCATAGCAGAAGCATAATGGTGTGAAGCCGGTTCCGCTGCCTCCCCCATTTGTTTATTTGCAGCTGCCTAACCAGCCGTTTAATCACTAAGGTTAAAGGGATTTTTAAGTATTTGTGGGAATTTGACTTTTTTCTCTGCCATGCTTCTGCAGATTGAAACTCATCGGTGCTTTTTAACGCCATCTGCATGTAGGCTACAAGTAAAGGATTAGCTCAATTACTGAATATCTGTGGAATGGAATCAAGCAGCGCCTCACTCAAATAGAAATCCATCTTTAAACTCCTCTGAAGACGCATGTTTGTGTGGAAATGATTACAGGTCACTCGTAGTTCATCACCCAGACTTTTTACATCCTCCACTAATTGTTTTTTGGTTTTATGCCCTACAACTGCAGAGTTGTTTTTTTTGTTCAGTGGTCATAACACTCATCCAGCCGCAGCAGGAAGCGTATTTAGTTTTGCTACTGAGCGCAGCGCAGCAGAGCCCTGAGCCACCGAGGAACCAGACGTCTCATTGGGAGTTGGAGGAAAGTAAAAGGAGAGCCATATTTTAGAGGCTAATGAGAGTTAAGTCATTCATGTTAAACTGCACAAGCAAAAAAAAAACAAAAAAAACAGCATTCAATCTAGTCAAGTGTTCTTCAAAACCTCTTTTAAAAAAGTTAACAACTCCTGAGGTCAGACGATCCAGATGGCAAATGAATAAGTAACGTCCTCCACGCCACTCGCAGTGGGTCAATGTTTTCTAGACTCAAAGTTTCAACGGAAGGATTTCTAAAGTCATAAAAAGGCTTTAGCATTGGATAAAAGGATATGAAGAAGAAGAGCTGTCACCCACCATTTATTATTAATCCAAGCTGACACCACTCTAACCCTGAAATATTAAGTATGAATATAAAAACACAGCTTTACTCCCACCTGTTCATTCAATGGAGACAATAAGGCACTGAACCTGAGACTGGCCTTTTCTTCTCAAACCTCATAAACTGTTGGGAAAATTACATTCAGAAGGAATGAGCGCAACATTCTCAGAATAATGCAGACTTCTAACTTCGTTTGGAATCTCCTCTCCGGCCTGTGAAAACAATCTGATTGTTCAGGGACCTCGAATATGAAGATTTCAAATGACACAAACGCAGCGGTGGCGTGAGGAGGAGCCACGCCCCCGCTGCCCTCCGCTATAGGAGGGAGCATAATCGAGAATGGGGGGACAAAACACCAGAGCCAAGTAATAATAACTTGAGCGAGCCAGAGAGGAAATGAAGAGAGGCTTCATCTTTTGGACAGATAGTGCAGGACGGGCTGCAGCATGGATGCCATTATACTGACTGACTGCTGACAGGTAGTCCATTACCCATGATGCACAGGGGACGAGGCGAGAGATCACTGGAAGAGGTGGCATCAAAGAGAAAGACCAAATTGTCTGGAGATTGTTGTTTACGCTGGAGCCCATTGTTTTGTTTAGAGCGTCCATCGCTGCAGCATTTTCAAACAGCATGAACAACAACTGCTCTGCCAGCAGTGCAGTGTTAGGAACACTGTGCTTTTCTCCTTTCAATTAGCACGCCATAACTCCTGGAGAATGAAAAAGAAACGGTGACAGGCTCAATATGGAAGTAATAATAAAAAATAAAAGAATCAGCCCTCACCCATCCCCACTGTGAGGCTCCATTGCTTTTTCCTGCCTGCTGTTAAATAATTAAAATCATATCCTTGCTCTGTCAATGGAGGAAATCTCACCCGAGAGCAATTATTATTGCTTCCTGAACCTTTAAAAGTAAAAATCAAAGTGGAAATTAGTCATTAACGTGTCTCCTGCCATTTCTTGGAGGGATACTCACTCCTGTCAAAGACCCTGTTGTGTGTTAATGTCACCATGTGTGCAGGTAGGTTGTTTTTCCCAGATTTACCCTGCAACTTTTCCCGAGCAGCTCCGACTGTGCCTCTGATTTACACCTGCTGGTCCCAGCATGTGAGCCCACACAGAAAGAGCTGCAGATCTCTGGGAAAAAGAACGAGTTATATTATAAATGTTTTAATAACCTGAACATGAAAGCACATGGTAGTGTGTGCTTTGTAAGGGGTTGTTTGTTGCTTTTTTTAAAAAGTCCAAATATTGATATTTGCCGTACAATATTTTTCAAAGGGGTCTTGTTTTTTTTTTATGTATTTTCCTATAGCTGCTTCCAGGCAGCCATTGATTTCCATTCACTTCCGTGCAGCATGAGAAAGAGCTGGCAGGAAGCAGAGAGAGGCCCGAGGTGCGAGATAAATCACCGCGGAAACAACGGCTCATCAGCGCTGCCTGGTAAGTCACTGCTAACGCTCCTTCTGATGATGTGATGATCAAAACTTAGAAATAAGAATAAATAAAGAAGGACAGTGAAACGTGCTGACAGCGTCAGAAAATAAATTATAAATGTAAAAACACAAATTATATAATTTAACTGTAGGAACATACAAACACACACACAATGACTAACCAATTAAATCATAAATAGGTGCTCAGGTGTTACAGGGCTGTCACCATTGTCTGCTAAGTGCACGCTAATTGCTTGACGTCAAGCTGTGCGTTGGACAGAGCCGTGTCAAACGCTCTCCAGGTGCAAATTTCCAAGTTGTTGCCGCGTGGCGTGTGATGAAATCGTGCGGCAGCCGATGGCGAGGTGTGAGGGCGGACTATCAATCTCTCAGAGCTGAGGAAGGGGAAAAATTAGAACTGTACGCACAGGAAGTGAGCATTATTTTCCTCTGAAGGAAACATTCACCCAGCGCAGGGTAATAAAGACATTTATGGGCCTGTTGGGCTACAGATGTTTCCCAGCAAACCACTCGCACTTTGTTTGAGTTTTTATTAGGCAACAGATTTTGAAATAATGCAGCCTGATGTATTACTGGTTGGAAACGAGCGTGGGAAGCCCAGTCTTCGGGGATGGGAGCAATACTTCATTTTTGAGATAAATTGGGTTTGGTGACGTGCATGTTCAGAAAAATCATCCCTCCCTCAGGCTCTCCGTCGCTCTTTCCTCAACGCTAGTTTTTTAGTTCCCGTCTGCTCCGATCGACCAGCACTCCCATTCAGCAGCTTCCAGCAGGAACGCTCAGCCTCCACTTTCACGTTCAATCTCGAAACAATTTCCAGGCTGAACAACATGTTTTTGGAAGAGCGCTTTCTCTCATTTAGTCTGTGTGTGTTATCCCGAGTGTTTCCCGAGCAACTCCGCTATGTTCGGATCAATTTAAGACCCGAGAAGACAATCACTGTACAGCAAAGCCATTTAACACGTCGGGCAGAGGCAGATGCTGTAACACCAACAGTATTTGAGGTACGCTCAACCTCAGCTGTCATGATGTCACAATGAGCCGTACGAGGACGTGCCTCCAACTTTAACAGAGCAGGAAAATAAATCTGTCAGGGGACCGTACCTGTGCCACGTGACCACGGGGTCCGGAGATCCAGAGGTGATGCAGGTAAACGTGACGGACTCCTGGTAGTCCGCTGTGGCGTTGAAGGACTGCTGGAACACGGACAGCACCGGAGGCACTGCAGACACAAACAGAGGGCTGCCATTAACCTCTGAGACTCGATGAGTTGAACTGACACTAAAAGGTACAATATTATTGTATCATTCTATGACAGATGTCCTCAAATGGAATAAATTGGCCCTGTAAGTGTTTCGTAAGCACTCACTGCAAAATGTTACTTCTGTCTGTAATCCAACGGGGATTTCAAGAAACACTGTGACCCAGCTTTGGTAAAATCACAAAAGGAGCCGAGCACAGCGATGTGAAACCATAATGCTATTGTCTGATTCTGAAACGCCCGGATAAATCCATACAAACAACGGCAGGCGAGAAAATATGCTTCCACACATCAAACGCTGCCACACTTTTCTTTTTTCTTATATTCAGCCCTTGTCCGACGCGTCTAATAAACTAATTAAGATGAAACATGCAGGAGCATGGAACACTCCCCTTTGAGGAAATAATTATATTATTTATATGTGTGGGTGTCTACATTAGTAGGAACAGTGCGGCGAATGTTGTAGATCTTCTATAGGCAGAGGTCTTGATGACTTTATCAGCAGTAAACGCTGAGAGCTGTCAGGGACACGCAGCCTGTCCCTGCCACCCGATCTGCCGACGGCTGTCAGCCTGTCACTCAGCAGAAAGGAGAGCGGCGCGAGCGTGGGGCCCGGCCTTTTCTCCACCTGCCTCTGCAGTGACGTGGGAATGACAGCTTCATAGAGCCAGCGTGTTTATCAGGCGTCTCGGTCCATTTCTCAATCCCGTGCTCCCGCTGCAACTGCTCTGCCGCGGCCTCGTCGGGTGGATGCGCCACGTGATTGAGCATGCTTGGAACGTTAAGTCCTTTGGGTAGGTGAGAACAATGACACACTCCAAAAAAATAAATAAATAAATAAATGAATAAAAATAAACCAGGTGACGATCAAGTAGGTCCAGCACCAGAACACACAGACGGTCCAGGTCTCACAGAGAGGGGGACGTCATTTTTATTATTACTTATACACATTACCTATTTTATCTTTTTATCTTTCACCATTCAGTCATTTGTTTTCTTCTTTCTTTTTTTCTTTCAAAGAAAAAGCCGTATGAAAGGCACGAGAGGTCACTTTGCAGGAAGACGGTTTTATGCTTCAAAACTTTCAACGGACATAATTGGTCGCAGGCAAATTAATGAATTGAATTTGTGAGCAGTGTCGCCTGGAGGACGTTTATTCCACGTGGATCTGCAAACAACTCTGAAATTAAATAAGATCTACAGTTTAAAAGCTCATTAAAATCCATCAACACTGCAAAAAAAACAAAAAAACAAAACAAAACAAGGAGCTGGAAAATAAGACGTTTTACATAATGAATGGGCAATTCTCATCAAAACATCATCATCTCAGATACCTAATGAACCACAGCACTGTGGTGTAGTCCTTCTTAAAAGATCAATTACACCAACGACACCCGTGTGTGTTATGTGTTGAGGAATAAATCTAGATCCCTCAGTGAAGATGAACAAACAGGAAACAGCGAGTGATGCACACGGTCAGAAATGACTTGAGCGATCATCAAACACGATGAGTCGTTTCCAATAGCCCTGACTCTGCGAATGAGAGGAGCCTGACCCGATAACCATTGATTTCCTCCTGCTCCTCCTGCGACGCACTCCCACACCGGTGAACTTTGCTGAAACAGCCCCGTTAATGAGACGCGCTGCCAAGCAGGGAGACTTCAAAAGAGCAAATCAGCCACGGTGTTTAAGCTTTCAAAAAGAATGAGGCGGGCCTTTATGAATTCCTCATGTTCCAGTCGTATCCTGGACCCTTCAGAGGCTCCATGGAGGTGTCTACAGATCTGTAGATATCCAGCTGGTAGGGCTGCACCTACCACAAGCTGTTTGGAAAGCACACCTTCACCCTCGTGCTCATTAAGGATTTGTTTTGCCCTCTTCACTTGCACACGAGCTGGAATCAGAGCGGATTTATAATTGGGGGCTGTAATGTCGCAGAGAACACAAGTCGCCCCTGTTCTCTTTCTGAGCACGCAGCAGTTGTGATTGATGCCACTGCAAAATTATTTAAGAAAGCTTGAAGGACACAGCCGGCACTTTTCTCTGACGGCTGAAAAGGGAAAATTACAGGTCTATTGTGAGAGTGAGTGAACCGGCAATTAAGTGAATGTGTGGAGGGAGGCTTGGGGCCGAAATCAAGAAGTTAACACTGTTTTGCATCCCCAGTTGCCATAGAAACAAACAACATCAGACTTCCTGTTGCTGGCGACAAAGGAGACAGATCTGATCAGCTCTGCTGAAGTATGGGGATGGAAGGACGAGGAGAGAGTGGACATTTACACTGGAGGTCTCAGAAATCTTTGATGACTTTTACTTGGACTCAATGTGTTGTGAAAACTGCAGGAAAAAGCATATTTTACTGCAGGTGACGCGCTGGACGTTTTGTTGGCTGGGACCAGAAACGTCGTGGGGAGGCCAAGAATCAGTCCAGCATATTTTTGCCGGGGCCAGGGATGTCAACACAAAAGCCAACGTTGGTGCCTCGGGTTCGCCATCGAGCATCCGAGCGGTGTCTTCTCATTAGGAGGGGAGCTCTTAATAATGTGTAATAGCACTTGTAGTTTTAAAAGCCTGCCGACAACACAAATCACCTCATTATATCAGGTTTCAATTCCAGAGACATAATTAGAAAGCAACCAATTAACTTCTAATCAAACCCTTGTTGTGTTTTTTTTTTTTTTTGAGCTTATTTCTCTAAACTGTGTTTATACATCAGCACTGAAGATGTCTCTGAGTTCTTTTGGCTTGAGGCTGATTCGCCATCCAGTGGGCGACCATCATCCTCAACCCTGCTTTGATGATCCGCTGGGGACGGGCAGCCGCAGTGGGTCAGCGCCGCTCATGGGCAGGAAACTGCTGTTCTATCCACAGGCGGATGAATATTCATGACTTCATGGGGAGGAAATAAGAATGTACACAGATAGAGCTATTTCAAAAATGATTTCCAAAGTCGGAACAATATACTTCACAACAATAAACTCTCCTGCGCGCCAACCAAAACAACCGTGACAAAGTTTCCACAGTGCAGCTCAACTTTAACAAAGCTGTAACATCTTTCTTCCTGCTGGTTTCACCTCTGCTGTGAGGACAAGGATCAATGTCCGGTCTGACTTTGGCACAAAGGAGCTAAAGTGCTCCATTCACGACCCCAGGAGATAATGTGCAGCCTGAAGTTTATCAGTGTATTCCTCCTCCTGTCTGTAACCCGGGAGAGAGACAAAGAGTGTTAGCTCGCCGCTGCATCCCTCAAGGCATCACAACAGAGGACGGTCCCCTGTCCACAGCTGATTGATAAAACATGAAGAGGACAGTCTGAAGCTCTCATTGAGCCGCCAAGCAATCTACACCATCTCTGTCTGCCTGTCCTCGGGGCCTTTGTGTTGTTTGACCCATGCACGTTGTCGTCGATACTCGACTCGTTGCTCGTACTCCACCTCACCCCCGCAATAATAACCTGGACTGCTCAGACCAGAGGGTCGTTTGTGATCAAGCCTGACGAAGACAACAAACACCAGCGGGGCCACTGTGCACCGTGCACGTCCACCACTTCATACATGGACAGAAAGAGACCAGAGTGAGCATGCAAGGATGACTGAACACAGACGGGACTTCTCCTGACAGACACTGGCAGCCTCTATTTATTTACCTGGCCCATGGCATTAGGTGGCATTTAAAGAAGTGTCACTTCAATCTTGGTCACCTTCAAACGCGCTGCTTGTCCTTTATTTCAGGACAGAATCGTAACTAAAGGTTCCTCTGGGCCACTGATGGTGGCTGACCTCAGAAATAACTGCCTCTTTGATAAAGTGGGACAGTAAACTACTATTTGAGAGACGTCTGAGAACTGCAGCCAAACTTTGAAAGCACAGCAACTTTTGTAAGTGTGAGGAACAAGAGGACACCACAGTGGAAGCTCCATGAGCGTATTGGTCCCCTCTTGATGCCACATGGCAAGTGTCGCAGCAATAATAGGCCGCGCCTCATTGAGCAGACGTCTTCTTGGGAGTGAGGTAAGTGGTGTGCTAAATTGAATGCAGTTCATAGTTTTGGGGCAGAGGGCCGCTCTGCTTTTACATCAGGTGGGAGAGAACTACATAGGCAAAGACAATATTGCAGCCGCTCGTGCGTTAAGTGGAGAAATCACTTTTCAATCACTGGGGCGGTCTCAGGTGACTCGTTCTAAATGAGGACAAATCAGAAAATTAAAATGACATCCTTCGATTTTTGGGCCATGGCGCCCAAAGCCATCACTAATTGAATAATTCAATCACACTAAAGAATAGAGAGAGTCAGAGGAAAGAGAGCGAGGATGAACTCATCTGAGTCAGGGGAGTGGAATGTGTTGTAGCTGACAGTTTGGGTTTTTACCCGAAAAGGTCCAATACATTCAAACTGAGTTTCCGGCTCAGTTCACCTGCACGTCAGCAGGAGACGGCTCAGAATCATGGGCCTGACAGATCAGGTGATTAGAACACGTGTAAACAAGCCGTGAACTGCTTCGTGCTTTAGGAGTGATCATCAGCAAACTAACAGCAAACGTAAAGACGTGGTTACTCCATGTCACAAGACAGATGGGTTGACCCATTCTAACTGTTGGAATAAACCATCCATGACTGCAACTCACCGTTGACCACGACAGCGATGTCCACAAAATCGATCTCTCCGCGGGCCTCCACGCTCGCCTCGCAGCGGTACACGCCCTCGTCGGCCTTGGTCACCTGATAGATTTGCAGGTTGTTGTTGGCCAGCACCTGGAACTTGCCTTCGCGACACAGAGAGAGAGAGAGAGAGAGAGAGAGAGAGAGAGAGAGAGGGCGATACGACGCCAGAGGAGAGGGGTGAGATAAGCAAGTTAAGAAAACAGGAGGCGAAAATTGCCAATTGTCAATCTTCACTTCGGCACATTTACCTGATAAAGTTCACAGAGATAAACAAGCACGCAATTACAGTTCCAGATCGACTGAACTCGCCACCATTGTGGCCACTGGGATTGGCGAGGAGCGATGAGGCCTCTATCTCATTTCTCTGCAGCAAAGATATTTATAAGCCTGCATTGTAATTAGAGATTTTTTTTTCTTTTCTTTTTTTAAACATCTTCTCCATGTTCCACCATTTCCTAGCGAGTTTGAATTTCTATTAAAAAACGTGACAGATTCAAGGGGTCACTCTTTCCAATCAGCGCTGGAGGAAGGACGGGGAAGTGGTGAGGAGAGCTGTAAATCAGGAGCAGGAGGAGGAGGAGGAGGAGGAGGAGGAGGAGGAGGAGGAGGCGGCCTCTGGCTCCCACTATTGCACAACACCTTTAGAAGTGAATTTATCCGAGCTCCTCCTCAGATCTAAAAGTATTTAAGAGCTTCAGGATTCAGCCTGAGGTCCAACCAGACGAAGATGATTGACAACATGATTCAGCAGACGCTGGGGCTGGTCTCCGTCTGACTGCTCTGTAATCCATCGTCTCACTCGCTTGTTTACACGTCTCCTGTCCCAGCTATCCTGCTCCTCCTCCTCCTCCTCCTCCTGGGCTGATGGGCTTCTATTCATAGCATTCCATATCCTTGTCTTATTGAGAACCTGCACAAAAGACGGGGGACAGCATTTTCCTGGAGAACAGAACTATTCAGTGAGAGAGAGAATGATGAAGGCTGGCACTCGCCACCATCATCAAGCACGTTTGGCAGGTTTACATTTAACGGATCAGTCTTTTGTTTATTCCCGAACTTTTTACGACAATTAATCTGCCGCCTGAATAAATAAAATCAGACGCTGACATCATGCCAAGGTTTGTCTCAATAACATTAAATATTCACTGGTGAATAAACAACCAGAATAAACAGAGTCCAAACATTGAATGGTGAAAGAAGCTGTGAAGACTTACTGCGGTGCTCCTCTGTGATTTCCTTGTCCTGGTAGTACCACACCACCACGGGCACTGGCGAGCTAATGACATCACACACCACCTCCGCCGTCTCACCGTGGCGGAACTCCTGCGGTGACTGAACATCCTGAAATGTCAGCCTCTCTGCGAGATCAAACGAGATGAAGATTGAACACTTTTTTTGTCCTCCTCCTTCCTCGGTATTGGAAGCAGACAATTTACTGCAGGTCTGAACATCAAAAGGAAGATGTGGGAAAAAAATATTCAGCGGTGCTCAATTACCAAACTGTCCACCGAGACAGGGTCGGGGTTTCAGAAAAGTTGTTTTCCTAATGCGTTTTTTCAATTTTCGTTTTGAATCCAAAATCAAAAGAAAGGAAAGAAAATCTTTATTTTTCCCTGTACACGTGACACACATTTATGCTTTACTATAACAACGCTCCACGAGTGAGACACACAACATTAGAAATGAAATCAACAAAGTTGTTTGACTTTTTGCAGATGAGGACGTGAATGTCTACAACAAAGTTTCAGAGGATCGGAGGAAAAACCTGAAATAAATAAGAAATATGCAAAACTTCAAATATGAAGTTTTGCATATTTTCCAGTTTTAAAACAAGAACAATATGTGGTTCATACTGGACCAGAATCAATGTCTGCACTGGAAATGGATTCACTCACATATTCAGAGACAAGACAAAGGCTAATCCCGCCTCGACTGTTTTCTGGGACACAGATAAGGCGATTCTAATTAAACAACACAGAACGGCCATTCCGCTCGCTGCCAATCATACCCATGACAACAGGAATAAATAAACTGGTGGATATCCCTCAGCCAATGTTGCAGAATTAGACGACAATACAGACAGCCTTTCATTCACTCTCTCTTGGTTTCACGGGGGGGGCGTCCTCCCTCTCTTGACAAACACTTTGGTGTTTTGACAATCTGCTTTTATGGAGAGGCTGTTCTTGGACCAGCACTGCTCAGCACGCCGTTCTCCTTCGAACACGACTCTGGTTTGGATAGTTGACTTTGATGCTCGCCGGTTCTGGCACCGCCAGCCGCTGCAGCCACCTGCCGTCGTCTGCACGCTGCATTGTGGAGGTATGAATAAATCAACAACCGCTCCCCTATCAGTCCCTTCCGTAAGCGAGGCCGCGCCATTAGCACTTCACTGTGTGATTTATGCCGGGCTGCTTCTTAAAATGAGCTTTCTCTCCCCGACTGCACCCTCCGCCTCCGAACGTGTCTGGCATCTCAGTGTCTTCATTAACTCCAAGGATGCCTGTGCATGTTTTGTCATTCACTCTGTTGGTTTCTTATCAATCCCTCCCCACCCTTGTGTTCTTTTTATTTCCAAACTTTTCTCTCTCTGTATTTCAGGCAGGAACACTCCTGGAGTCACTTGTTCCTCTCATTTGGATCCGTTTGCTGCTACAGGAGAATCAGTGAGGGGAGCAAGCTCTCCAGAGGAGCTCCTGCACAATAGAACCAGAGTGTGCAGCTCTGTACAGTTTGTCTACACAGCCTTGCACGGATAACTGCCATTCACTTACAAGCCAACGTCCCTGGATGCCTGTGTTGACTGTAGAAACTCTGGTTGTTTAATGCGCCATCATTGCCTTCACAGCGTCTGTTGGAATGAATGACTCCGGGCCAAAGTCTCCGCGTGGCCAGATCATAACAGGCCATCACAGAGATGTCAGCTACTCGTGAGGTTTGTGAATTTCATGTACGACAACATGTTTTTGCGCAGAGGCCCGTGCACCGCCTGAGGAGTCCATGCCTGCTCTGGCTGGGAGCTTCAGGCGGGTCTTCATCCGCATGCTGCTCAGGCAATCTACACCGAGGGGCCCGAGCAACTGACGCCCTGTTGCCGTGGAAACAGTGGTTTTTGAGGCACTGGTTATGCGGCGAAAGAGGCGCTGAGCGGTGGCAGGTGTGATTGAGTCACCGATGTCTCCTATAATGATTCGCCGGGGGAAGATGATAAAGGAAAGCGCGCAGCAGGTGATGGTTTCCAGCGCGTCTGCCTCCTGTAATCAAATCCCTGCACAGAGACGTTCTCTGCAGTTAAACTTGGGGGAGGCTCCCCGTGTTTCTGGATGCTGGGGTTACTCACATGCTTCTTATGTAATCTCTGCCTGTGTGTCCTGCATGCATTATAATGTAAATCAGTTTCCTGTCACTGTGTTGCCTGACAGCAGAGCATTCAAAAATATGTTGAAAAATGATTTGATTTGATTTTTTCCGTATTCCTGGGTTTTGTTTCAGCTGCCTCCAGGTGGTTAAAAATGTTATGAGGACATTACCTCACTATTAGTAATCGTTGTTGCAATTCTGGCCCTATGCTTTTTTTCTAAGACAATCACAGGAGGGATTAGGCTGCAGTTAAATTGGATGTCTTGCTCAAGGACACTTTATTGGGGCAAACAGCAATTAAATTACTGCTTGCCCTGAGGATGGACCTGCAATGAGCCTCCCTGGCTTCCGAACACCTCCCTTTTGCCCAGGAAACAGGGCAGGGTCAGGCCTCAGCGCCACATCTCTCTGTCTCCACACTTTAATCACAAGTGTGAGTGGTGTGCACTTGCACACGGGCTCAGGAACAAGGTCAATGGCTGCATGGATCTAAAATACACACATGCAAAGATAGAGCTGTGAGAGTGAGGATGGGAAGAGGAGCTTACGGTAGATCTCCAGCACGACCGAGGCCTCCTCGGTATGACCGCCGGCGTCCGTGGCCTGGCAGCGGTAGATACCAGCATCCTCGATGATGGCGTTGTAAATGATAAGCCTGGACCGCGACGTCTCCGTGTGAAGCGTCATGCGCTTGGATTGCACGATGCGCTCGCCCTGGGGGTTGTACCACTCCAGCCTGACCGGTTCGCCAATAGCTAGGGAGGAGAGAGAGAGAGAGAGAGAGAGAGAGATGCTGATTAAAATGAATCTGACTTGTTCTTACTCAGCAAGTCAGGACCATATCTGAAAGATCCGCTCAGGAGATGAACTGGCAGGATTTCCAAAAGGTTAAATATTTCAGTCCTTGACACACCAGTCAGAGGAGAGTGCAGGTTCCTGCTGATTGAATCTGCAGCCGTCACAGATCATGCAGAAGGAGAGGGAGGAGCAGGGAGACAGTGCTGTTGTTTCAACTTGTTACAGGATCATCATTATGTCATAATCTTGGATTTGCATGGCTAATAAGTCTGTGAAGGAACAGGGGACACATGTCGGCTGTTAACTCCTCCATCGCTTCCACCGCCACGCACACACTGAACCCCTGATAGCCGCCTGCTGCAGGACATGATGGCGCCATCTGCAAGCAGCAGGTGCCCCCTGCCTCTCGGTGTGGACGGCCATAACTGGTCCCATCAATCAATTGAGGACTTGAACAAGACAGGAAATGCACAGAGGCTTGTCCCGTCCCTCAGAGACAAGTCTCCGAGGATTCAAGTATGGAAACAAAAAGGAAAGAGGACGAGGAGGACAGAAAGTAGAGGCGCATTGACTCACATTCTGAACCCTGGGAGAATGGAGGCAGTTTGAACGCTGCGTTTCCCCTCAGTAACAACTCCGCTAACAGACTTGTGCCAAGCTTTTAACCTGCGTTCGCTGTGACGGTTCACCTCAACAGCTCCCAGGTGGAAAGAGCTGGTGCTGGATAATTGTTGTGTTTGTCCAGCTATGTAAACACACTGGCCTACATATACTCATCCCTCAATTTTATAGAACGCTGTGGCTGAAACGTAAATAATTTCCTGATGTCTGCAGGAAAATGCCATTACCATCATCTGCCTGGCTTGGGAGGAGATGAGGCAACCAAGCACAAGTGTTGCTGCTGAGACGTTGTCCTGGTTCTCCTCCTTCACTGCTCGAGTCTCTGTGTTCAGATCAGTGTCTAACGTGGCTACAGGCGTCCCTTCATACCTGTTAGCGTTGGAGCGTTACCACCTCCCACCAGTTTACTGTTGGCTGAATATGTTGGAAGAGAGGCAGCCAGCGTGGTGACAGGCCGTTTGCCTCACAGATGATCTGAGGAGACAGGAGCATGTGTCTTTACAACTGGATGAATAGCTGGAGAAATCGCTGTCAACCAGCTCTTAAAAATCTGCATATGCTCGGGCATTATTACCGACTGTCGGCAAGAAAGAACGCTGTGTGATTGACTCTTCTGAAAGCCGAGTGGCAAGATGATGCTCATCAACATCGAACTGATCAACGGCCTTCTCTCACTTTCATCAACAAACCTTCAGTTCTTTTTAAGCCTCACTTTTAAAATGTTAATGGACAAGGAACCCAGCCTCATCTCTGGAAGTTCAGGGGAAAAAAACACTTGAAAGCCGCAGAAATAATGAAGTCATCACCACCTCCTGCACATGGCACATTTATCGACATGTGACGTGCCCCTCTGTGCCAGAGTCAGCCGCGCCCAGGCTGAAACGCTCCCCCCACAGTGGCTGGCAGAGCTGTGGGGGAAATCGATTTTGGGCCTCCTGGGAGAGAGGGGGGGGGAGGGAAGAGCACTGGCATGTGCATAGAGTTATTGGTTAAGTTATTCTCCATGTGTATTAAATGGGTAGTGTGTAAAATGTATGACCCATAATGCTGTTGGCCTGTCTCTGGGGAACAGAAACACTTGCTGTTGATTCTGCTCCTGCAGCATTTGCAGCTGCTTGGATTTTCCCTCAGCCAACATGTGTTCTGGCTCTCTGCCACTGTAGTCAATGGGGAGGTTAAACACACACTTCAGCACCAGTTTATCCACCTCCTTATTTGTCACGCCACAAACACGGCTTTGTTCCCCGTCAGAGCAATGTCTGGATGTTTGTGCTCCTACAAATGGATGAGCTCACCATTTTAAAAACAAAGACACACACGGATACGCAAAGGAAACTACTTTTGTGTCTTCTAGTATTTGCTCACACTGGTTGGGGACAAATGGCATCAGATATCAGCAAGACGCAGCATTTCATGCAGAGCTGTTGCTCGTATTAATCCAGCTTGTATTACTATAGTATATATTTTTGTATCTTTATCTTACCTTCCTTTCTTTAGCACCACAGAGTTGTCTTTTTTATTTCGTTGTACATTGTGTATAATGACAATAAAGCATTCTATTCTATTCTATATAGATCGAGAAAGGTGGAAAGAGAAGACAGACTGGTGGATAGTTTTGTGGACATGCCATCATCAAGACTTCAAACTAGCTCAGAATATTTTGTTCAATACTTAATGAAGCTGAGGGAGAAGGAAGCTTTGGAAATAAATAAACAAACAAACTTACAGTAATGGGAAAAAAGCAGGAGGAGAGCACAATGAGAGGAGACAGGTGGGACTCGTGAGGAAGCAGGTGCAGGAAGTTACAAATGAGTAGATGCAGGAAGTTCAAAATAAAAAAGGAAATGACACAAAAAACACACAAATCAGAAGTTCAGAACAATTTCTTTTCAAACTAAAACTTTTTAGATTATTTAGTTATGTTTGAGACATTTCTTTCAGAAAGCAGAGAGAAACAAATAAAATAAGGAATTCAAGCTGGATTCTAAAATAAAAAAAGTCCTTGTCCTCGCTGCTGCTGTGTTGATCAGCTTTTGACTTTGTTTTAACCCAAAGCCTCTTAGAAACATTTGTATGGAACAAATAAAACATGGTTTTGAGCCGTCACTTCGGTGTTTTGCCTTCACAGACCCATGAATCAATCCTCAGCAGAAGTGCCCTCCTGCTCCTTTCTTCTGCTCTGGTTGATATTTACCTGGACATGACTCATACAGTGGCACACAGCTCTGCAAAGCAAAGCCTCATTTAATACTATAACTCCATGTTTTTTGATGTTTCCAGGCTGGGCCTCAGTTTCACCGGCTGCCTGCTTGGCCCTGGCTGGCTGGCAGAGCTGCACGTGAACACGTCTGAACGCCAGCGGAGGACAAGGGCAAAAACAACCACCGATACAGACACTTTGATGATGGATGGTGACACAAGCTCTCAAAGCCTCAAAGCCTGTTTCCATTCTTCCTGCTTCTGAGTGTTTTCAAACTAAAAGCTTTGCCTTTCATTTTCCATTCACTTCGATTTTATATGTCCACCTCCCATTCTGTCCTCCTCAGCACCTCGCCGCCACACCGACGCCCCTCCCAGCGTGCCTGGCCTCCCCTGGCTGTTAGCTCCACGCTGAGTGGGTTGGCGGGAGAGAAGAGGCAGTCGGCTGGAGGCGGGCCGGGCCTGCCAGAGTGTGCTGCCACCCCACCGAGCTACTGGCACGGGCGCCGGGTGCTACGCCGCGGCTGAGCGCTGATACGGCTCAGGAAGGACACGAAGGAGGAGGAGGAGGAGGAGGAGGAGGAGGAGGAGCTGCGAGGGGAGCGGGGCCGCCCCCTGCGAGGATCCAGTCATCACTGGGCTGCAGAGTCACTCACCATATGGACGGCATGGATTGTGCTGCGACCGCCGTCAAGCACACAACAAACAGACTTCACAAGTGCCAATGCAAACCCCCTGCTGCCTCACACACACACACACACAGTCTGTGGCGTTCCTACCTGTGCAGATGAAGAATTTCGACTCTCCGACACTTAACTCCACTTTGTTCAAGGATATGGACACCTGCAGGGCGGCTGGGGAGGGACAGAGGGGGACGGACAGGAAAGGAGAAATTGATTAGTTATTATAATAGGAGAGAGCACAAAAGACTGTCATTGTTTGCTGACGGCAGAGCCGTAATAACACAAAATTGCTTGAAAAAATATTCCGCTCGCTGAGCGCTGCAGCTCATTTCCTTCTTCGTGCCAGATACTTTTTTTTGTCATTATCCTTGGACCATTTTCTGTGTGCCACCATTTACTGCAATTATATGAAAGGCAGGGTGCAGTTTACATGCAAATATCCTTCTATAAAAATAAGGGGCTCCTTAGAAATAAACCATTTTGCAGCTATTTATCAGGGAGTTTTTTTTTTTATTGACTTTTCCCTGTTGTGATATCGAGTTTTCCTCTTCCTTATGTATTTTGTGCCGTCCTCTTCTTCGATTGAACAGTTTTTGCTTACTTAAAACCGCATACTTGAAGTTGCAGTCTGTCAGAAGAGCGCAGCCACACTGGCTTTGTTCCGTCTAACAAGCACAGGGGTGTTCGTGACGAGTCTGCCAGGCAGCTGCGCTCAGAGCGGGATCCTTTCAGCCCGAGGTGCTGTAATGCTATTTGCAGTTATCACTCTCAACAACGGTTTATGAATTGAACCACAGACGGATGGAAATTTAACAAGCTTAGAAAAAGCAGAGATCAGTAAATACTTCAACCGCTGCTGGTATTTCCCTTTGGTGACAAATAACCATCATGCGAGGCCCAAACAAACGAGAGGCTGCCGCAGAAGAGCTGACTGGATGCATCCGCTGGAAGACCCAGGTAAAAACTGGCAGCACCACATTATGTGCAGAGTCAAGCGACAAAGCCTTTAGTGTAAGCGGCGCCATAACGCCGCACAATGGGGGGGGGGGGGGGGGGGGGGGGGGGGGGGCTCCAGGTGAGGCTTTTTTACAGTTGCACTGAAATGTAGCTGAATAAAACTGTGGCTGACAGAGCAGAGAAACTCCAGGAGGCAGAGATGGGGAATGTGGAGCAGGGAATGCGTCTCGATGTCAGGGAGGGGGTCATTTTCAGGTTAGAGCCTCTTGATGCAACAGTAGCCTGAGTGTGGCGAGATATTTGATGAGCCTGTCACATCTGAGCCCCCCCCCCCCCCCCATCCTTAGCTCGCATTTCGTCAGCACCCGAACACACACACGCTCTGAGAAACTCTCTAATGGATGTTAATTCTCGCCACAACAGTGGAAATGTACAGCGGAGCTCAGGGCGCCTGTCAATAATTGAGGAAATGATGAAATGATTATGTGCTGCTTCTCGGGGGGAAGATGGCTGCAGCCAGCAGCAGCTCCACAGCGAGGCTGCTCTCTGGCATCTATCACAGCCAGCCATCTGTCCTGAGTCCAGGCTGCCTACAGATGGCAGTAGAGGGGCACCACCACTGCCGCGAACCTTGGAGGACGATATAATGACTCACACACACGCACACACACACACACACACATAATTTTTTTTATCACAAAGCATTCGTCTCAATGGGCCGACAGTGGACACTACTATTTAAAATTGCTTATATTTAGTATGTAGAGTGCAACTGAGACCCAGTCTGTTTACTCACACACACACACAGCTAATAAACGCAGATCCTATAGGGTTGATTAATCAGGTCTATTTAACCTCCCGCCCTTCCGCACTGCCTGCCTCTGACTTAAGGCTGATTGCGATCAGTGCTTCAACTTCTCCAACGGTTTTCAATTATTAATTGATCCTGGTCTGTTTGTGCTGCATGTGATTGATCACGTAATAAGTTGCTCACAAAAGCCGGCAGGGGGGAGAAAGGAAAGAAAGAAAAATTGGCTTTTTCTCTGTGCCACCGAAGTCGTTGGTGTGAATCACGTAATTAAGTTCAACCTGGTGAATGCGAGCGTGTTCCTTCAGCTGGGACAGAGCCTGCAGCGAGCGCACATCGACATTTTAATGAGAACGCAGACTGGAATTGAAATACGGCACGGCAGAATGTGTTTATTCAACGGCGCCTCACAAGCAGACATGCTAATTTGATCAATGTGCAGAGATTGAATGTTTTCTGTCTCGATCTGTTATGAGCAATTATCAGCTGTGATTATCAGCGACACTGACGAGTGAAGTAAGAGCACAAACAAAAGCATGGATTGCCATTTGTTGCATGTCAGACGCGATCGATGCCGTTTGTGAATTGTCAGGTCGCCGAACGACGCGGAGGCTTGAATAAAAATCTATTATTGAATCTGAAAAGTTAGAAATGAAAACTTTTCAGTCCTTCTGAAAAGTCACTGCCAATATCACCTCTCAATGTGAGTTCTACTTATTTCACTCTCAGTTCTGTTGTTTTATTATTCACTGTTTCTTTGCATGAACTCTGCATCTTAGGATATTCTTTTTAGAGTTTTGGTTGTGTTGGCAGGGGAAGCAAACACTTTTGAGCAGAAGTAAAAACTAAATCTCTGTCTATCCCCTCGAGTGAGTGTAACTTTGGAACGTTCCTACTGCCCTCGTCATCCAAACCCCCATCAGTTTCCTGCCTCATCCATTGAATCACTTTATAGGGTGATTATATGCAAGCGTCGTGTTTACAGCTTGTTTCCTTAACGGCCAATAAAGGCCATTGATGAAGAATTAAGCAGAAGTCAGCACTGGGCTCGGAACAGCTCGAGTAATCAGTGTGAGATCTTCTCTGTGATAACCCCGACTCTCCGCTGAAGAGAAAAACAAGAAACATACTGACTCCAAGTCACAAAAACCTCTTGGATGTTCTTGGGCCAATGCCAAACCAATATATCCCACAAATGGAGGTAATTGGGTTCAGGGCGGCGGATGGGCTGGCCCGCCTGACGTGACTCAGCAACATCTGGCCCGGCTGTGACAGAGCGTGAAGCGGCTCCTGCGTTTGACTGACAGCGTGGAAGGCGCTCAATGAGCTGGCAGCCACGTTCAAATGTGATTCTTTAATCCTGTGCTGCGTTAAAAGCGCCATTAATGCCGTGGCCAAATGAAAAGGCACCAGAGAGAACATGCTTTTGTGTGTTTGTGTTTGTGCATAAGGGTGCGTGGGGGCGTATGTGCTTCATTTCTCCATGTGTGGGTGCGCTGGGTCCGTGTGCATGCGTGTAAATGTGTTAAACACACGCAGCCGACACAGGCCCCGAGGCAGAACGGAGAAAAATGCTCCGCTTTAATTATTTGTGATTTAGAGAAGGAGTTGAGTTTTTCCCTTGAATCACAGAGACGGAGAGAGACACAAAGACAAGGAGGAAGAGAGGGCAGAGAGGAGGAGGAGGGGGGAGATAAAATACTAATTACTACACTTCTTCTGACCTCCAGTTAGAAATGAGCTCATGAACAGCAGAGGCATCAGGTGCTGAGAAACATCTCTTGATGTTTTAGCTGAACCATCACAGTTATCCCCTTATCATGTGTGGAATCTTGAATCATGTGTCCACACTGTGGCCATGGATGCACCCTTACTGGAGCCAGCACTGGCCGACCCTGACAGGAAGAGTGGGTATAGATAATGGACGGATGGACTGAGTCACTGCCCTTTAAAGGAGCTGAACGAGCACAGCACCAATGCACAGAGCCTGAGTGCATGAGGGCCCTGCAGATCAGGACAATGTTGTTTCAGGGACGTGAGGAGTGCATTAACTTCCATTGCTCCCTATGCGTCCGCCTGGTTGCATAAGATGCTTTCATGCTGGAGAGGAGCGGTTCAACCACGTCGAATCGTGCCGGCGTACAGTCACAGACCACGTGCGCACACTCAGCTGCAGCCCACAGCTCCCTGTTATCTCCCCTCTCTCGAAAACACCTCCTCTGGATCTCCGCTTTCCACTCACAGAGCGCTTTGTGATTCACGCCTGCTTCCTTAAGCCTCTTATGCTTCGGGCTGCGGTAGCCATGATGGACGTCTCTCTCGTTACGTTTGGTTTATCCCTAAATCACACACACACACACACACACACACACTCCTGCAGCAACATGCACGGACACAGATGTTCCACTGTATTCAGTAATTGGTATGAGAATTCAACTTAATGGTATTCAGCAGATGGCAAAACTTTCTCCTGCGCTGCCTCTTCCTCTCTTTGCAGATCCTTGAGATGCTGCAGTTACCGTCTGTTTCTTATTAACAAGGCTGCAGCAATGCAATATATGAAATATGCAAAGTGCCAGAGGAGCCTGGCTGCACCCAACGTGTGAGACGATACAAAGTCACTCTGCAGCCCTCAGTCTATTCACAGGGCTTTCTTTTTATTCTTGCAGTTGTGAGTCATCAGATTGGGGGAGATGATCTTTATGCAGCGAGTCAGCACCAAATAACTGTACCTTTTATTTCCTGTCAAAAGTTATTCTAATGATGTTTTTTATCCAGCCAATAATTACTTCAGTATTTGTGATTTTTATAATAATGAAACCTTTGTTTTGAGTTTGCATAGAAATATGAAGTTTATAGCATTCTTGACATTATTGTTCTTGCACGTGCAGGCTGAACTGATCAAACCTGGTAGTCGGTCCATGCAGTCGGAGCGTCTGTGAGTCTAAAGGTGCTGCAAAGTGTTGAGGAAGCTAAATGATTCGCCTGCATGCACGAGGAACCCCGCACGGCTCGGCTTGCATATTCACCTTTAGAGAAGTTGTATGTAAAATAGCAACCAGAGAAAAAATTCACAGACATCCAGGAGGACGAGTCACAAACGTAGACTCCTGCATGATCTGCGTATGGTCTCCCTCGTCTTCTTTATCCTCCCTCGCAAAGACGATTTCTCTCAGAGATTGTGTGGAAACTGGAGCGTCACGCCGTCACACAGCAAATCCCATTTCCTAAGATATTGTGTTCATCTCTATGGAAACTTTAGGAGAAATGTGAGTGGCTGCAAACACAGGTGCCAGATGATGCCCATATCCCCATTCCTTTCTCCAAAATAGGAGCGTGCCCCGATTAAAATTATACACGAGCTCTGACAATTTCTATGGTATTTTCTGTTCTTTTGTGTCTTCTGTGCACTGCTCAGTCCTGTGTCCAATTTTTGGGTCTTATTTTCTTATCTCTGGGCCTTTTTCTGTTTCTCTATTTCTGTTTATCCCTTCCCCCTCGCTCCGTCCTCCGACTGCAGCTCGTTTCTGCTCTGAGACACGAAGTGGCTTCTCTTTTAATTCAGAATAAGCTGGTAAACAAACAACCAGCGACAACTGGCACATAGTGTTTATCAGTGGTTAAGAAATGAGACTTACAGTTTATCTTCCACACTTTTCTTCCAATGTTTAAAACAAACTAAGCTGAGTCGATTCCAAATCGTCTGAGGGCTCAGGATCTATTGATCAGGTGGAAGCCACATAAATAAACAGAGGACAGTTAGCGGAGTAGCACTAACAGCCTTAACAAGTCACTTGCGGCCGTTTCCGTTACGTATTAATAAGGTCATCCATCAAGAAGAAAAAGGTTCCTGGGGAATGATTGGGTTAATAAAGCCAATTAAAATGGCCACTAATTCTTTTCTGAATACAGACAGGCTAAATATATGTGAATGAGATCATCAGATCGTCGTGGGTAACAAAGGCGAAGAAATCATCTGTGACATCAGAGATCATGATGACAGCAAAGTGACGGAGCTGCAGGACGTTCTCAGGTCAGGAGAGCGGTTTGCTCTTTGATGATCCACCAATTCAAAATGTCCTTCCATTCGCTCAAACATTACACACAGATTACAGGCTGAGCTCGGCTGATGGCTGAAGTCAACAGAGGCTCCACTCCGAGTCGGCTGCAATGAGCTCGGCAAAGAGCGATTGAGTAATAAAAGCTAAACGCCTCTGAGGCGGTATCTGATTCCCGAGCACTGCTGAGGGAAGCTCGTAGGTTGTGAGTGGGTGAAGGCTGAAAATATGCCAAAGAGAAACACAAAAGCAGTGAATAGTAACATTTAAAGAACTCAAGAAAACAAACAAACTAAAAAAAACTGTATATTGGATCATTTTGCCATCTTTGAGGATAAATGACACAATCAATAAAAGGCTGATGCGTGTGAGTGGAAGGAGCCGCTCGGTGGGCACGGCCTGGATGTGTTCACTAAAACATGAAGGGAGAAAGGTTTGCATGCTCTCCCTCCATCTCGTCACTCTCCTGACTCGAAGGAGGCGGCAGGAGCACAACTAAAATAGAAGTAATCTGTTTGTGAAACCAGCAGCGAGCGTGTGCATGCAGACAGTTCCATTTCTATTTATTTTTAGAGCAAACCTCACGATAATTCGAGTTCGTCTCGTCAAGGTATGTGGTGCAGAGACAGCCATAGGTGAAGATGATAACATCTCCAAAACTTTGGCTCACAATTAAATAAATGCCACAGCTTTTCGAGCTGCTCTGGATCGATTGGACGACTCATATTTATATTCTTGTTTTAAATGTGCAGCCTGAGATGAACAAAGGTGATCAATCTGGACTTGCTGTGGGTGGACGGCCAGTTGTGAATGGACTCAGAAGTAGGCCGGAATTTTCCAGCTGCAACAGATGCACAGTTGCGACTAAAAGAAACCTGGTAACCTTTGCTCGTCTTCTGCTGCCTCAGCTGATGATTTGCTGCACAGCCTCCTCTCCTCCTCCTCTCCTCCTCTCCTCCTCCTCTCCTCTCCTCCTCTCTTCCCCAGAGACTTTCAGTTCATCTGTACGACGACCTAACAGTTTCCGGCCGAGGAGGAGATCTGCAGTTATGGAGCAAAGGGTGGGGAGAGGATGATTTTTCACCCGCGCTTCTGTCACTGCCCCTCCTCCCCCTCCCCTCCCCTCCCTTGTACTAACACAGAACTTTTTGTTTCTGCAGTTCAGACAAAAACAGCCGCAGAAGTCAAACAAGAGCTCAGACCTAAATCCTCAACAACAGAGTGCAGATTTACAATCCTGCTGTCTCCTCACCAACCATGTAACCGACTGTTCCTCCCTCTGCAGCCGGGGGAGCATCTCCCCGTCCTTCAGTCCAGAGACTGTTGTTCCGTCTCGGCTGGAGAGTCTCACTCTGAGAATATGCAACCCTGCAAGCCCGATGGAGCCAAGACTGAGAGCAGACGTCCTCGAGGACGGTGTGTGACCTTTGCTACGTTCAAATTCCACACATATTTTACTCCCCACTTTCCTGCTACAGCCGCTGTAAATTTAAATGAGACGAAATACAATAAAAATATTTTAAAACACGATGGTGAACCATCAAAGCTGCTGACAGAGGTGCGCCCGCCTGCTCTGCCTGCTCCGCCTGCGAGGGCTATAATCTTAATTCTCATTTCATGCATTCTGGAAAACGGGCGAAGCAACAGGTTTTTTTTTTTTTTCCCTCTGCTGTGAAGCGATCACTGCCGCAGGGATTGAAATGGCACGGTACTGGGCTGATTATTCTCCCGCCACATCCTGCCGGTAGCTGTGACATGGCCATTATCTCAGGCCTACGGATTAATTCAGTCACAAAGGAGAGGTCACCAGCTCCTGCCAGGCCACAGAGACGAGGCTCTGGGGATCTTGCTAGCGGCCTTTCTAAAATGAAATTCAAAGGTTTAAGGTCAACAGTCTGCCTAATTGGGAGGGGGCATCCCAGGACAATACCAGTGCAGACCATTAAAGCTGGGATTGTCTGCTATTCATGCACACTGTAAACCCAAGTCATTTCCAGTTGCAGACTGGACTGGATGTGTTGGCAGAACCATTTTACATCCTGGCACATAACGAGTAAAATGACATTTTTTCCACATAGAATATGGCCACTATTGTAAAGATTTTTTTCAATCAGTGTGACACACCAGAAAAAAGAAAGTCATAGTCTGAGCTAATGTCATTCTCTCCTCTGATCTCCAGATCAGAGCTTCAAAGCCGCCGGCTGCATTATTCACTCTCCAGCTTGTCCGTTTCCTCCCACTGCCGCGTACTTCTGTATTTCCGTTCCCCTTCGTTAGCCCCTTTCATATTTCCCCTTTTCTCGCTTCATTGTGCATTGAATTGCCTCTTCACCTCTCCTTGCGTCTGTCTGTTGTTCACCCTCCATCTCTTTTTTGCTCTGTGGCGTCCACGTGGCTGAAAAGTTAACTCGGCCTGTGACAAAAGAGCAAACTCTTAGTTTCCAGACTTTTGCCGCTGATCCGTGAAGGTGTCCATCCGTTAACGGGTAATTTACGAGCGCCATGAAAAATGCTCATGTGAGTACAGTGACTTTGAAGAGCACAGTAAATCAGGTCAGAGTGGACTGGTGCCGCAGACAGAGGGACACTATTTAAGGCTGAAGTTCATTCTTTAAAAAGTTCAGTCTTGTCCTGAACATGAACAGAAACGGGCACATGGGGGAAACGCAACAGGCGAGGGGAACCTGTCGGTCGGACGTGACTCTGCGTTCATAAATCACAGGTAAACAGATGCACAGCAGCATCTTATCTGTCACTCGGTGAAAGGAGATGACACCTTTAATGAACGGGCTGACGGCCGTATGTGGAGGTACAGTGCGTGTGCAGCCCAGTGGGAATTTATGATCATAAGGATCTGTTCTGAGGTGACGGAGACGGTACCCGAGAGATGGCTCTGCTGTTTTCCTTCTTCCCCTTGATTTTCATTCTTTTCCTGATCACCCTCATCATCCTGCCATTCCCCGCTACTGACATAGTGATGTTACGTTCATGAACGTTTCGTTCTGAAAGAACTAATCTTTTATATGAGTTGGCGTACTGAATTCAGTCAGTGACTCGTTCCTTTTCATGCAGTATCTTCCGTCGCCACATGGCCGCTGATATGCATTAATTCTGTCAGGACAGGAAACAGAATCAGTTCGTTCACGACTCATGAACTGTGAGTCCGTTCCCAGGTCCTCGTTCATTTGTCACGTGACAGCCAGGCTGCTTGGGCTGTGTGACGAGCAGGAAGCCCAACAGTTCGTTCATTCCGGTCTTTCCGTCGTTCGTTCGTCACGTGACAGCCAGGCTGCTCGGGCTGTCTGACGAGCAGGAAGCGCAACAGTTCGTTCATTCGGGTCTTTCGTTCCTCCGGATCGTTCATTTTTCACGTGACAGCCAGTGGCAGCGCTGATTGGCTGTGGAGGAAGCAGTTCGTTCATTCGGGTCTTTTATTCCTCCGGATCGTTCCTTTGTCACGTGACTAGCAACACAGGCTGCCGCTTACAGCGGTACGTTCGCTCTTACAGATTGGTCTCCTGAGTCAGTTTCGTGCTGTTAAACAGTGGAATGGTGGACAGGACACAAGTCCCTTTATTGTGGTGTGGAGTCACTTTCCTTGATTTTCACACGGTTTAAATATCTTATGGCATTTTGTGTACTATACTGTGTGTTTAGAAACCCTGTCTCTCTTACAAGGGGTACAGCGCCACCTGCTGGAAAATGAACGAAATGAATCAAAATAAGATTAGTTCTTTTTACTGTACGAGTAACTGACACCGCCATTTTGCCCTTGCCTGTTCCCCCTGTCCCTTTTGAACTCAAGGGCCGTGAGTATATCTGACAATATTGCATGTGCGTTTTATTTCTGCTCGGTGAGTGAAGCGGCCATTTTCTGTTTGAAGGCCCCACCGATCCCAAGCCACGTTTCCAGGCCTGCAACAGGGTTACCTTAATTGAACTGGGTTGTTAAAAAAGGACTCCACAGAAATTCTTTTGGTTTTATTTGATCCTGAGAGCCTGTGATTTTTATTTATTTTTATACATTTGGGTATATTTTATTTTTTTTGGTCAGAACTGTTTTATTTCATAGGAATTTGTTTAAATTTAAATACATCTAAATATTTTTTGTGTTTATTGTTGTTGTTGTGGTGGTGGTCATTATTAGTACCATATTTTCCGGACTATAAGGCGCACTTAAAAGCCTTGAATTTTCTCAAAAAACGCCAGTGCGCCTTATAATCCGGAGCGCCTTGTATATGGATTAATTCTGGTTGTGCTTACTGACCTCGAAGCGATTTTGTGTGGTACACGGCGCTCTGTCAAAATGTTTTAGTACGACTTTGGTAAACTACAGAGCCGCTCCGATTGCAGCATTACGGCTACCGTAGTCAGGAGCGTCGCGGAGTAATATATACTGTGCTTCACCATAATATCGCAGTGTGTGTGTGTGTGTATAAGGACCCCAAAATGGCACCTGTCAAGACACATGCTTACGACGCGGACTTTAAACTCAAGGCTATTAGTCACGCAGTAGAACATGGGAATAGAGCAGCTGTGAGAGAATTCAACATTAATGAGTCAATGGTACGGAAGAGGAGGAAGCAAGAAGATGACCTGCTTTGATTTAGCGGTATCAGACTTTTTTTTTTTTACATGTCACAACTGAACAAGGTTCGAAGTTATTGTGAATACGCTCATTAATGCTTGAACAATGCTGAGAATTATTGTGAACACGTTTAATAAAGTTTGACTGACTAACTGTTTTGTTTTGCTTAATGCGCCTTATAGTCCGTTGTGCCTTATATATGAAAAAAGTTCGAAAATAGACCATTCATTGACAGTGCGCCTTATAATCCAGTGCGCCCTATCGTGCGGAAAATACGGTATTTTGATTAGTGGAAAATTTAAAATTAATAATTCACTCACAACGAACTCAGGCCCAGTCTCATTTGGTTAACAAACTGGATTTGGCATACATTTAATGGGACCTGGGTTACACGTGCATGTGTTGAGCGATCACTCTGAAGAGCGCCGTGGCGCCGAGTACAGCAGTGAGCACATTAAAGAAGGATCTGTCATTTAGCTCATGGGTGAGTACCTGGCTCTCAGGTGTGCGCTCACCCCCTCCGTCTGTGACTGATGGACGATAGCAGGGTGTGTATCTGCATAAATAGGCTCAGCTCTGCCTGGCTTTCAATTAGAAGTGTCAGGAACATGCACTCAGCGCCCACTGCGATAAAGGAAGGCAAACAAATCAATGTGCACGGAGGGAAGCATTCCTCTAAAACTGACACTGTAAACACACCTCAGGCCACAGGAGGGGGGAAACGCATGTTCCACTACGAGGCAACATACAAGCACACACACATTCAGGTAATATCACATTCACAGCTACCGGCCTGGAGGAAGGCCACATCGTGCACGTGTCCATCAGATTCACATCTCGTGAACAACAATGTACCCCATGGCAAAACACACACGGGACACACACCTCATGCATGTAAAACACACGTGCATGCCACACCTTCAACAGACGTGAAGATGACAACCTGACCCTCGTGTGTTCAGTGGGTATCGAACAAACCAACAAAGCAAACTCACAGGGGTGCAAACACCCTCCTCAGTGGATGTAAACATTCATTTATATATATTAGATTTAAGGGCCCGAGGCAAAATACAGTGACACGCATTAACACGCATGCTGCCCTACATAAATGCTACACAGTGCGCACACTAGTACACACTAGTACACAGTAGTACACGCCACTGATAGCGGCCCTGACTTGGATAATTGTCGCTGCTGTAACTCAAAAGACAACATATCCCCCAGCTTTGGAATTAGCATATTCATTATTTAACTAGGGAGCAGCTGGCTAATTGGCAAATGAAATGCTTTCAATAATGTTCACATGAGAAGCAGAATTTAAATAAACTGAATCTGGGGGAAAATACCTCAAAAAGAAAAGAATACAAATGAGCATGTGAATAAGAGAGAACAACTTCTGGGACGGGAAACAAAGCGACAGGCGATGTCACAGCCATCACCGCGGTGCAGATGTGCCCACCTCGCTTTGTTTGTGCGCAAATAAAGTGGTGCACAGTCAAAAGAAATGCATCAAAATGCAGTTACAATTACAGCAATTTTGGCCGACGCCGAATGTAAACCGCGGGAAGACAGAAGAGAAGGATGTCACAGCCCAGCTCTGCTGCAGGTACTCCAGTTTTAATGGACTGCCAGAGCCAACTGACTCATGTCGGCTTTCTAAATCAGAAAAGATGGAGGAGGGGGCTGGATGTGCTCATAAAAAGGCCCCCGTGATTCTCGTCTGCGATCATTCCAGTTAATGACACACACTCTCAGGCCATATATCAGGGTCTGTTTGATCCTGGTCAAGGATATTAAACTCTGATGGGCTCCCGCATTCGCCAATTGCCAGACTGCCTTTCGCAGAGGACGGCGAGGGGTTCATTTGAGGCGTGCACCCTTCTGATAGCCAACAGGAAATGACTCTAAAATGCAGGGCAGAGTGGCTGGCACAAAGCTGACACAGCTCCCACCCCCTCAAATGGTTCATATCTATCTCGGGCAATTTTGGCTGCTTGTGATCCAGAGCGAGAGGTGGCCGTGGGTTAGCGGCTCGTGATTTCCAGGAGGGTGTGGGGCGGTGCTGACACGTGTTTCCACCATGGTGCATCCTTGACAGGTGACAGTGCTGCAGGGGAACGTTGTCTGACGTTGACCATGTTCACGTGCACATGCTTTCTGATTTACGACACTTGCTTCACATGTCAGAGTGTCACGATAAGCAGGGAGCGTTCAAATCATCTTTACGACTCCTCCATCTCGAGTGCAGTAAACGGTTTAATAACAAGCAAGTTAACCATTGTACGTTGACTCTTTATTCTCTGTTCTTCAAAAGAAACAACAATAGCCACCTCTCCTGTGCACACATCGTCCCACCTGCTCAACCCTCACACTGCCTTTGGTAAATCACGCTCCACATTGTGCTCAGCTCACTCGTTTGTGCGCAAACGACGAACACATAACACAGTAATGATGCGAACCAAAGGAATGTGTGTGGATGCTTTGTGGTGTTTTTCTTTTCAACAGATACACAAACACACTGAGTGATTTGAGCCACTCTGTTCCAGGGTCAGCACTTCTTACAAAACACTTGTAACAAAGTTCTCTACTGCCGTTGTTTATTTCACAAGCCCCACTTTGTTTAATTGTACACTGTGACTGGTGGTGGGGGAGTCTATCCCACTGTGACGACCACTTTGTGTTGAAGACCGAGCGGGGGCCGCTTACGCCCAATCGCTGGCAGACGGCCGTGCATTCCGCGTGCAGACGGCGTCCCTGCTGGGTGTGCACGAGATGCAAATGTGAACTCCGGTCTCGAATGGGTTTACTTGCTTACTTTTTTTTCCCACCCTGCTGTTCGTGCTGTTGTTGTTGATAATAGCGTTTGTTCTCGGACCACGTGCCCAGGCGCCGCACGGACTCCCACAGCTGTGCCGTGGTGGCCTGGAGACAATGGGCGTCCTGGGCGGCTCTGACGCAGCGCAACAATTGTTCCAGGAGAGAGCAGAAACGAGTGGAGAACGCAATCTCTTCATTTCTGATTAGCCTTGGAAATGAGCCGCACGAGGAGAGAGGAACCTTATATATTTATGGAGCCGCGTTCCTGCCTCGTGCATTCTTTAAAGAACACAGCCATCTGAGGAAACCGGCTGTCAACACTGCATTGTTTCAGCTTTTGTTTACACCGCCGGGGCAAAAAAACAACAACTTTCTCCTGATGACAACGAAACACAGAATTTCAGTTTTCCACTCATCCCTCGTCTCGCTTCTTCACGTTAATGAGCTGCGGTTTCGACGGTGTTACCAAATCTGTTTAATTATTCATACTCTGCTGATGTTAACCAGAACCCTTCTCTCTGTGTTTACGTGCAGCCTGGAGGTTCTCGCCGGACGACAGCTCAGAGGAGGAATTCAAGGCCCTGCGTCTCCACACAGCCAGTCTGTCCTTGGGCTGAGCTCAGTGACAGACTGTGACTGAGGCAGGAGCAGGTCAAACACTATGATGTGTTGTTTGGATATGACAGGAGCTGCAAGGGGCTGCTGTGCACGTGATGGATGAATAAATCGCTGGCTACCAGGGGAGGAGCAGATTTGCAGCGCTTCACATACACTATACTCCTTTCACGATCATCTATCCCCAAAAGCAGTCTGCTACATCCTCCCCCTCTTCTCCTTCTTCTCTCTCATTCCCCTTTTCTAGCCCCCAAACTCCTCTTTTAGATTTTCTTTTGTTTCCATAGAAACTGGGTCTTGTCCCATGAATTCTTCTCTCGTGGCAGCTTCCTACCCCGCCGGATAGGCTTCTGGAAGAGTATCGGTCCTCCCAAACAAGCAGCAGCAGCAGCGGCAGGCTCGCCTGCAGCTCACGACACCTAATGGGAATATTTCTCACCGCTGAGATCCATCACTCAAATCTGGGCAGTAACACGATGCAGCTGAGAGCGACTGTTCGCAGGGAGCGGCTTCGCCCAAACACGGCTGACTTGTTGTGAACGCTAGTCAATACATCTCTGTGTGTTTGTGTGTGTGTGATTGCTGATTACTGTTTTCATGTATTTCAGCTTTATTCTGGATCCTGCAGAAACTGAGATGACTGCTGCAAATTTAAACTGCCACTTGTGCTGAGAGCGGGACAAGAAAGGCTGAGGAATGCACATCACAAGAGATAAAAGACGCCACGGCAACAAGTTAATATGACGTGTTTTACAACAGAGCGCGCTTTAACACAAGCAAACTAATCCTGTTTCTTGGCTGCGGTTTCAGCCTCGGTTTCTGAGGAGCATCTCAGCTCCGAAAGCATTGTTTATTTACTCTAAGTCCACGCATGAGGACGCTCTGATTAATTGACAAATTCTGAGTTACAATGACGGCCCAGTGCCCTTTAACCAAAAAGGGCAAAGCTGCCAAAGAAAGTTAACAGATAGGACTGAAGATAAGTTTTCACGCTTTAATCGATGTGAGAATCTTGTTTGTGTGTTTGAAACAAGATGCAGATTGGTGCTTTGATGATAATTCTGCATGAGGCCGGAATAATCAATGAATGAAATGAGGCGAAAGCAAGCAAGTGCTCAGCGCAGCACAAATCCAGCTAAAGTTCAGCGCTGAGGACAGAGTGGTGTTCCTGACACTGGGGGTCTGAAGAGCGTCCAGGTTTATGAAGGAGCAGCCCCCTCCTACTCTGACCTCTGTGAAATGGCCCCATGAGTCAATTAAAGATTTGGTGAGCTATTGTCTGGCAGCCTGCTGATCTGTGGCCACCATCAGCCTTTAAATTGGCAACCCACATCTCTGCAGGCAGACAAAATGATGTTTACGCATGCACTGAAACAGCATCATTACCTGAATCCGACTGCACGTGTTGGTGCTGCAGCGGCATTAAAGCTATCTTCAGAGGACGTTTGTGGGAGCAAAGCATTGTCATTTGTCAAACCTGCTGTAATGAATTTTACAAGCTGATTGTTGCGGATTATTTGCTAAGATGACACTTGTCATAACAGAACGCGCACGCCTGTTGGCAGCGCACAGCGGGGATTTAACCAGGTCATTAAAGCTTTAACCCATTTCAATTTAGCTCACGCTAAATGGATAACAACCGAGATGGATTTCCATTTTATCCTAATTCACAGGATCATGCCTACATACTCCATTTCCCCAATCGTTCTCATTTCAGAACATCCATCTGCATCGAGCGTTCCTCTTTCATCATCGCTCAGTGTAATTTCATCTCACACTCTCAGCGCCCAAAGAGACGGGAGGCCGCTTTCAGTCAGAGGCTGCAAAATATGTTTTGCAAAAAGGGAGTGCAATGGGGAGGCACGCACATCTGCATAATTAAAAGCGACTGCGAGATTAATTACTGCCAGCATGCTCATAACCTGCTATTCTGAATGAACTGACTCGAACTGATGAACAACGCTGCAGAGGTAACACACAGATTCACTTTGAGCTGACCAAGATAATGCAGCTGCTGTCACACATTTCAGGGCGGCAGCTGCGTTTGACGAGGGAATTATAAAATAAAAGCAACACACTGCAGGTCGATGATGTCGTAATGGAGGCTTTAATCTGTTTAGGGGGAGAAGGACGGCCCGCCCTGCTGCGTCTGTGATCTTATTGTTTTTAATTGTATTACAATTGGACTTTTCAACGACTTGAATTTTGTCTCAGCTGCAAATTTGTGTTGTTTTACCTTTTACCGACGTGTTTGTCTAAGCACAGGGCGAAATTAGCTCAGGGCATCAAACTGTGAAGGATGATCAGAAGAAGTCATTGCAACCAAAATGAAGTCAACTCCTCGTCCAATTGTAATGAACGATCAGCCCTGCCCCAACACGGGCTCATTCAATCAGTCATTTTAAGACCCACTGGGGTGAATCGGCAGTTCCCCGTCCACTTAGAAGATGGAGCCAATCATTCAAGAGTCTCACAGCCCCAATGAAATCACTGAATCCAAACAACATGGCGGCCGAGGGCTGACAGAGACAGGGCTGAGGGTGGGACGACAGAGTGTGCTCCACCGCTGCCCTCTGCAGAGGAGAACAAATGTTTGGTCAGTGTGGAATGTTTGAACAGATGGAGGAATGCCCTGTCTGCCAGTCGTCATCGCCTCCAGGTGGCTCGGCCTGATGCAGGGAGCCGCAGACAGGAGACAACGCCCACATGGCATCACATCTCCGAAGCCGACCCCCCACCCACACTTCGTAACTCCTCGAGCTGCGCAGCACCTCCCCTAACGCTGACGCCGCCAACCCCTGCCTCCGCTGCGCTCCTCTCATTACGCCCAGCTGTTTTCCCGGCAGTGCCCCGGACTCCTTCATTACGCAGGCCCACCGCTCTCACTGGCGAACCCCCCAGGGCTCGTTATCGATAGCACTGCACAGAGCAGCCGGGCCGATTGGAAAGACCTGCTCAGAGGCTCAATGGGCCTGCGGGGGCGAGCTGGGAGAATTCATTAGAGCCTCATGGCACTACTAAATCTGATGCAGCAACTGCGACTTACGCCTCGGTCTGATAGGAGCAATTTATGTGCGGGGACTTTTTTTTCCACCCTCGCCTGTGATGTGGGCATGAGAGGGGCTGTAAACACAGAGATAACAGTGGCAGAAGGTTATCTGTGTTTCGCAATGGGAGTGATGTATACAGGGCAAATATGGAATGACGCAGTCACTCTCATCTTTACTGAAGGTGGACCTGCAACCTGTAACTCCTCAAACACCTAATGGAAATAGACCTCTGTGCACACACTCCTGTTTTACATGCACAAACCTCATAGAAACTAGACACTCTCACCCAGCGAGCTGTGATTGCATCCTCTCCCACTGGGCCACTCCTTGAACTGTCCCCTGCGCTCTCAGATGTGTTTACTGTCTGAAACAATGCGCTCGCCTGCTGACAAGAGAAGGGACATCCCTATTTCAGGCTGTCCTCCTCTGTCACGGCCCTGCGGCGTGCAGAGGCGGCTTCTCTGGAGGCTGGACCTTGACTCTGTGACCTCATGTCGAAAGCTGTTGCTGGGGAATGAGGAGACGGTGGCTTCCTGGTCCTTATGCACAGGCTAAGCATATACACGTGCACCCAAAAACACACGGCCTGCCCCCTCCACCTCGATCTCCACCGCTCCCTGCCCAGCAGACTCTGGTTCATCGATTTGCTCGGGCCGGCTGGAGTAAATATACTATTCACAATCTGTCTCCTTGCTTCTAATTTCCATTTGAGCAATTGGCCGGTTTGGCTGGAACCTCGCCCAGAGGCTGAAGTCCATGGAGAGTGACTTTATTGTCTCGTGCTTTATTTATCCCTCTCTGGGCTACAAACTACAGTCCCCCTGCCAGCAGCAGCAGAAGAATGGAGCCTGCAGAGGAGCAAGGAGCTGTCTGGTCGATGGCTGCATCACTTGGAGTCGAGGCTGTCTGAGCAGAGCCTTTTCAGGTTTACTGGCCAGTGTGCAGAGCTCTGGTGTGGATGGGAGAGCCAAAAGCATAAAAGACACCGTGAGAGTTCGTATTTTTTGTCCTGCTCAGATTCATTGTACAGACCAAAATGGCTAGTTAGTGCAATTTCTCTGAGACGCATGAGTCAGGGTGCCCTTCCACCAACGGCAGCAGCTGTTTCAAAGAGAGTCAGAACCAGCGGGAGCAATTACTTTTCCTCTGAAATGCTTATATATATGTTCATTGGTATGAGTGTGTGGAAAGCCCTGGTTGACATTGGAGGACTGCTCATATTTCATATTTCTAACTCTTCAAACCTGGAACTACAGGGTCTTTGTGACTGGTGTGAGTATTTATATGAAGGCAACAGCTGCAGGATTTGTGCAGAGGTGTAAGAATAAATATGACAGTGGGTCAGAGCAAATAAAGATGGAAACTGTAAGTCATTATAAAGAAAATAAATTCCCCTCTCTCTGCTCTTACAACCAAAGAAGTAAGTAAAAGATCAAACCCAAATAAACCGATAATACTGCAGACATTTAAAGCTCTTAACAGGACACAGAGATCAGGTGCCTATCTTTCAGATAACAGAACAAATGCATCAGTGTCTTATTCATGGGATAGGCAGGAGATCAGAGAATGAAGACTATGTCATGTATGCCTGCAAACAAACTGGGCCAATACTCAGAGTTGCAGAGATGGCAGGGTAAATGATCCGGTCCCTTAAAGCACACTGAAATGATGCACATTCTCATTTGCTTTGTAGAGGAGGGCATACATGCGCAGGGAGAATTAAAGGGAACTTGTTGGCAAGACGACTTTCTTCCTGAAAGGCTTAATTTGAAACAGAAAATAATGTGAGTTTATTTCTGTCGAAGATGAAAAGCAACACTGACAAGAACCAATCTCTCTGAAGCAGTGGGGCCGCGGCGAGCGGAGGCAGTGATTGATGTTTCAGTATGAAAGTCTGCCACGTGCCTCGGCAGCACGCCGGGGAGCAGACTGGAGTCGTCAAAGCTCACTCTGAGAAGGTTAACTGAAGATGAGGGGAGATAATAGACATGTAGGTGCATGTAGGAGGGTGGATGAGTAAATCAACAGAAAATGAAAAGAAAGAGGAGAAAGAAACGAGCATGGGGAAAAATAATAAACTGACATTTTAATACCTCCCATGGCCGTGTCCGACCATCTGCCTGCAGCGTGGCGCAGGGCGGGGCCAGGCTGGCCGCAGACATGCCTGTCTGCTTGTGTCTCTGCCAGTGACCTAACAGAGCACCCGTCTGCCGACAAACAACGTGCTCTGAGTGTGTCTCGTTAACGTCACGGCTTGTATGTGAATGTTTCAGATATGCAGGGATTCATGTTTTTTTATTTTTTTATAATTGATCGCCGTAAGGGGCAGAGAGTGGTCGAGGTGAGTGAGCTGTGGACACTCGCTCTCTGTGAAATGTAAAGACGGACAACCTCATGGTCACTGTCCTTCCCTGTTGGCCGGTTCTAAGCAGGCAACAGATGGCCTGCTGGCATAATAAGCTATGTAATGGCCACACACACACACACACGTTTTTCTTGCACTTTTATATCACTGGAGAATAAAAAGGGTTTCACCACTGGAGCCATGTTCCACAAGTGTCCATTTGTGCCTTCAGTGACAGATGCATGAGTTTTACATGTGAAGTCGACTTCTTTATTTCACTTTGAATATTTTTTTGGGGGGGAATTGCAGGAAATCCATTAGTGTTTCCATGAATCTCTCCGGGTGGACACAGGACTAATTGACTGGTTAAACGGATATTTTTTCTGCTGTAACGTGGAAAGAGCAACTCTGCGCCACCAAATTAATGCCTTTCTACATTCCATTCATGACAGCCTGAGAAGCATATCCACTAGAACCCCCGTCGAGCAACGCCGACTCATAAATCACATGCTCCAGACGCTGACGGTGACCTTGTTTTGAATCGCCGACGCAGCCCGCTCGCCATTAACTCCAAGTTGCACCTCTGGCTCTGGTGAGTCATTAACGCCAGTGGGCCCTGTGGGCCTCCTCACACTCACAGTTCAAGAAGCTGGGCGCACGTTCGTCACTAATAAGGACGGTTGCACCCGCAGACACAGTCATTCAACTTAGAGAGGCCTTATTGAGCATATAGATATAAGCAGGAGACGCGTGTAAGATCTCCATATCTACTAAGTAGACAAAAGTATGTGGACGGACAAATATTGCATATCTGATTTCAGAACTGATACTGAGAACTATTCCACTCAACCTCTGATCACATTTAAAACCAATGTTCCACAGAATCACTGAAACACGATTAAGGTTCAAAAAAGCGGTTATGGTTTGAAAGAGGGCTAAACCAATTTAACTTATAAGCTAATTAGAGGTCTGCATCACATCCCTGACTGAATAACATTTACAGAGAACAGCATGAAAATACATTTAGTGATTAAGGACAGTGACTAACTCTAATCCGTTTAGGACAGGACGTGGACACAAACATGGATGAAATAATGAGATGACGGGCATCCACCCCGCAGACACCCAGACTGACAGACACACTGAACTACACCAACTGTGTCTGTTAAACTGCAGAGTTCGAGCATGGAGATTTATGAAATCAATATTTGTTTCCTCAATGTGAGCCAGTCATCTCGGCCCTGCAGATGTTCATGACTCGTTCATATGTGACAGGGCCTCATTATGCATCATGGTGCATGTCAGCAGACGTGGAGTTAGATGAGGATGAACAGTTGCCAGAGAGCACGATGTAAAAGCAGTGAGGTCATTTTCTCTGTTTGCCTTGAGAGGAATCTTTGTGAGCTGCTTCCTCTTCTCACGTGTCCAGGGCCCAAGAGTGTCCCAGTGTCCAAACCTGAACACGGTCCAGCTTGGGCCACCGCTCACCGGAATGCGATGTCCAAACTGATTGGCTCAATGACGCGTGGCGAGCGAGGTGATTGGATCAACAGTGCGTGAGACCCAGTTCGACTGGGTGAGGTGTCCACCAGCTGAACGCTGAGGACACAGCTGCTCTCCAGGTTCACCCCGTACGCACGCACACACACACACACACAGACATGCTGGTGACCATGCTGCAGCTCCATATGTAGTACCATGCTGTGTTGCCCTAGGGAGGCATTACCATTTAGAGTAGGGGGAGCGGTCCAACAGTGCACGATGGAGCCATGGCTCATGTGGTGGCCGCACTCCCTCCTCAACAACACGATGCTTCTCGACCACTGCCTGCTGTTGCCGTCTGTCCCCGTGCCAACAAACTATTAGCTGGAGAGCCATCCATCATATACCCTCTCCTATTTTGGACGCAGAATTCATCCTCTCCATCTCTGTCTGGAGGCTGCAGCAAACACCCAGCGCCACACGCTTCCTCTGCAGCCATTGTAACCGTACACATTCATGCAGCTAAGATCTCTGTACTGTGACACTTCTAATTGTATTGCAGTATTTTTGATTATCTACTTATTCTTGCATTATATATATATTTGTTTATCTCCTTGAAATAGCAATATGATTACGGCTGTGAGTGATGCAGCCACATGCATTACAATGAACGTGTGGTTTATTTTTAGCTAATCCCACATCCACTGTCCTGCTGCTATGTATTAATCCACGGCTACAAATAGCTCCCATTACCACCACCCGCGTTTGAATAATCTTGTACAGTACCCAGCTCTCTAAAGGCATCATTTAGTCTTATTTAAAAGTGAAACCAGATTTGTGTTTTCAGTAGAAAGTATTGAGCTTTGGGCTAAAAGCCCAAAACAGAGAAAATGAAAGCAGAAATGTTTGGATTTGTTGACAAACCTTATCCTTTAAGTCCACTCCATACAAACACTAAGACTAATGGAAGTAAAATGTTTCCTCCTGGGCTGATTAGCCTCCCAAGGAGGCTTAGGAAATCACAATGCTAGAAGATATTTGACTCACGCTCCCATAATGCACTGGTTCACAAGCACAGGAAAGGATATCCAAGATTAAATCTGAGAGACGCAGGGTGATTAACAGGAGAGGAAGTAATATATAAAACGCTGTTTACACATTTCATCCTCATTAAACACAGCCAATAAACAACCGAGGAGATTAACACAAGTCGGTAAAACTCCCCTGCAAGTTACGAGCACCGTTGTGATTCCACTGCAGCGAGGATCAATGAGCAGCTTTTGAAACAGACGTCTTCTCTCAGAGATTTCTGTTAGCCGAGTCCGGCTCTGCCTGATAATCATACTAAATAGGCTCCCAGTCTGCGATGAATTTCAGCTGTGGTGCAGACACTGCGTCTCTCAGCTGCTTCACCCAGTGTGGACCAGCACTGTCCTCGCTGTGATTCACAATAATAACGGGTCATTTGTCCATGCTCAATGTCCCGGTTGATTTACTAATTCAACTTGTGAAAACAGGGCGACTGAGAAATGACGATTGATTACAAATTAATTGCAGTTTTGTTGATTTCAGCTGATGCTGACCTTTGGGTTCAGACTCCAGGGCAGGCAGCTCGCAGCTCCTCCACCTTCTGAAAAGCACGTGAACAAGTGACACCGTTGTGGAAGTGGTCTCCCTCACCTGTCACGTTCCTTATCGGTGGGAGGGAGTGGCCGGCAGGAAATGGCGGGCCGTCACGGCTGTTCGGGTTGCCAGGAGATGGCCATTATCGCTGGCACTCCACAGCTGCCAGTGCCGCTATCTCTGCCCCGCAAGGTTCCTCTTTATGTGCAGAGGGACATTTTCTCTAAAGTGTGCACGTGCAGCAAGGGAGTGGGGAAAGGGAGGCGTGGGTCGAAGCCCCGGTCGCCTTTCTAATTCGCTCTTCATAAAAGGGGACTCGCAGTGGAGATCAATAGAAGTGGAAAATGAGGCTCCTATTGGAGCCGAATGTTGATCACAGGGAGCTGGAATATGAACTGATGGAAAAATACTTTAGAACATTCATCTGGTATTCAGGAACCTCTCTGCCCCTCTATATGTGGAAGCCATATCCAGAGAGCCACAACAGACAAGAGCATCAAGGTTATTTTAACAGATCCAGAAAGAAAGCTGCAACCAGCAAACGCATTCCAGCACTGCACCAGTGGAAACAAAGTCCATTATGAAAGAGTCCACAACCATGAAGTTTATGCTGAGGATATGCTTATTATCCCCAAACATAATGTTCAAATAAAACAGCTTTTTGGTGATAAACCGAAATACTGAACCAAATCTTCAGATATTGACTTGGCAGTGTCTCCACCCCTGGGCTCTGAGATAATTATCCTGATTTTGTCACAGCCTCAAACACAAAGTGAATCTTTGCACAACAATAAATCCATAACGACAAAGAGAGAAGGGGCTGATGGGACGAGTCAGATCCTGTATTTGTGGTAAAGAAAGCAGGCTTATCTCTCCCTCGTGGGCCAGATGTTCTCTCTACAATCAAGTCATTTCCAGCCATGCATAACAAATCACACCGACACCCAGCACTGACATGAACCGTCGACACACCCGGGGATCTCTTTGTGTTAAAATGAAATATGTAAAATATATTTAATGCCCGAGTTACACTTGGCTGTGCTTGAATGGGAAAAGCCACCAAAATGACACTTGAGCCCAAAAAGGCCAGAAATAAATGAGAGTCCTCATCATCTGCCCATTCAGCTGTGGCCATTCAAGTGCTATTTTTTTATTGCATTCATTTGCTCTCTGACTTTGTGTCGACACTCTGAATATGTTTTATATACTTTACATAACAATTGACAACACCTGAATGTTTGACTGAGCCTCCACAGTTTGTTATTCAACAGACAACAACAACAACAACAACAACAACAACAACAATAATAATAATAATAATAATAATCGCACCCCACTGAGAACTGTTTCAGCTCTTGTTTTTCCAGCCACCCTGCATGCCTTTGCCTAAATACTTTGCATAACTCCTCATTCCCTCACCTCTACACGTACGACTCGGGACTTGGGCGGGAATAGTTTCCCCATAAACCATTAAAAGAGTCTTGGTATAAGTATGTGTGTGTGTTGGTGCAGATTAAGTCTGTGCTGATGACATGAGGGAACAACACCTCTGGGTGTGGAGCTGCTGCGTTTTCTGTCACCACTGTGCTACTTTGAAAAGAGCTCCAGGGAAGAGGAGTCACAAGAAAAGAAATAAATAAAACTCAACGTGTCAAAGCTCTGTCCTGCAGAGGGGTGTGAACGGATAAACTGATACGAGCACAACTTTTAAAAGTTCTGTCAGGAGGTATATATATATATATTTTTATATATTTAAAAATATATATTTTAAGTAATGAGACCTAGTCAGCCTGTCTCCCTGGATACGCAGCTGATTAGCCAGGAATAAATGATGGCTCATTGGGAGTCATTATAAATGCATCAGATAGATCAGAAAGAGCATGTGACCTCAAAATGGCCACCAAAAACAAAGAGGATTGAGGTGAGATAATGAAATAGCTGTCTAATAGAGCAGTGAGATGGCCACTCCTGTGTGAGTTTGATGTTGACAGAGGGGGAGGCAGAGACTGAGTTCACGTGCATGTGAAACAGGAAGCGAGTCGTGGACGGGAGGGGAGGGTGATACAAGTGCAAAGGGGAAGGCAGCCATCAAGGCCCAATCTGCACATCCTCCGCCCTCAATTAGTGTAACACGGCTATAATGAGCAGTGGCTGCACCTTCCCAGGGGGGAATGGCACAAATAAGAGACATGGACAGATGAGAACTAAGATGATGGAGGGATTCATGGGAGGAAAAACAGAAAAATAGGAGGGGAATAAAATCTGTGCTCGGTGCCTCAGGCTACTGCATGTCATCACATCTGTATCAAACCTGTCAGCACCTCTGGGCATACCTGTTGGTTGAGAGTGGCCGCTGAGACAAAGAGTGGAAAACAACAGTGAGGGAGAAATAGGAAACAGGAGGAAGAGGAGAGGACAAAGAGGAGTAAGGAGCCAGCACACAACTTTACCTTTCCTTGAGGAAAAGCACAATTAAAAATTGTGTTCAGGGAAAATGTCATCAAATATTCCGATATTAGATAACGCCATTAAAAGCTCCTATGTCTGCCTGACATCAATGGACCTGTGCTTTCAAAGGATCAAAGCCAATGCTTTAATCAAAAGGGATTTTCCAGAAACAGTAGTTGTTTTAATCAAAGGCATTTTTCTGACATGCAGTATGGACAGTCGGCATCTCCACCTGCTGGAGTAGCAGTGCATGAAAACCATGTTTTTTTTCTCTAACTACAGTCATTGGATCTTGTTGAAGACAACAAACAAGCTGCACAGAGATGGCAAACAGAAATAAAGAGAGGGAGCACAGCAGCGTTTGGCTGGATGACGAGGAGATGGATGACAAGTTTGAGGACAAGTCCGAGGAGAAGCTTGAGGATGAGAATGAGTTTGAGGAAGAGTTCGAGGAAGAGTATGATGACAGGTTTGACGACAGGTTTGAGGACAATTACAGTGATTTCAAAATGAACAATTGGGTGCCCTCGCCAAGCGACATGAGCCTTGAGCCCTGCTTTGACAATGTTGAAGACAGCAACTGGGAGGCTCTGCAAGGAGGCAGGATGGACGGAAAAGAACCTGAGGAGTGCACAAACCCTCACAGTCCCATCTCTTACTGTCCTCCCCCAGACACTGGCTGGAAAACTGTGCCCATCTCCAAAGAGGAATCCATTGACAATGCTCGCCTTTGCAAAATCCTTAATCCTATTGCTATTGACTATGACACGCTGAGGCTCGGCCCGGGAGGGAAGCAGAACAGGTAAAGGCAGCAGCAGCAGCAGCAGCACCTGCAGATAATGGATCTAATCCAAGCAGGGCCCTGACGTCCTCAGCCTTGGAGCAGCTGCACGAAAGGTCCACCAAGAGATGTTTGCTGGCACCCCCACCCAGATAACCAACTGCTGAGACCACATGGGGTGTTCAATTGTTTCATATATATGTGATAATGGCACAGTGTGGCATCATGTTGTATGTTGTCTTGCTGTTTGGTATCATCTCTTTATTAAAAGCTGAATATCTAGACTTGCCATGTTTCTTTAGAAAGCATCTCACTGCTTCACACACTGCTGCGTTAAAGTTGAGATCATTCCAAATATAGGGGGATGCTTTTTTGGGCTCCATCCTAACCTCGAACACCCTTCATGAATTTCAGAACACTAATGATCACTGCTTACAGTCGAGTTTAAAAAAAAAAAGTATATATATTGGATCCGGCTCCTACGAGACTGAATTCATCAATCAGGCCTTTCCTCGCAGCCTCCCACTCAGTGAGTGGAACTACTGCACAACTTTTCTTTTGTGACAAGATCTCTCTCTCTGTCTTTATCACACAACATCTCCTCATGCACGTAGCCGACGAACCAGTGAAATGTTATATCTTGCCTCCGCTGGAATTCTCCCTTGGGCAATTCTTTGACTTCTCTTCCTTCATTGAATCTGACAACTTCTCAGCCACATGTGAAGGTAAAGCCGTCTTTTAATTAACCTGGGACACACTGGAAGTTTCCTCCTTTGACAAAACACAGAAGAGTTTGGTTTAGAGAGCGAACCTTTAATTAACCTACTTTAATCTGTGATGAAGTTAAAGCAACATGTGTAAACTGCGAGCTGCGGCCGGGGCCTCTCACGGAAGAATAAGCATCACACAGATGGGGGGAGATTGATGCACCTGTTTCAGCTGACAGACTCACTCCACCTCTGGCTTTAAAAATCCATATCATACAAATACACTGTCCAAACAGGAGAGGGGGGAGGTGGGTGGGCTGGGATAAGGCACAAATGGGCTGTGATGTCATGAATGTGTTTTAGTTTTGTTTCTCATTAAAAAGCAGCCATGTTTTGACGGATCAAAATCCGTCTGTGTCGCAGTCGTTGGTGCTGAAATACATTTGTTTTGTTCTCCTCTCTTCAACCCCGAGACAACACCTCCGGGAGCTGTGAGCTGTGCCCCCCAACCCCCCCTTTTGGTCGGCTTGACCCTTATTGGCTCGTTAAGGAGGTCTGCAAGGGCTGGGAGAAATTAAGATGGAGAGGGGAGCAGGAAATGAGGAGGTCTGGAAAAGAGAGAGCAGCACTGCTGAGATGAAGGACAGAGAGTGAGCCTTGTCAAACACCAATTAAAAGAGAGAAAATAACATGAGTGGAAACCAAAGAAAGGAGGAGCAGAAAGTTCAGCAGCAAGGGGAGAAGATTCTATAGTTCACTGCTTGACAGTTGAGTCTTTCTATTTAATATCACTGAACGTGTAAAAGGGTTTCACCAAAGCCAACGACCCAGAGTGATACGGACCCACGCCGCAGCTATAACTCAGTGTCAGGTGTCTGAGAGTCTGAGAGGCGTCAGTGGCTGCTGGGAGAACTGCACCACAGGAAATGCAAGTCATTCTCTTAAATGGTGATTACGCATAGAGGAATAATGTATTTGCCTCTGGGTTAGTGAGTCATTATCGAGGGAAGTGAAGTGTATTACACCCACTTCTCTCAAAACTCGTTCCCAGCGTATGACTCCATTCCTGTGTTTCTTAGCCCATTAAGTTGTTCCAGTAGGTCTGGTCTTTAAGGAACGTCTTTAATATATTTCTCTAAAGTACTCCATATGTAAAATAAAACTGCTCAGTTACCTGTTGCCTTTGATTCCCAGGGTTATATTTACTCTGCTGTAGTTCATTTCCAGGGCCTGGTGTCAGGTACAGTCTAACAGTAACGTAACTCCAGCCTCTTGCCTTAAACAAACTCCCGGACCTGCTCTGGAAGCATCACGCCGTCGTGTTCAGCCTCTGCGTGACCACGGAAATGGCAGAAGCAGAGTGCTCAGGTAAGTCGACCACGCTGCTCGCTAATGGACTGAACAGGCGACTGCAGCACTGACCCCCGGGAAAGACTATGAAACATTGATGAGAGGCCAAATGCTCTGCACCGCTCCCCCACGGGAACAGGGATACGTAAAGATTATAAATGCTCAGCCTCACCAAGGGCTAATGAAACGTTTCAACAGCAGCTTCTGTTCTTGCACTCCGCAGTGGAGAGCGTCTCGACTCCCTCAGAGACAAAACCACAGAGCCGGTGAGGAGCAGAGCGCTGGGCTAATGAAAAGTGCTTCTGATGGCGTGAATGGAAAACAGTACTAATATAATAAGAAGGAACAGCGAGGCCCAGCTGTGTTTCCGGTCTGATACAGGCCCCCCTCCATCAGAGCGCTATTCTAAAACTGATGAATGGAGAGCAATCTGTGGGTCATCTCCGCTTTCTGATGTGAAAATGATCAGGTGCGGCTCAGGGAACCAAACCCTCTGCTGGCTGGTGATCACTCAGAGAAGACGACGTGACGACCTTGGATGCATCTGAGCCTCTACCAGGCATCCAAATGTGGACACTGTGCAGGTAGGCACGAGTGCTTGTTAGATTTTTGATATGAGTAAACAAGAGCAAATTTCATCTATGCCCAATCAGCACAATTACCAGCTCTTCTTTAGATATCCATTGCTCCGCTCTGCACGTTCCTCTCGTCCCCGTCTTTTCAGACAGTGTGTGAATCTAATTTGCCTCATATGAGCTGCATGAAGGCTGCAGCCGTTTCCCTGGATATCAACAGATTCATGACAGGTGCATGCATCAACACAGCTCCCTCCCCATCCTGCAACCCTGAGCCTGAACTACAACAGATCAAACTCTGCCACATTAGATACCGAGACGCCGCCACTGCACTCTGACAGCGCTCTGCTGCCTCCAAGGACACGAACACTAACATGACAGCGTGGAGAGTCCAAAACTATATTAACCAGAAGAAGTGTCTGCTCTCTGGAAGTTTGTGGAATTCATTAAAACAGCGCAATGATTTATCTCACGGCTCTGCATGACCTCCCTCTAATTAAGTCTCTGTGAGTCGGTGTGAGCTGCACAAACCCTTGTTTTTAGGAATGCACATTTCTATGGCGGCGTAGTATTAACATGAAGTACAGCGTATAAGCATGTTTGTACATTACTGGATTAAAACATCCAATTAATTTTAGAATGTCTCTCTAAATGTCATTATAAACTTGATTTCACTGAGGTGTTTCTTTATTCAAACCGCTTATCTGACGCACGCGCCACAGTTGAATGTGTCAACAAGCTCATTTCTGAGAAGAGGACACGACTTTTATTTATTGAGCGAAACTGAAGCGCAACCTCCACTTCAGGTTTCTTTCATTATGTTTATTGGCTGCGATAAAAAACAAACACGGAGCTTAACTGAATATTTATTCAGACATGTGCTGGGCCTTATTTAGCCATTCTTCACGGGCCGCCTGACATTTCTTCCTCATCACAGTGGAAAAAATGTTTTGTCTCGCAGATGCAAAGCAGGCAAGAGCGACTGTTCAATCCAGTCCTTCACAAGCGGCTCTGAAAATTTTGCATCGCAGGGTATCGGCGAAATGATTTGAGGAGCGTGTGTTTACAGAAATGACAGAATAAAATGTTAGACCGTGACGATTCACACCACGAACAGAATGTTGGCAGTTTAACAGCACCACCCTCCACCGGTCACTGTGTGATGCTATCGTGATGCAGAGGCAGGCCACGCAGGACAGATGGATCGCTTTGGTGATGTGGGTTTGTTGGCAACAAGTCAGCACCCCCCTCCACACACACACCTTGAAGTATGGATGGAAGAGGAAAGCAAGGAAGAGGAAGGTTGAGAGGCGATCAACTGGATTTTTGGCGATCAGGGATAAAGAGGAAATCCCTTTTGTGAATGTTGATAGTAAGAGGGGGGCTTTCTATCACCGTATTCCATAAAGACAGGGAACAGGTGACGCACGTCAATGTGCAGGAGTGTGTGTGGTGACAGAGACTGTACAGTGTGGCTGTGTGTTCAACACCCCTCTCTGGCACAGAGGCTGCATCTCATTGAGGACGTTAATAGTGGCAGTCAACTGTCAGCGGCCCCTGCTTTCTTCTGTTAATTGCCTCAGCTGCTCGGTGGAGCTGCCAAGCAGATTTGTGTGATATCCATCTCACAACTCGCCCAACCATGAGAGCCGAAGCCCTCCAAGCACTCGCCGGACCTGGTTAGTGCCCTGTCACACCCCCCCAGTCTCAACCTTCAGGACCCCCAAATCTTATTTCACTCCCTGAATCATCGGGTTCTATTTCCACATCGAGCTCAGCCCCAGGTTGTTCAGCTGCATTTTGTTTCATCATCAGAAACAGAAATGATATAGAAAATGAGAAAGTGGTGTCACACTTCCAGACAACATGTCGAGGGAGGTGATACATGAACCCTGCAGATGATAGAGATTTATCTTTGAGATCATTTTTAAAGTGATGAATATGAAATGTGTCTCATTTGGCATAATAACAAAATGCAACCCAATAGACAAAAATTACCATTTACACATTGCATCGCTCGTCAGCGGCTCGTTCTCTATGCAGCACGTCGCCAGCCCCGTTCTGAGCGGCTCCCTCACCTTCATTAATTCAGTCATGAGCAATTCACACGTGTCACACTCTTCCACGGGGAGGAAGTGATCCAACAGGGGACGTGAACACGCACACCCAATGAGGACAAACTACAAACAAACAAGAAACGCCGATCAGGATATCAACAATAAAAAGTTCAAATACAGTGTGAAGTATTTATTTTGCCTCACTCCCTGAGTATAATGAGCATTCCTCTGTATCTAATCTCAAATCTATCATTTGTGCCTGTCAGGCGTGAAGACGTCCAAACAGCGTCAAACCGCGGGGACACGTCTCAGTGCTCGTCTGTCTGATAAAGCTCCACGATAGAGATCAAGCTCACCCGCTTAATTAAATCTCGCCTGCTCCTGACTGGGACCACTTTCATGTTCCACCACGTTGAAAATGGATTAAGAGTGACCATAATGAATCCTCGTGGCTTCAGCCTGAGTTTACATTACACTCGCTGATTAATCTCACTCATGGAAGCATTAATTGAATTGTTCCGACGGCAGCCAATAATCCAGCCATGTGAACATATCTTTACTGTCCTGTCTTTAACACCCATTTCACGTTTATTACCAGTCTGAGATGCTTTGCTCAGCATGACCACTCACATTTATCTTTCACCAGCTACCCGCTGCAGAATATGAACTGGTTACCTTTTAAGGAACTTTAGGATGGGAACGGAGCGTTCTGCACCGAGGAAACCTGCAATCCCAAACTTGATAATGCCGTCCCTCCCAGTTTGACACTGTCTCTAGTTTCCTCCTGGACTTTGTTTGGGTCGAGTGTTCTGGGTGAACGTGCCTCTAATGCTCGCTGAATCTCAATGACGGGGATTTGCATGGAGGAAAAGCAAATGTGAGCTACTCCTAAATGCAACACACACACACGCAGGCGGCTGGCAAATATTGATAAGAGGAGTTTTGAACTTCAAAGTCCTCGTATGTGAACTGTGTTTTAAGATCAGCAGCTCGTTCCTGGACCCGGCTGCAAATTGCCGGCGGACGCGAGGCTTTGAAAACGGCAACTACGACGCTGCAGTTTGTTGTCATTGTTGGGAAAACAAACTAGAGGGTGAAGTGCTCCCGATGCGTTGCAGCGCTGTAAATGATTCTGCTGCTCTGGGGACGTGTTAACCTCAGGGAACGACAGGCCCCAGCCACTTACTCGCTTAATTAAAGTCTTCAAACTCCAATGTTTATTTATGAGATTGATTTTTCAAATGAAGTCCTATGAATGGGAAGAATAACAGTGATATGTTTTCCATTTTAAAGAGCAGTGCTGAGTTATTGATGGAAGGTGCAGAAACTCCGATCCATCTCAATGTGCCACAATTAATCTGGACGTCACAACAACATCATGGCATTTGTGTAAAGTCGAAAGAGAAAATGGATTCACCTTGTAAATATTTACTCTTTCTGAACTGCAATCAAACCGTGGATAATGTGAATGTGGAGCAGCGCCCAGGAGAGCGCACGTACTGCACGTGTGTACTTGTATTTTTAGAGCAGTGCAGCACAGTACCAGAGTAAAGGCGGAGGAGAGTTTAAAAATATCCCTGTCAGGTGGAAGAAACGAACCGGGACTTTGATTCAAACTTCTCCCTGTGAAGCTCCGTCTCCATCTGAGACTCAGGTTGGTGTGGCATCACATGCAGACCGTGGGTGGAGAATACGCCATGAAATACATTACAGAATACAAAGTGCCGATAGTGTGAACTCAGTTACGTAATGCCTGCTGCATTAAAATGCTATTTGTCACAGTGCTAGAGTCCCAAATGTCAGCAGAGCCAATAAAAACCAACAACTTGTTAATTCATCTTTTAATACCCTCCACCCTGTGGATGGCGCCCAGCCCTGTCCTCCATTTGGTTTATTGAAGATGCAAATCATTCAAAAGGACATGGCAGCATTTGGTTTAGGGCTCGGCAGCTGGGAGTTGTAGTTTTTTAACCATTAAACATTTTATTTATCATGACTTCAGCTGCAGATTTGTACGGAGTCCGATCAGGCTGTATTATGAAGTACTACTCTGCCTGTGTGTCCCACACTCAGTTCCTATTACCAGCGCCAATTAAATGTTAGTGTTTGGAGAATTAAATATTCTATTTAATCTCCCGCTGAACCTGTTAAATAAAAAAAAAAGAGCCAAAACAGGCCGATCAGCCTCCAGAGAGCGCGATAAATTATTCATAATATGTGAAGTATCACCGACACCTGACTGCTATTTTCATCCCGTTATCATTTTATATTTAAATCTGCCTCGCGATGCCGAAACTTGGAGTATAAGTTGCACGTTGGCCTCAGCAGGGGGTGGAAATAATTAGCCGGCACCCACAGGTAGCGGCTCGCAGCAGCAACAGCTATTAACCATTCGTCTGACTTTGGGACTGCGTTTGAACAAGTGTTGTTTTCAAAGTCATTCACATGAGTTATTGCATAACAACTTCTGTAGTTTTAATGGGTTCGGCTGATTGGAGCCTTGTTTGTCCACTCAGCTGATTCTGGCTGTTTCCAGTGACGGCGTGGGCAGAAACTACAGAAACTGTTTCACTGTGCTGTAATTAACTGAGAGCAAACACTGTGCTTGTTAAAAGACGGGGGTCGATTTTTCTGAGATTTTAAGTCAAGTTTTACTTAAAAAACCCCCCCAAAAAACAGCTTCAATAATTAGATTTGGAATTTTGGACGACAGAAATGGCCGGCGCAGTATTCCACTCCACAAACACATTCTTAATCTGCTCCTGCTCTCATTCTCCATTTAATTCCCATTTGAACTGTCCTAATTGAAAATTGTGCGTCCATTCACTCAACACACACACACACACACACACACACACACACACACACACACACACACACTTCCCCTCGGTGTGTGCACTGTGCCATGTTCTGCCAGAGTCTCTTCAGATTCACATCTACAGTCCATGAAATGAGCAAACCGGCTCAGAAAATAAAAGGATTACCATAAAATTACATCCAAATAGCGCTGATTGCTTGATGAGCATCTGTGGTCCCAATTTCAAGCCCTCAAAACCCATGACATCTCCCCGCTGTAATGTGCTTCATTAAGTACCCCCCGCTATATTTCCCCAACCGCCAACACCAGCCACAGAAGATCGTCCCATCGATGCGGCAATAAAAACAACAATAGGTTCTCGAATGACCTCGATTTTAAGATCAGAGCTGGCCGGCGATGATTGGCTTTCTTCCAGACGGAGCGCGACGCAGCTGCCGCTCAGGAACGCTTTGAGAATGAGCTGAAGGAGGCCGGTGAGGACGGCTCTTTGTCTCTTCACCATCATACAGAGCTGGCGCGCATGGATTACCAGCAATCAATATTCAATTTGGCCTGTACTGCATCGGTGTGGGTTTGCTGCCTTACAGTGTGCAAGCTGCTGCTGCGGATCCTCCGCCGGCGCCGGCTATTGGATTTCAAGTGGGAACATTGGAGGGGAAAATATTTCGCTATACAGAGGAATCAGGGGTGAATATGAAGCTGCGGAGCAGACAAAACAACACCTTATTTTCTCTTCTTCTTCAACCAGTTTAAAGAGGTACGTGCCAAACAGAAACAGAAATATTTAAAACTATGCCAAATTAAAACCCCTCATCTGCCCATAGCCCAAATCATCAGCCTAAGCACCACCCCCTCCCTCGACTGTTTTATCTGCAGAAATTTCAGATTTCAGACAGACCCATGACGGAGCCGTGCAGGCATGAAGCAGAAATAGCTGAAATTTAAAATCCTCCTTAGCCCCCCCACTGCTTCTGCTTGTCCCCTGTAATTAGCAGACGACGACTGTATTCACACAAAAAACTGTCAGCGCGGCGCTTTGCCCATGACTAACGAAGCCTCACGCCTGTTCAAAATAGTTACCATGGCGATGACAAAGCCATCTCAAAGGGGCGCTCTTGGTTGAAAGAACCCGTCTGTGGTCGTGTGGTCAACTGTGACCCTGAGACGCAGACACCGTTTATCTGTTCAGAAACGTTTTCAGTTGCCATGCAACATTGGACAGATCAGATCCGGAGCGGCCTGATGCACACACTCAGCTTCTTCTCACTGAAATAGCAGGTCAGCGTGCATGAACAGGTATGTGCTGCTTGGAAGGTTTTTTTCACGTCACAGCCTGGAGAACGATCAGAGAAAGGTCGCTGTCGTCCATCAGCTGCGGCCCGAGACACCGGCCGATACATCAGCGCATTAAAAAACATGACTGGGCCACATCGCTGTGCTGACAGTGAGAGAGAAGATCTATTGACCGTAATCGCTGGATGAGCTGGTTTCAGGAGCTGTGTGTGGTTTTTATTATATCAGAGAGGGGAGAGATGAGGAATCGATACCGGCCTGTATCAAAGGCCCATAGGTTCTAATGTAATATTTAGAAAGCACACGGAGCCAACAGCACTTCCTCGCTGAATATTTCATTCCTCAGGTCTAAAAGTTGCATGGAGCAAAACATATTTACAGTTAATGTGAGAGCAGTGAGTGAGACGAGTTTTATATATTATCGTTGTGCACCTTTCTGGTTTGTCCTCAGCGTCGGAAACAAAGCGTCACTCTGCACACAGAGGACGGCAGAAGGCACCGCTGCTAGAACAACTTTTCATGGTGCAGACGCCCTGTTTAAAACTCAAACTAAATCCTCTCCCAGTGTGTTTTGAATGTCATGCCAAGGTACAAGCGCTTGCTGGAGCACGAGGCAGAGGGAGAAGACCGGAAAGAACAAGAACAAGAGGAATGAACACACAAATTAAGGCTGTGACAGCTGCAGAGTTGCAGAAGGGAATGGTGTGCAAATGAAATGTTGTATGCTTTAATTAACACAAAATCCCTTTGTCTTCGGGCTCTGACCGGGGCAATTTGTGGGAGCTTGGCTGAAAATGCGGGGAAATTATTAATTAAGCAGCCGGAATGAAAATAAGTGGAAAGAATGGAGTTTGAATTTTTTATTTTTTATTTTTTTGGGAGAGGGCTATGGGAGGAGGGGGTGGGTGATAGTGTGCTCACCTATAAACAACTGAGACCAAAGTTCAGGATGTAACGGCTCTAATTAAACACAGGAAATTGCGGTCATTGTGCAGTAAATAAAAGAGGCAACAAGGTCAGAGTCAGTGTGAGAGAGGAGCAGGAGCAATGGATGCGATTGCAGCCTTCCTCCACTCTACGTGGGGGTTCCCATAAATCTCATTTCCTTTCAATTATGCACACACAAATTAAGGCAGGGGTGAAAACCTTGTGAGTGGAATTTTAAGCGATGAGCAGACCATTAGGAAGTCTGTGTTACGTGGCCTGTGGGGGATAGGAAGCCGCACGATTATGAGCCAGCAAATAGACTCATCCCATTCAGAGCTCATTCAAACTGCAGCTTATCCGCACCAGTCTATTTGCAGCGTGTCAAACGCCTGACGGCACTTTGATTTCCCCTTGATGGGCTGGTTGGTCAGAAAGTGGATGTTAGAGAAGTTTGTCAGATGCAGAAGGAAGATTGATGCGACTTCAAAGCCACATCGGAGGCTGTTTATTGGACTGGGAGATAGCGCGAGTTAAATCAGTCACCTTTGAAGTTGTGCAACGAGAGCGGGAGTGCAGGTTGACGTGCAACAGTGTGCGTCTGGGAGGGTGGGGTGGGGGGGGGGGTTCGGCACAGTGGTGCAGAGGAGGAGCGTAAATGTGAGGACAATCTAGGCTGACTGAAACCTGCAGCAGAGGACCGTGTGAATAAATTCAAAGGGCGCAAGAGCGAGTCCACAACAACGGCCAACCAGTCAGTTCTATGGCAAACAGAAATGAACATCTACCTCACTAGTCAAAACAGCAGGTCCAGAAATGTCTGTCTTCCACAGATAAATAATGCAGACAGTTCCATTCTGCCTCCAACCTGACATCCCTGTCAGAGTTTTCCACGTGGCGCCATATACGTGTACTCACCAACACGCCCGCCCACACATTCTCACATGAGCTCGCTCAGACATTTTGCTCAGGGCTTGTGCAGAAAGCCCACAGCACCTGACTTGTCGATCTGCGTTCCAACATATGGCCGCTGCAGGGCATTTGAGGAAATATGCAGAGCGTCACTTAGGATCGCGCTGCAGCACGACTGCAACTCTCCAGACGTGGGGGCATAACAACATAACTTTGCTAAAGTATGTATGATTTAAAGAAGTACAAGAACTTTCTTTTAGCTTCTGAGATCTGCACAAATACACTTCAGATAGAACAGAAAACTGGAAAAAAAGAAACTGTATTTGTAAAAAACTCAAATCTCACCATCATTGATATTCCAAAATCCTAATTCATCGCAGATTTTTTTTCTTGCGGTGAAAAACTCTCTGTCACGATGTTGAGTTGATTGACAGTAGCCAGGCGTCATAATCAAACAGCCTAAAACATGTTGCTGCGTTTCCACTCAGATATTTCATCTGCCTGTCTGTTCAAGCACATCCATGCTGTATTATCTCCCTCACATGAAAGCAGCAAAGACACAGACAGAAATCGTCCATGTGAAACTTTTGTCAAACTCCATCCTTCATCGTGTGAACCTCATTGAGGGCTTTTCTTCCTCGGGGCCTTGACGTTGGAGACAGTCTGAAGTTATGAGACATTCAGATGCAGAGTGATGAACGCCCGCCTGCAGTCAATGATAAACCTCTCTACAAACCAGGAGAGCGTTGTTCATCACGTGTCCGCACCGAGCACCTCACCGCTCGGCTGCGGCAGCTTCCTGAGCCAGATTGATCTCTGCGATCAGCCGAGATAGCCGAGAGCGTCGGCCACATCTATTCACTGAATAAGCGCTGGGACAAGCTGCTCTTTCAGGGGCCGCTCGGGCAACAATAGGCCCTCTAATGGCTCCAGTTTGTCTCCGTTAAGAACAACAGCCGTCCCACCACACACGAAGTGGACACACACACTTCACTGTGCACCTCTTTGTCCGTCCCTGTGTGGAACAGTTTCTCCTGTTTCAACTGTTTCTCCTCGTCTCTGACTCATCTTCATCTCCAAACTCTGTGAGTGACCCCGACCTCTGAGAGGAGTGACAGCTCTGAGGGCTGAGGGACCCCCAGGGAGCACTTCATCTTGTTTTCTTTTACTGTTTGACATTTGAAGAAGTGTTTACCATCGACTTCAATCCTTCATCATTTGGCTGCAACAGTGTTTACCCCTGAAACTGCAAAAGTGTTTGTGGACTCCAGCAGTTCACCCACCGCTCCATCAGCATTGTGGTGGGGAGATAATGAGTGAAAGTTAATGACTGAGTGAGCGACCGATACATAAATATATATATATATATATATATTAAAAAAAACAAAACAGCTTATTGCTGCTTTAATTCCACTCTCTACCACACACTGGAACAACCTTGGTGTTTGTCTGTTCTCCTTCAGGTGCAGTCAGCTGTACAAGAGTCCGGAGACACACTCATTTTCTGCTCTGCGTGACACGTAAACAGATTAAATACTGGCTCCAGCCTGAGCTGCTGATGTGCATCACACAAACACGCTCCTCTGCATGAACAGACTGACAATGAACCAGCGCTCCCATCGACAGGCGAGTGATTACGCCAAAGTGCACATATGCCTCGGAATACCTGGCATGTGCTGCCCATCAGCATATTAAAGGCATGTTTACAATGGGCTCGCAGGTTTCTTGTAATATATTATTGATCCGTGCGCACTAAAGCCTGAGCCTCCACCGCAGGGCCACCGCGCTGCTTAACTGGATTACCGCACACAGGATGTGACATTTCCAGGCTGCAGCTCACAAACAGAATAACTGAGCATCACATATGGTGGGAAAACACTAATTGACAGACGCAGTGCCACCACCTTTTTGTTTTTTTTTGCCCTGCCACTGCAGTGATTTTTCAGGGAGGCTGAAAGTAGGACGCAGCAGGCACGGCGAGCCGAGGAGGGGACGGAGACAAACAAAGCACTTACACATGCACTTGTGCAGAGAGGTGGGAACACGCGCCGTCGACTGCACGTCACCACGGTTGCCGTGAGCCATCATTCCTCACTTTTCATAGAAAACTGAACCACAAGAAGCCAAATTAAATAAAAGGTCAAAGGCACAGCCTCTTCCTTGTCAGCAAAGGGACACAAATGGAAAAAACAGGCAGTCGATTTTGAAAATTCTTTACCAGTTCGTTCGATTTTAATTGTATTTTATTTTACATGTTTAAGAACTGCAGAGCCACTGGATTTTGCCTCTGTCTAATGTTTCGACGCGGATCACAGATCACAGTCTTTAACGGTCATGACCTTTCCTTCTATACCGTCTGATCCACTGAAAAATCCATGTCTGCATAAGCCACTGTGATTCACTGCTGAGGAGAACCCGCCCCTCATTTCAGCCGTCACTCACACATACGCAGAGACACGCTGACGGAGGCTGGTGCTGTTATTCCCACAGGGATCATTAGCCTCCTCTGTCCCTTTTCCAGTTGTTGACGGTGGATGCTGCAGCGGGTCGTCATTACCTCGCCGGCCTCTCTCCCTCCATCCACCCGCATCTGGTGGCCTGCTAAGTGGCCACTTGACACTGATCCCTCCTACAGTGCTGTGTTTATGGGCATATCCATTATTTTTTGTAGTGGAGAAACACAACTATCCACTCCATGGGCCAGGAGGTGCCTGACTGGAGAGAGGACTCCAACTGCCATGTGAGAAATAATCGCACATCCAGTGTAAATAGCAGGGAATCATGTTCCCCCCTCATGCAGCATGATGCTAGGCCTTAGATGTTAGATGTTATCTACCCTGCAGAGAGCATCTGATTTTCTATTGCTTTGTTTTTACGACCGATTAGCAAACACGGAGCAATGTGCTCAGGCGATGAGGACGTTTAAACAGCAGCCAAGCAGCATATCAAAGAATCTTTAGATGCACTGAAGGAATTTTGAAGGAGTCACCCCACAGTGATGAGGAGATGAAGAAAAAAGAGGCAGAATGGAAGTTGGTTTTCATGAAGCACTGAAGAGAAAGTAGTAAAAATGGCTGGAGAGATGAAAAGGCATCTAAAAAGGTGCTTAGTCTATGTTTTGGGAAATGGGGAAGCGTAATACACGCTGCATGCAATTTGTAGTTAATGGTGTAAAACGTTTAAAACTGCTGGTGAGTTCTTTTAAATAACTCCAGACTGAAACCACCACGTTGATTTGCATATGCTGACGGTGATCCTGGCTCACGTCGCTCTCAGCAAAGTTAAACACGGCCCCTCTCGTGTAACTCATCCCTCAACTCACTGGGGCTCGGCACAGTAGGGGTGTTTTTATAAATAACAGCAGCGGGGCCACTCAGGGAGGTAGTCAAGGCCAGTGAAGACAGCTCAGGATACTGTAATGGATCCGGAGTGTCTGGCAGAGGCCCAGACTCCTCGATCCTGAAATCACTGATCCTTAGATCTACATCTGAACACGCACGGGCGCAGCTGAACCCCTCAACCTCATCTTCTTCATCTCACAAAGTAAGGAGGCTCAGAGGCTGTGGCCGAGGCCCCCGACCCCCGGGGGTCCCCAGGACTACAGCCCGTCCAGCAATCCATCCTCACCTGATCCCAGTAAGTAAGACGAATGGATGTACTGGGGAGAGTCCATTTCCTGACTCAGTGGGGGTTTCTAAAGACACAGATACAGCCTCAGATGCTTGAACCATTTGTCTGTGTGCAACAAACAGAATCAACATGAATGTGCATTGTAACATGATGATGGGATAAAGTTTAAAGCTCACCAGCAGCCGTGCCTCTCACCCACCCTATGAGAGCCCATTATACTGTAATCCTGGATGTGGGCTCCGACATCTCCGCTACCAGCGTACGTGGGAGGAACGGAACAAGTGAACAAAGGACAATGCAGCTTGTAATCCCGTTAAAGGATTAAGAGCTCGAGCACACGCACGTGTACCAGTGTACACAAAATACAAACACTTTTTGTTTGGGAGCGAATCCCTGACTTACGCTTGTTCATTAACCCCTACGCTGAGGTTTAATAACACAACACAAACACACACTAAACTCTTGCGACCTCAGACTCGACCTTAATTCTCAGGCTGGGCACGAAGCAGCTGACTTCAGCGCAGAGAGGGAAAATCTCACTTTGAAAGGCTTCTATCATCTCGCACCTGACTCAAAGCATAAAAACGACAATATGAAAATGACTTTATCACAAAAATGACAAAAGCATCTGTTCCCCCCTCCAGGCTACGCGTGTTTACTTTTAAGTGATTCTACTTTTCAAGGTGTCAAATCAAATTTGGTGGCAGAGCAGCGACAAAATGAAAAATCAACAAAGATGCCTGAAAGCAACACGTCATCCATCCTCTCTCCATGATGTCAGATTAACAATGTCCAGGAAGCCTAATTCCTCAATCCCACCGCTGCTCTGTGCTGGCTCTTGTGATCTCACTTGAAGCAGATAGCGGCGCAGAACGGAGCTCCTGGCGCTGGAGGCGACAAGAAATGAAACTTTTGAAGGGCTGCCGTGTCGTTCTGATGAGAGGAGTGTATCCGTTTCTGTGGCTGGTGACATTGCCGGGGGCAGCGCTTCTGAAACTTCCACTTGAACTACCGCTCACATCATCGCAGGCGCTCCAACCGCTCCGGATTCCGTTCAGCGATTGCACAGGTTCAGTCTGGCAGGAGATGTTTGGATCGTGCTGCAGCGCTTTGTTGGGTCGGCTGCCCGTGCATGCGTGTTGGTGCGAGTCACACTTTCACTTATTCATGATCTCAATATGTTAAGCGGGCAGCTTATCAATGCTGTGAATTATTAAAAGGCTCTTTAGCCGGCATGTAGCCCAGAGGAGTCGACGAGAATCAGGTCAGCACGCTCATTCTTTTTTTTTTTTTTTTTTTTTGGGCTTGTCACATCGACTGTGTTTCATGTCAGATTTATATATCTCTACCTTTTTCTCCGCTGACTCATCTGCTGTTGTTTTCTCTTGTTCTACCTTTTTTATGCTTCGCCCCAAAGACTGGAGCGATACCTCAGAGAAACAACGTGTTTAACTAAAACACCCAAAAATAATCAAGCAACTCTCAGCTGGAGAATCTACCAGAGCCGACAGAGAAAAAGGCCACGTCTGCATCTTATCAAAATAAAGCGCAGAATAGAAATGCGCGTAATCCCGCAGCAAAGCAAATCTCCGTGTCTTACCTAGTGGTGTCAGCAGGAACGGAGCGACGCCATTGGCCCACAGACAACATTGGGGAGGATGCGTGGAAATCCCATTGGTCACAGGGAGAGCGAAGGAGACAAGAGAGAGAAACAGGGGCTCATTAGCATGAAAGCACAGAGGAAAAGTTGCCTCCATGCAGAAAGAGAATTAACATTATTGGTGCGTCTGTGGAATAATTTCCTTTCCTCTGAAAATCTAAACACACAATAGACCACAGACATATAAAACAGAACTGATGGACAGCACTGGGACAGGAGTAACCTGGTTTCAGAAACGTTCTGAAAACAAAGCTCCAGTCAAATGTTAAGTGGAGGTCAGCAGAGAGATTTTCAGATTCACTGTCCCCGGAGCGTTTTGTCTCCTCTCTCAGATTCCAGCAGTTTCTCTTGTTTCCTGCTGGGAGGCAACTTTTTCCTTTTCTTTAAATATTGATGGAAAGGTCCGAATTGTGATTCATGTGATTCTCTGCGACTGAATTTTCAGAGGGCCTACAAAACAAAAACAAAAAGAACAACAAAACACACACAGGCACACACACACATAGACACCGCTGTGATAGCCCCATGGGGAGTTTCCATAGTCGTTTGATGGGATATAAATTCTCCAAAAAGCTGCACTGTTGAAACTACTTGATATTCAAAATACTATTTCCTGAAAGCCTCACAGCACGGCTCTTTATCGGCACTGCCTCACCGATTACGCCGATCACGGGTCACTCTCAACACTGGACCGGAATCAGGAGGAATTTAAATCGGCTCCATCGTAGTCATTGTGTGTGCCGGTGTCGTTTTACACGTGTCAGCGCCGGGTGACGGCGCCTCATTATCTCCTGAACATACAGTTCATCTAGGTAATCACGGGCCTGATGCTGGATTTAATTTAGCTCCTCAATTGTCAACTGACACATTTATTAGCCTGTGACTTGGGGAAATCATCACACACGGGGGGGGGGGGGGGGACTGGGGGGGGGGGGGGTCACTGTTGTGTCAATTACTTTCATTTGGATAATTTTACTTGGGGGTTCAAAATAATAATAAAAAAGATCTAGATCCATTTGCAAGCCTGGAAACATTCAGCGGCAGTTTACATGCACAGTCTGGACGTGCAGTTCCTCCCACTGTATAGAAATAAAGTGAAAAGATCCCAGATAAGAAGGAGCACGTCTTAGAACCCATGTTCTGCCAATCAGGAGTCAGCCAGTCTCTTGCCTTTTTGACTTAAATGTCTGTTCTGTCAAAATTAGTTTATGTTTGAGTTACAGCAACAAGCATAAGCTGTGGATGTCTGTCCCTGACGAAGGGTCGTATGGATGCACCTTCTTCTCAACATCGCAACTGAAAGGCTATATTTCATCACTCTGTCCTTATTACCGTGAAAATCTCTCCTGAGACAACATGGACAATCCAGAACCTTCCTGCCTCCGGCCCCGGTAGTCCCCCGCACGGAGGTGTAAGAAATACATGGCATATAATGTAGAGCGGACCACACACAGTCATCCACATTTCCATTCAGTGCTATAACAGCATGCGCCCGGCTCAGTATGGTTTGGAATTATGCACATAATAAATCAGCCTAATTAAGAGCAGATCCTCCTGCTCTCCTGTCTTCTCTTCCCGTCTCACTAAGCTCTGCCACCGCCGCCGCCGCCGCTGCTGCTGAGCATCCCCTGGATGTCTCACTTTAAATCTCTGCATTGCCTCAAAATGATTCACATTTAAAGACAGTGACTTCTTAAATGGCCGGACGGGGAGCGAGCACATTAGCATGTATTTGTTTAGTGGAGTTAAATCAGATAAGCCAGTGGTTCCCAAACATTGGTTCTAACCCGGGGCCATGTTTCAACTGTAAAGCCACCAAATCAACGGATTCATTTAACAATCTGCTACTTGATTAATCGCTTAAGCTGGGCCTTTGAGTCAGCCCCTCCCTGGTACAAAGCGACGGCGTTTCTAAAACACGGCTGGTGGAACAACGCACCGTGACGTCCTGAGCGGTGCTGAGATAATATTTAACTCAGGGGAAACTCTCGTCGACCGCCAGCGACAACAGCCCCGACTGAGACACCACTCTCTGCTGTGATCCCTCGCTGCTCATCACCCCGAGGCAGCCCACATGTCAAAAAAAAAAAAAAAAATGAAATGATGTTTCCTTTCACCACTGACTCCACTTCCTGACGGGATCAAGCCAAGGATGTAAGCCCCCACTTCAAAGTGCAAAAAAAAAAAATGAAATGATGTTTCCTTTCACCACTGACTCCACTTCCTGACGGGATCAAGCCAAGGATGTAAGCCCCCACTTCAAAGTGCAGTGTAAGGGGCTGTGAGCTTTACATTCTGTTAATCTGACCTGTGGGCAACGCTTCAGCCACCAGCTCTAATGTTAATCCTCCGACTGGGCCGCTCCTCCGTCTGTCCACAGCATCCCCGGGACACTGAAAGTCAGCCCTTTGTTGTGTCGAGACAAACTCAGACACGTCCTTGTGTGTCTGTCTGACATGACATCAGAACCAAGAGTTTACAGTCTTCAGGTTTAAGAGTGCAGGTGCACAGCAGGGCGACGCCTCATCTGCTGCCACTTTCCCCACATTAAGAATTGATCCCTGACAGGCCCGGGCCCCTGGGTAGCGTTAAGATGCTCGTGGTCAAAACGGAAACGGATGAAGCGCAGTGTCAAGCCGGCTGACGCTCACACTAATCCATTTACACTGTCCCCTCTGAATAAAGAAATTTGCTTGTTGTAACTCATTAAACTGTCACATGTCACCCCTGCGATAAGAGAGAGGTGACACAGCCAGATTACATGTCGGAGAATCTCCACCGAACGATTAAAACTGAAGCCCAACTAGGTAGAATAGCAGTCAGCAGAGCGGACTCCTCCCCCGAGGCTCCACAGACGCCTCAGATTTAATCAAGCTGCACCAACGTCTGCACGTCATGGAAATCAGTCCCCTAAATATGCCTCTTTTCTTTTTTTAATCAAGTCATTAACTCCTCCTCAGGAAAGTAGAGGAAGAGCATCATAATTCCCTCACACTGTAGGAGGAGGGAGGAGGTGCACTGACATACACTTCATGTTTGTCTCCTTATAGCTCGTCTGTTCAAAAAGCTCCCGACTGAGGAGAGAGCATCAGTGAGAGAGGGAGTGAGTGGGTGGCTGGTGTCCATTCTCTACAGACAGGGCGGCTAATGCCAGCTAATGAGGTAGATGTTTGCTGCTGCGCTTTGCGGGGACTCGGACAGCGGGACATCAGATAAAATGGCAGAGGACAGGAAGGTGCGAAGCTGACGAGTCGATATGTGAACGACATCGATCCCTGAGTGCAAATTATTGATCCGGAGGCTGCAGGTGGGCGAGAGAGGGAGAGGGGGAGAGAGAGAGAGAGCCAAGGCCAGAAACATGAGGAGGATGCCACTGTGACCTTGAAGTGTGACCTTAAACTTCCCAAATCAAATCAAGTGTGTGCAGTTTTCATTAATTATCCTCGCACCTCCACCACCTGCTGTCCCCTCCTGAGCTGCCCTACCCCACCCTGTCCCCACCTCACCCACACCCCTGCTCCTCTGAAAAGCAGCTCCCAATAAACCCAGTCAAAGACACTTCCCAACACCGGCCTGACATTTCCATTGATGGATTCATTGACATTTTCCGTTTTATTTATTTTCCTGCTGTGGCTCTTTAGGAAAACGTCCGCAGGTCTCAACCCCAATTCAAAAATCCTCCCCTGCAACATGCCGCTCTGATTTGGTGTTTTTAGATAAACAACAACAAGGGCGTGCGCTCACGAGCACATCAGCATGCAGACAACCCGGCGCCTGTGCCGCGGCATGCATACTGACACGCTGCCGCTTGACTCATCATTACAGCATATTCTGAATATCGTTAGAACATAAAGTTGTAATGGAAGTTGTATTTTAGAGAAGAGTAATAAGCTGCGGATCTAATGGGCGCTGAAGAGAGGAGGCACAGTCTGTTCATTAGTCTCCCAGCTCTCTAACTGGGAAAGAGGGAGAGATCTGAGGCATTGGTAACTAATGTGCCAACCAGCATTCATCAGGTATGGTTACCGAGTCGACACACACAGCTGAGAGAGTGTGTGTGTCAGGGCCTTTAATGAGGGAGCTGCAGGCAAAGACACACGCATGCAGAACATCCTCCATCAGTGCTGCTGTCTCACCTCATTCTGCCGCTCGCTGCCTTCTGTCTTTGTTTATTTGGCGGCGACCCCTCGAATGGCTCCCGTGTAAAACTCCCCACTGCACACGGCTGTTCGCGCTCACTTTCAGCTTCCTGGGCCAAATTAAAGCAACACCTGGATGTTTTACAGCATTCACTACTACGTTTTACTATGTTGTATTTCTTCCATCAGGTCAAGTTACAGCAGGACACGTTTACATTGGACCTCAGTTGACTCTTAAAAACAAGCCCCAGCGACACTGCCGGAACGACCTGGAGCTCTGCAGCCAACCAGGATGTAGAAATCCAAAACGCCAACATGCCATTTACCATCAAACACGTTTTTTCATCTCCACATCAGGTGAAGAGCCGAGCGAGGAAAGATACATTTTCAAAATGTCAGAGATGTCACTGAGTCATAGCTAATGAGGTTTCTCTCACCTCCTCGGAAATACCCCGGCTCTTGCTCAGAGATAACAGAGCAAACAACACAGCGTCAGGAACAGAGATGGACGCCGCAGCAGCTGTTAGTTTGGATTCTTAACCTGAAATCGTCTCTTAGCGTTTTAACATATCAGGTAAAACTTTGCAATGCTAACAGGTATTTGAAGGGTAGAGGAGATGGAGCAGAGCACCTCTATCGCCCATGTGTATGTGGAGGATAACTAGCCCCTGGAGTGAGGAGGGAGGAATTGTTCTCTGCAGTCATAAAGTGAGGCTGCAGCAGGAGGGATGGAGAGAGTGACAGAACAGAGAGAGAGAGAGAGAGAGAGATGAGCATTGCACAAAGGAGGAGAAAGACGGCCGATGACGGAGAGCAAACAGGAGCAAACAGGCGGCAGTAAGTGATGGGGGAAATTAAACAAAAGACGTGCGAGACAAACAAGAGAGGAAGCAGGGGAAAGGTTGCGGGCAGGAGGAGAGGCAGAGATAATATTAGAAACAGGTCAGTGAACATCATTCCTCACCCTCCTCACCCCTCCTCACCCCCCACCCCCCCACTCCACCACTGGCAGAGCCGCTGTCAAACCGAACTACAGCACATCTCCGTCTTCCCACTGCACCCACCTCCCCCCTTCATTATCTCACCCGTCGTCCTCCTTACTTTTTTCCCCTCATTTCTTTCACCATCACTCTCACCACCTCCCCCTTCCTGTGAGCTGTGAATATCAAACGCAGCTCAGACCTGGACACCTGCCGTCCAAACTGCTTCCTCCTCTGTGGGGAGAGTAATGCAGCTCCGACGTGCCCCCGCACCAAGGTCAGGTTAGACTCCGACAGATGCAGGAAACGGGTACTGAAAACAATAAGTTTGTGTGACGCAACCACGGAGAAGAAAAAGACAGAAAAGGTCACTGCAGCTGACTCAAGCCACTAACGGCAAAGGAAGAAAAATAATTCATCAGGCAGGCCGACCACTGCTGGAGACCATCACGTCTGCTTTAGCAGCTTATGGACACTGAGACATTGACCGGCCCTTCACCCAGTCTTCTGTGACGCAGACACGAGAGCCCCCCCCCCCCTCGGGTCATTCCTAACATCCTCTCCACATCTGCTGCCACTCCCGCTCCATATCTGGCACACTTCATCGTGCTTCATTACAGTTCAGGGAGAGTTTGAACAGGTGTTGAGCAGAAGTGTCCCATCCTGAGTGAAGGGCCGAACATTCATAAACAGAAGCAACTCATCATCCATCTGGAGACGATGAATCAGGGAAACTTTGAAGAAGCAGCTTGTGAAGGTTTTAAAAAGTAGCTTGAGGTGTGAAGAAAGGAAGAGTCATCAATGTCCTAATGAACCACCGATCGTTCCTCTTGAGCCTCACGGAGTTTAAATAGAAAATGTCTACTGTGTTTTCTTACAATCTAATAAATCACAGATTTTTTATTGCCAGTTTCCCTCAGCTGAGTCGATTCCTTTGGAAACATTTCAGCGTCTCTTAGATAAAGCTAAACATATCTCTGCTATCACACAGGTATTTAAAATCAAAACATCTCTGTGTTCAAAAATAAAATGCAGGACAGGGATTTCCTCGTGGATCCCCTCCTGCCTCTGTTTCTCCTGGTGAATTAATAGAATATATCTGTTCAGACGGATGCTGAGGAAAAACTTGGTTATCAGCCACCATCAAATGCTTGTAACGATAACTGGCCTTCGTCTTCAGGGTCAAAAAAATCCCTCATGAAATCCAAAGCTTATTTCCCGAAAGCTTCACTCTATCTCGAAGAGCCCGTGTTGCCTCACAAACCATTACTTATCCTTATCGGCGCTTTAGGGAAGTGAATGCTGGGCGCCCCCGGGTGGGTGGACAGGTTTCTCTGTCAGGTGGGGAGGTGGATGGTGTTTATCTTGTCATCGGAGACGGACAGGGGATTTATTTAAGGTGTTAAGAATGCTGGGATGGATAGAGGGTGTTAAGGATGGCCATCTCACGGCTGGGTTCCTAAACAGCTAGGGGGGGATGTCCTCATCTTTAAGGGGCTATTCAGTGTTTGAATGTCCCACTGGGGCAGGAGCCCACAGGGAGGTCCATCCTGGGGAGCAGGTCTGAGACGCCGTGGGGAGGAGCTGTGTATTTTCCTCTCTGCAGGAGCAGATGGATTACACTTTCACAGCACTCCAAACACGAGGTGAGTTCGTCAGGTAAGAAATCAGAAAATAAAACAGAGGAGCTGGAAATCCAATAAGCTCCGTTCTGCCATGTGCGCTTGTTAAGGTCGCACCAATCTCCTCCGAGCATGTCGTCAATGACGGAGGTCGCAGACGGCGAGGAGAGCCGCGGGTTATTCCGGGCTCCTCCACCGCTCGACAACCTGACCCCTTGTATTGCCAGCGCCTGGCGGTATCGATCGGACCGCCTGCTGCTGCGGGTGTCCTTCCTCTCTTCCAGCGAGGCCCAGCGCGGCTCGGAGGAGAGGGACGAACCTCAGAGGATAAAAGAAAATTGGCCTCTACATTATCTGGCTCCAGGTGGGCGTGCTCTAACTGTGGCCTTCTGAGGTCATATCTGTCTTACTTTGTTTCTGTCCTTCGATCGTTTGGCTGATGCTGATCTGTCCCTCTGCCATTTTCCTCTCTGCTCTTTGTCGATAAGGATGGCAAGAGCCTTCTGAAATATGACATCACAGTTTAACCACAGCTATCTCCGCACTGCACCATCAACTGCTAATAATCAGAACAAATACAACACCTCTCTCTCACGTAATATTACTGACTTGTGTTTTCAGAATATGAGTATCCATTTTCCTTTTGTGTGTGAGTCTGACTTTAAGTATAGACGTATGGAAAGCCTTTTATTCCTGTGATTGAGTGACTGCCATTGTTGCTATTTTGTCTGCAACAAAAAACAATCATCTGAATTCAACGGAGCATTTTGAATCTCAATTCTAAAAAGTACACCTGCAACAACATCCTCTGCTGTTCAGAGAGTTTTACTCTGAAACAGAGTTAGAGGTGGAAACCCACACAGCCTCCATCTTGGTTATTCCAGTGGACTGGTCCATTTATTTGATTTGGGTGCTGCGAAAAGCCCCATATTGTTCTGTCTACTTAGAGACGTATGATGGTGTCACACACACAAAGTCGCCTGGAAGCCTTTGAGCCGCGCCTTCTCTCCACGGATCAATTTGAAAATCTCAATTCTGAATCAATACGTAGTCGTTTCATCCTCAAAGAACTTTGCTTTGCTCTTTTTTGATTCCACAGCGATGCCACCTCAAAAGGGGGAACACGTGAGAATGCAAGAAAGGGGCTGGTAAAAAATAAATAAATAAATGAATGAGAGTGCAGGGAGAAACAGAAGGCTGCTGGCTTAAATCAAACCCAGCATTGGCAGCTATTTCGCAGACGCTCTGGGTAGAATGCCTCCACCTACACCCCGCTTGTGAAATGAATAGCATCTGCAGGCTGTTATGACAAAGGGAAGGAGAGCAGGGGAGTACCGAGAGAACAGGGAGAGGGAGAGGAGATGGAAGGGGGCTGGGAAAGTGTGGGTGGAAAGTCTGTGGCAGGAGAGGGAGTCATTTCCTCGCACTCCGCTGTAGCCATCAACTCTTGTCTCATTCTGTCTGACAAACTAGTGCACACAAACATGCACGCTCCTGAGTGCACAGTGCTCTTTAGCAGGGGTTTCATCCTTAATCCTCCCTCTTTTCCAGCTTGTTTTCCCACTGTAAGCCCCGTGTGGTGTGGCTGGGACTCGGCTGGCCCGCTCCCCCTGCTCGATATGACAGCTAATCCTGGCAGAAAGACAAAGTGACACAGAGAATGAAAGAATGAAGAGAAGAGTGAGAGCAAGATTAGAGGAGAGGGGCCAAGCACTGCCACCGGCTAGCGAGAGGAAAAGATGGGAGGAGGAGGAGGAGATTTCCCTGTGTGTGTGTGTGTGTGTGTGTGTGTGTGTACTGATACCTCACTAATGCCCCCACATCTCCCCAGATTGACGACAGTGCTCTCTCCCTGTAAAAACCTCCCAGAACCACTCATCATTTGCATCCACGTCGCATTAGGAAGTAAATTCTGTCTTAATGAGGTATTAGTACCTGTGGTTTATGTCATCACACGTGAGCCAGAACACACCGAGGACACGAGGGTTCCCAGCTGTTTATCTATTCCACTCGATATAAATGTATGCACAGTAAATCAGTTTGTAATGATCTTAGAAACAAGTTGCCTTTATCTGATGATTAAAATGTAGAATTATATCGAAAGTTCAGGACAGGACATCTTCCACAGTCGGCCGAAAGAAACATTGAAGCACTTCTACTACTACTTCTACTCTGCTTACATACATTTACCAAACAGAACTTTTGGCCTCAGTGACTAAAACACGCCGACACCTTGCAGCGTCTCACCACCGAGCAGCCATGGAAGCAGGTGCTATCCTGCAGCTTCACCTGTGGTGGATTTATAGCAGCTTTGTGGCTTTCCATCCACCACGTGTGTCCTTGTGTGCATCCGGCGCAGATTAAAACCTTTATCCCAACTCCTGGGACAGAAAGCAAACATTTGGCTCTGCCTGTAAAAGATGACCATGACTTTATGATGGTCAATTCCACACTGGGCTGAGCCAAGCACACACTGTGTGATATTAATCCTCCACTGGGGGAGATGCTGGGCTTTATGTGTCAGTGATCGAAAATCAAACTATTGAACAGGGACAAGGACTTTTTGAATTAATCTGCTTCTAATGAGAACTCCACAGAGTAGAAAGACAGAAAAAGCCGGCTCCTGAAGGTTAATTACTGCAGCAGCACAAAGTGAAAAACGTATCCATGAGCAGATCTCACTGATCAGAGGCTTTCCTGTGCTTGACCGATCAAAAGATTCTGTGTGTGTGTGTGTGTGTGTGCAGGAGGAGGGTAAACAGTGCAGCCTCTCGTCAGTTGAAACCAAAGAGACGGATGCTGTCTCGGCTCTGTGGTTAAAAACGGTCTCAGTTGGCAACACCCCTCTCTCCCAGATCAGCCTAGATGTATTATTGATTTATGTTTCTGCTTCACGCCAGCAGTCCCTAAGAAAGTGGAAGTGTTCGGAAATTCTGCTCGACTGTACGAGGATCAGAGTGTACCGTGTCAGCCTGTGTGGGAGCCGCCTGTGTGTGTGCGCCGGGCCGAGGTATTAACCGGTTAGTATTTTCTCCCAGCGTAATCTGGGCAGACAGTAAAACACGTTCTCTGGTGATATGGCAGCGCTGCCTGTGAGGCCTAATTATAATGTTCTCCGTTGGTTTTACAGGAGATTTTCCTAGTGAATGTGACACAATTAGAAATGCACACGTTATTATTTTTTCTGTTGAACGGCTACAAGCGCTCAGAGGGACACACTCTCTGTCTGTTTTTCCCTGGAAATGGAGGAACAACTGCGGTGTTGCGATAAACTGAGAGACAGCGTCTCCACGCGGGAATCAGAACCAAGAGCCAATCAGCTCACTCGTGGCCAGTGCACATTTCTGCAACTAATTAAAATGATTTCAATTCCAGTGAGTGACACCTTTACACAGCCGGAGAAATATGAGTCATTCCAGGAAAACAGGCGCTGAGGCAATTTAACGATAGCTGCAAATGCAACGCTAACTAAACGTGCACATCACTAGTTGATATTTTTATAACTGTCTGGGATCTTGAGCCTAGAAACACGACTTGAGCCGTACAATCATATTCAGGCATGAAATGCATCTTGACCATTTTTAAATTGTCTTTAGCTGCAGATTTAAAAACAGCTTTGGTGAATGACAGCGAAGGTTCTCTTAGGAAATGGAACCCTGACATTAATTAGTCAAAGGGGGACGATTATCTTGGTGAGAATCTGCTTTGCTAAATGACGTTCTCTATCCTTTTCTTCTTTATCATGTCATATATACAAGTTTTTACGTCGTTCTGTAGCAAAACTCACACAAGTGCACGTCCTTCAGATTTGTGCAGCACCTGAGGATAAGTTATCACGAGAAGCAACAACATCTATTACGTAAGAGAGAAGGAATATAATCGTAGAAGTTCCCTCTGCAGGGCTGACTCAGACAGAATCGTCAGATTTTATGTCGCCATAAAGCAAAGGCTCATATCTTTTTTTTTTTTTAGGCCATTTCAGGCATTGTGATTTACGGAGGCTGGAGCTGCGATAATGTCGGACACCAAGATATTTTATGGTAATTTGGTTTTTCTTCATGCCAACGGAAACAAGATGTCCTTATGGGAGGAATCACTTCACAGTGGATGGAGACAGAGGACGCTAAACGATGGTGAATGATGGAGGAGTATGAGGGCTTTAGCAGCGTGTTCACCTGCTCTTCAACTGATGTTCAGCTGCTCCTGCTCCACAACGCCTTGATGGGTTACTCAAACAGGTAAAAGCCACAAACAGCGTGGTAAAACATTTCAAATGAAAAACTAAAAAAAAACATTTTCAACATTTTGAATCAAGCAAACAACTTTTTAAGGCATAGCTCTGTTGCCAGGCGACGACTATCAGGTCAAAACAGGCCGTTGATGAAATCTGACGAGCAGACGCAGCTACAGTGTCAACACAGTGACTTCCTGATTGGTTCTGATGAGGCAGAAACTTCCTTGTCAGTCCAGGAAATTAAAGCCCTCATCTTGCTTCTAGGATTTCCTGTAGCTAAGCAACCGACTGCAGTCCTGCGTCCTGTTTCCACACGTACATGCATGTTCATGAGATATGCATCAGACACCAGTATCTCTGGACATCGGCCTGGACCAGGAAGAAAAGAGTCGTCTCCAGGAACAAGGTCCCACTGGCTCCTTTATGTATTCGGTCACTCAAGACAAAAACAACATCTCTTGTATTTACCACTAAATAAATGGAGCAGAATCGACCCCTGACTTCTGGATTTAACTTAAGAGTCAAGCACCAAGAGCACAAAGGCAATCAAACGCTCACTCGCTGGCAAAAAGCGCCACTTCCAAATTTCTCAGTAAAGTGATGCTGACAGCTCACTGTCATGGAGTTCACGTTCCTTCCCTGTTAATACGGCGTCCCGGTGATGCGCAGGATTCACGTGTTTGCCGCACAGCTGACAGCTCTGCAGCAAACACGCTGGCTGCTAAAACACCTCCCCGGCATCTGACTCGTTGTCTCACGGGTTCAATCGGGACGAGGCTGAATCTGAGTGATTTAATTTGTGTTTGTTTCTCCTGTCATCACTCCTCCTCCCTAAAACCACTGGCTGTCTCCATGGCAACCAAGCAGTAACTCTGCCAACCCGCAGACACGGTCTGAGCCTCGGAGAGGCCCGGGCACTGGTCCACACACACACACACCCACACACACATACCAATCACTGATGAATCCTGTTCAACAAATGGACCCTTCCCTTCTCCGGCCGCTGTCAAGTTGAGATGCTGTTTAATTGCTGCTGATCTCTGAGGAAGAGGAGCACTGGCAGATTATTCATGCAGTGGTCAGGGTCAGCGCAGCGACAGAGGAACAGGACAACCTTCACAGAAATAAATAACTATAAAATATCCTAAAAGCAACACAGCGCTTCGGTCAGAGCTTCGACGAAAGCATCACACGAATATTGGGAATTATCACTGTGTCCTATTGTGGATTTGCATTTGCCACGCTCCCCCCCGTGTTCACGTCAGGGCGATTACAGTGGCGGCAAACAGTGACGATCTTGTTGGTGACGGGGAAGGTGGTGAATCCTAATCAGGTTCACATGCACTGAAAATCCTTTGACGGCCCTTCAAGCGTCCACTTTCAGAGGCAGAGCAGATCCGTTTGAAATTTGGAGGCATGCTCAGTTGCAAAGCACGGCAATCCAGGGTTTCTGTGGATTTAGAAAAGGCTTTGCACGGAGTCAGGCTTCCCCGTCACAACTCAGCATTCCTCCTGGTCGCAGCGCAAGATCAAAAGTTTGCAAGAGACTTCACTCCGGGCGCTTGAGGTGAGAGCCGATGGAGGAGCGTGGCCTTTGTTTCCTAACTCATGACACCGTCAGCAGTCGCCTTTTCCTGAGTTGTTGCCAGAATGCGCGGCTCTGAGCCCAATTAACTGATAAATTTACTTTGGCAGGGAGCTGGCGCGGAGAGAGAGATCAATGGAGCTGAATCAAGCAGAGCGGGGAGGAGGGACCATCCCTCAGCCGGATAAAAATGTTTACAAGCCACCATCGAGGGCGCTCACCCTGTTTTGGTGCCCTTTGGCTAGACAGCGTGAAACCAGGGCCGTGTTGAACCGGGAAGGTCAAGAGAAACAGAAAGCCCCGTGGTCACAGAGCCATTGGAACAAGTCGACGCGCTGACGAACGAGAGGCTGCTCTGTGTAACCTCCCCCTGCAGCGGATACTCAGAACTAAACAGGCTTACAGCAGCCACGTGTGGACACATTCACTCCAATGCAGGTCACGGGAGGAAGGTGATCTCTGGCTAATTAGGAGGAGCAGGACAGGCCTGCCAGCACCCGGGTTACTCTGCTCCTCATCCTGCCCACGTCACCCAGCAGCCTCTTGCACTCCTCATGCATTATGGAGGAGCTGCCACACTCCCAGAGACAGGGAGAGATGTTGTCCAGTGACTGAAAGCGGGATGTGCAGATCCCCATTGTGCCGACTCACTGTTTTCCTCATTACACCGGACAAAATGAGTGTGAAATTGTAAAATGAAAAAGAGTCATGTGGCACCCTGGGGTGCTACCACGACGAGCCGAGGCCAAGGTTTGTTTATTTCCCATTAATTTTGAATATCTAATTAACCAGCAGTTTTTAAAATGCAAATTTAAATGGGCAGATATCAACCAAGTGTACTTGGACCCAAGGTTCAGAACATTTTAAAGAGTACCAATGGATGGCGTGTTACGGTTTCTGAGTGTTCCTGCGAGACAAACACAAAGGAAGCGATGAAAGCAAAATCAAGTGAAAAAAGAGGTCAGCAGAACCTGTGTGGTAAAGAAAGAAACCCTCAGTGCCCTCAGAAAGCAGACAGAACAAACAAGGCTATATTCAAAAAGTGCAGCCACTCTGAATGTTCCAATTACTCCCCGGCACAGGGGTGAAACTTTCTCCACTGTTCCTCAGATCTCTATCTACCTTTAATCATACGTGAGACACTTACGCTCCCGCTGAGCAACAACCGAGTAATTAGTTAAGTTGTTCCGATAATTGCCTCGACTCAAACGGCGCGATTAAAGGCAGATGACCACAGATGAGATAAAACACAAAGGCGCTAATAAACAATAACAATAGGCTCTACCCTGGGCTCGGCCGGCGGAAGGAAAACAACCCCCAGATAAAGTGGCAGAAAACTTTGGTGCTTTTGTCTCTAATGAACTTAACCAAACAGATTGCCTCGCTTCCATTTGTTTTCCTGCGGGAGCTCGGAGAGGAAGTGGGGGTTCTTTGTGCTTGAAATTGATTTGTTGAGAGGGATGTTTGTTTGGCAGAGCACTGCCCTGAGCCTTCTGTGCAATGGTGGGGACTTGTAACCTCCGGCTATATTCCCTATCATTTGTCATCTTACAGGCTGCTGTATCATTTTGATGAAAAAGCGTTTTCCATTCGGATGTCTGCCGAAGCAGCTCCCTGCCCATTGAATCAGAAGTTTGAAATCCTGACAAACATCCTCCCATCTGAAACATGTCACTGACCTGCAGGGCTCCCTCTCTTTTATTCTCCACACTCTTTATCTCCAGGTAATTAGCCTGTGTGTCTCAAATGTGTTTGTTGTGAAAGTGAAGTTTTAGATCTATGGCATGTCACTACGAGCCTGCACCAAACTGACTATGGAGCCCTGCAGAGCAGCGATACTACGGCGGCCCTTTGTTAAAAGCATTAATGCTGGTTTTATTATCACAACTTTCTTAGAGACACTCATATCCACAGACAGCCAGTTCATCAACCCTGAATAGGATAAGAAATAAGAGAAGCTCTGTGCTCCTCATATGAACACCTTTAGATTTAAATCATGAGAACGCTGATTATAGCCGACTGGAAACTTCAAAGGGAGCAGCAAGCCATCCTGTTACCTAACAACAGCTCCTGTTTGAGTCCCAGTGGAGCCTCATTGTTCTGGTTTGCTTGTTTCGTCGAGCACACACGTGCACGCCTGCCCCTGACACAACTGGCCTCCCCATTATATAATTAGATTTGCAAAGAAACAAAAAAACAAATGTTAAACCCTCACATCAAAGACTCGTTTTGAAAAATCCATCTCTCCAATTGTGGCTGATTAGAGATCCTCCAGAGGCCGTCGGAGGCTGAACGTGAGCCGGGATGGAAATGAGTTTGCCCTCTCTGCTTCTGCAGTGGATGTGAAAACCGGCTAAGGAGAAGGATTAGAACCCAAGGTTCACTTATCTCCTTGTGCATTCCTTGCCCATGCTCTCCTCCACTCGCCTCTTCTGTCTCTTTTCTCTCCCTCCACAGCGCCTTTGAATTTGCAAACAGATGCCGCAGCATCAGGAGGAGCGGCTCACTTTAGATGGAAGCAGGAGGCCACGCTGCCTGGACACAGCCACGTCCCGGCCAGTGACCAGAGGGTTGTTGGTTCTACCTGCAGCATCGTCCAAATCCCGAGAGCTCTCTTGAACAGGGTGTGTTGTCCAAACTGATTCAAGGGTCCTCACCGTTAAAGAGGCTTTGAGCATGCTACACATGAGGTGTTTATGCTAAACAATCATCAACAAATTTTTCTCTCCAGTCCTCCATGATTCATTTCTCTGGGCAGCATCTCTCCGAGTTTCCCTTACTCGCTCTGCAGAAGGAAATGCTTCTTCCCTGTTTGTGGAAATGAGTCCAGTGGTTTGAGAGCAAAGCTGATAACCAACAAACACAGACAAAAACCTGTGCTAAGAATGCAGCCACATGGAGACACCTATTATTTGGAAGTGAGAATCCGTGTTGCAGCTAGTGTTCATATTATGAAATGCAAATGTGGAGGAATTGAACATCATGAGTCTGATGTTTAAATAATGAATCCCTCTGCTTTACATATTGTGTCAGGTGCTGGTTTTACTTTTGAATTCAATTAAACTGGCTCACTTCTAAATGGGATTTCATTTTCCTTCTGTTAGTGATGCACGTTTTGCATCCTGCAGCCTGTGTTATTTCAGTCTGCGTTCTATTATTCAAAGCAAAACCACCTCGGAGAGAGAGAGACACTGTTTTCTTTAAAAGCTGTGATCCATCAGTGCAGCAGAAGACACTGGAGCTACATATGTGAAATATGAATTAACTTTATTTAGCCTGCTTTGGAGCACTGGGAATGAACAGTGCGGCAGATTGTGTTACGTGCATATATAATTAGTGTGCTAATGCCACGTATGTCTCCTCATTCATCCCCTGCTCACTGTTTTACAACAATGGACTCCAGCTCTCCTGCTCGCCAGTGCTTCTCGTCTTTGAAGGGAGGAGCGAGTGATGAATGCAGAGACATAAATGGAAGAAAAAGTGTTTATGGGATATTGACCAGCGCTTTTATTTTTGCGAGTGTGCTGCCATCGAGCCCGGTACAATAGTGTTGTTATGATTTTAAAGCCGCTCAAGGCACATTTTATTTTGTAAAGAAATACGAATACTGCCGCCTGGACAGGGCGAGCACCATGTGGGTTCTGCTGGGTTGGCCAACCATCACTCCGCCGCCTTTATCAATTTAAACTCAATTGTTTGCTGCACTGCTACACTCAGTAGATTAGGTTCTAAGAGGATGCACACAAACGTGTCATTATTCTGGCGTGGCAGTCTTTGTGACTGTCACAGTCTGATTCCTCCAGCCGTTTCCCCTGCACCTCTTCCATTTAAATCAACATATAGTATGTGACATCTCTTTCATGTGGTGGCAGCTCACATTCAGCATCATTTATCCTGCAGCAGCTACATCACCATTTAAATAGAAGTCAGGCCTGTGTGTGTGTGAACCTACCTATTTGTCTTCATAGGTCACCATTTTCATTGAGCATCCTCTTTGTACTTTTTGTTCCTCTGATTCTTATTAAATGCACACAATTAAAGCCCCGTTTAACGGGATGAAATAAAGCAGATGCCATTAGTCTGAGGGCCAGCGGGATTGAGTTGTCAGTAAATCAAGGTGCAGATTAACGCGCGGAGCATTTCTTCCATTAAAGATGGGGATGTGCCGCCTTTGTTTTGTGGCCTGCCATATAACAATAGTGCACCTTGGTGGCTGAGGGTTAACCTGCACCACTTGGAGAAGCATCACATGATCAGTAGCTGAGGTCTGGGAGAAAGTCCTCCTTAATGTATTATAGCTCACAGTTACTCATGACTTGAAGCAATGCTGGAAAGAGGCAGCAAGTGTCTGTATGAGAGGTGAGGGCCGTTCACCTGCAACAATAAACTGCACAACTACACCCTGTACCTTTAAAGGTGAGCAACACGTTCTATGATGGTGCTTCTATCGTAATTTATTCCAGTTTAAATTTGAATAAAACAGCAGGACATTACCTCGCCCCCAGCTCCAAGGACGTGCATGAAAACCACATATCCTCCAGCTTCCAGCTCCATAACGAGAGGGTTGTACAGTCAACCTTCGACTAAAGATAGCAGCACTTTCTCTGCGATGCTGTCAGCAGTGCAGCTAGCCTCACACTTACATAGATGCTGGAGGAGGAACAAGGAAAATCGACAAGCTGACAGGAAGAAGGAAGAAAAGAAAGCGACAGCCAGAGTGAAAGAGGGACCACAGGAGACGCGTCGCCGTAACATGGTTATGCAACAGGACCATTATCACCCGTGCAAAGGAACAGTATTTGACAGCTTTGTAGACGTGTGATAATTCTCCCAGTCTTGGCCAAATATCAGCAGAAACCACTGATGTGTGAGAAATGGAGTACGTCAAAAATAGCAGTTCAGAAAACTGTCTCTTTGTGAATACTATCTGAAGAAATCGAACTTGCACTTTGAGCGCAGCAACACAGACACGCCTGAGATACGTGAGATCCCACAGTCCCACTGTTTTTAATAGGCTATTACCAGTCCCTGTTTTAACAGAGGGAGGTTGTCTCTCTGATGTTATGAATAAACCCAATCAGAAAAAGTCCTTATTCTTCCCCCGGCTGCAGCAGAGCTTTAGCAGAGAGAAGATAGTACATCATAGTAAACGTGTTGCTCTCTCGCCCTCTTGAACTCCACCCTGTATCATTGTCTTATCGTTACAAATCCCTTGTTCCCTAGGACCAGCTCCACGTCCTCTGTGTATTTCCCCACCTGCAAAGATAAATCACTGGGCCCGGGAGCCGCTCATCCCCACCAATGCCGCAGCCATGTAGTGAAAATGAAACATGCACTGACGGACCCCTTGACACTTTGCATGAGCGTTTAAGCGTTTCAGCGAGGACGATCATAGGGGCACATTAGCGCCAACACAAGCATGAAGTGTAGGCATGCTTCCTCCCAGATGAAAGCCCGTGTCTGCCCCAGTGAGAGACAGCGCGGGAAGTACCTGTCACTGCTAATCCTCCACTTGTCCGTGCACGGCAAAGCCTGACTTAACAGTTCAGCAAAACCACTGGGCCACAAGCCTCTGACTGTGTGTGTGTGTTTACGTGCATGTCTGTCCACCTTAAAACTGCAGGGACTCAGCTTGTTTTCACCAGCAACTGTTGTACGTGGACATGATTTAGGGGAAAGACCCATGTGGTACAAATGAGACACATAAAGACTCCTGGAGAAATAATTTGCTACAAATACTCAAACCATTTTTACATCTTCACCACTGACTCTGCTCTGCGCTCAGCCAGTGCATCGACCTTGATTTCTGACCATGTTCCAACGCGAGGGGAAAGCCAGGTTTCCCTGTTGCCACCAAACAACGTCAATGTCTCTCCAACAGGGGGGGGGGTTTCACTGAGGCCAAACAAAGACACGAGCAAAGCAGGATTACATGCATCCATTGAGGTTCAGCCCAAACAGGGCCGTGGACAGGGCATGGCAGTACCAGGGGGTGTCTCCTGTGGAGCCACGAGTGGGCCACGAGCCAGGCAGGGAGCACACAGCTACCATTGCTCTATTTAATATCCACATAAATAACGTTTAAGTGGAGGACGCCTGGCCTTGTTTTCTTTTGCTTTGCTGCAAAAGTAATAAACAGGCATTTAATAGTATGGTTCAGTAAAGGCTAAAAAATAGAAGCTCTCACGCACACACAGTGGGACAAGGTCAGAATAAAACTCTTTTGCTATTTATACAAGGTGAATTATCCCAATCTAGACCCTGCATTATATTGCAGTCTGATGCGTTGTGTACAAACACAGCCTGATTGAGTTCCCGCCACTCTACAGTTGTGCTTTAATGATGAAATCAGAACTGGAGACACAGCAGAGCGAGCAGAGACATAAGCATGAGAGATGTCCCCATGCATATTTCAGCTCTGGTGTCATCTTTGCTCTCAGTCTAAACTCCTCCAGAGGATTTCCTCCTTTGTGATTAATTATGAGTTCCTCTTAAGGACACAGGTGTTCCGCAGCTTTAAAGTTAAATTTAACACAATGCCAAAAATCATTATGAAGAGGATTTAACACCTTCATGTCCCGAGAATGCTCAACAGACAAACACAATTTGTTGGCTCCATGACAACTGCAAGCGCCAAGGAATCATCGGTGCTCCCTGTCGCCATCACAGCATTCTGCAATTACTTACAATTATACCCCTATCTAATGGGAGGGAAGTATGTGTTGCTAACTGGTCATTAAATGCAAAACATGATGTGTTTACAGCACGAGGTCAAATGTAGATGGAAACACACACACATGCACATCCAGAGGAAGTGCTCCAGCATGAATTAAGCATCTGAAATAATCAGATTTACATCCAAGTGCAGATTTTAAGGAGAATCAAGGACGACAGGAACATCATGGCTCTGAAATCAGACGATGTTCGGCCAGAGAAGCAGCATTTTTACACCAGCTGTAAAAAGCGGACGAGATAATCCCAGAGTTTGAAGTCAAGCACTCGCTCCTTAGTTAGCCTCCAGCGCAGCACAACATCATCATGCTTTCTGTCAAGATCAAACGGGCTCCATGCAGATTCCAGCAGCCCATCGGTATCCATGTTGACAAATGGCATTTGTGTTAGATTTAGTCACACTCCTGTGGCCGCCCCCCCTGCCTGCTTTGTAGCAGTGTTTGCACTTTGTCCTAATAGAGCAGAAAGAGCACCCCTTGTCTGAGCAATTTAAAAAAGCAATTTGTTCTCTTTCTCCCTCTGTTTGCTTTTTCTGTGTTCTGGCCCACTGCACTGGGAGCAGGCTAACCTTACATAAATTACTGTGAGTGCCTATGAAAATGTCAACAAGTGGTGCCCCCCTCCCTGATGGTGTGCGAAGTGAATATCGGTGTGTGTGACAAACACACTGTGGATGTGTGACTGATATCCGTGTGTGGTGCATGTGTCAGGCGTCAGGTCGGGGGACAGGCGGAGTGTCCGCTGGCTGCTGACGAGGATGGATGGATGAATGTGAACATCTCTTTCACGCTCCTTTCACAGCGACTGGGCTGATTCATCTGTCTGAGCTGACTTTGTCATTTGTTTGATGTGCACTCCAACCACTCCCACTGATGGATCACCCCCCCCGTCTATGACTATGTCTGAGTGTGAGGGGGCTGCTGCGTGGTCATCTCTAAAAAAGCATCACTCTTGATGTGTGTGCATGTGTGTGGGAGTACAATAGCCTCAGCACAGCATAAATGTCCATTCGTCAACATGAATGGATGTGCAACTGCTTCTACAATTGTGTTCTTCATTGAGACAAGTGGTGTTTTTTGAAAACAAGTCAACAAAAACAAGTGCAGAAATGTGGTTTCATCCTGCTCCCCCCGACAAATGGCTCCTCTCAGCGGGTGGGTGTCTTCTAGCTTTTACACAAACTGCCTCTCAGGCTCCTCTTATCTGTTGCCATCATGTAAGAGTACACGCTCACTCAGTCACTCACACACACACACAGGTTACCCATGGGTACATCTTCACAGTCCTGCAAAGACTAACTATATTTTTGTGGAAGTTTAACCATCCCTCTCCCAGGGCTGCGATGACAGCCAGACTTCCAATGTGCATGTCAAAGAAATGTGGCATAAACTGACTGCAAAATGACAAAATAAACCATTCTGAAGGCTGTCTCACCCACAGATCTCTGCAATCTAATCTCCTGACTCCTGATTTCAGCACCAAGGACAGCTCCTGCAGTCCCATTCAGAAATTGGCTCTGGGATGGAACCAAACTGGAATATTTAGGACATGTGTCTGGGTAACACCTTCGCTTAAGCCACTGTCCTATTTCCACGGAGGCTAAAGAAGATCCTCAGCACCTGAGGACGAGTCTGCAACAACAGCAACAAAGAAAGAAACTGTCTGCTTCTCTGTAATGACTGTGAGTTGAAAACACAGCAGCACAGAGGGAGAGTGACACCACATGTTCTTTTCTGAGGCAAGAGTTCTAATTACAGTCTTATCTGCTAATTAGTGAAGTGGGGTAACCCATGCCCCCTCCACACACACACACACACACACACACACACACACAATCTACACAATAGCCACGGGGTCAGAGAGGCTGCATGTTAGTCCCTCTGTCTTTCACTTGAGTGAGTGTGTGTGAATGATTTAACCCCACGACCACAGACGGGGCAGCTCTGTCAGTGGCAGCATGGTGGCCCCCGCTCAAGCGCTCCTCAATTACTATCCATTAATATCCTAATTGGACTGGTGGGGGATAGGGGCTACTTGTGCCCGTCCCAGAGGGAGGAGAGGATACATAATCCCAGCGCACCCTCCAACACTCCATGTTTGGCTGAGACAACACTGTGGAATGAAATCAAAGAGAGAGAGAGCAGAGAGGAGTAATCCACAAGCACTTATCACCTTCTAATGTTGCATTAGAATTTGGACGCAATGTACAAACATACAAATATAAGGCACTTAGTTCCGAGAGGAGTTAACACCTGACAGCTGGCTCTGGCCCAGGAGTCTAAGGACTGTAAATTCTCTGCAAGCGTCAGGACTGTATTCACCTCCACAAGCCTTTCTATAATAATATTCATTCATAAATAAGAAAGCAGGAAAGAGTCCTAGTAACCTACCTTCTACATCCTCCAACTGAAATGTACTTCAGTGTAACGTGTAATTGTACACCATCAGTATCGGGGGTGGGTGAGCTTTTCCTGCATGATATTCATCCATCACGGGCGACAGTGTTCAAACACAACAACCTTGGCCGCAGTGCTCCACATACAGATTAAGGTCAGTGCAGCTGTGGCTCCAGCAACAGGAGGTGGCTGAGCCCGAGTGAATCATCGGTGACACACCAGCGTCTCCTGTGGCGGCCTGTCACAGGCTCGGTAATTAATGGGAAACAGTGCAGGTAAATTAACTGGTACTTCTATCTATATATATGTATATGTATTTCCTATAAAACGTGTTGCCATAGTTACACTGAATTCACTGGTTCAGCCAAAACTGTGTTAGAATTCCAAAGTTTCCACGTGTTCTACTTTGTGATTTGTACAGTCCACTGAGGACAACCTGCTCCTGCTCGTCTCCTGGGACGTGCACTAACCACTGCTGACATTTCCCCTCACTTCTAATCAAAGCCCGGGTAATTAGATCCCCCCAGCACCACCCTCACCACTGCCACGCCCCCGCCGTGCGGACAGTGTCCTTCTGCGACGTGGAGGAGTGTGTGTTTACACCGCCACGTGTCGTTCAGTCGGTCGGCTGGAGCGTTCGGCTCACCTCTCAGGGTGCAGCGGAGCGTGGAGATGATTACCCGCGATGATAGCGGCCCGGCTGTTGACTCCACACAACAGGGGGATGAAGCCACAGCTGAGCAAACGCGAGAGTCGCAGCCGACACTTGAAAATCAGAGCGTTGACGTCTGTATTATAAAGGTTACAGTAATGCATGCAGGTGGAGGGATTTCTAAGCCGTGATTATGTGAATATAAATTGAGTGTGGGGAGAGAATATGGGGGGGGGGGGGGGGGGGGGGGGGGGCGCCGGAGGAGGGGGGGGGGGGGGGGTCGGAGCCTGAGGAATCAGATGTCAAGACTCAATCAGGAGGCGAGACACACGTCACTACAGGTGATTCACAAAATACAATTACCTGACTTTGATTCATATCGCAAGTTAAATTGTCCATTTTCTCGCCAGGAGCCGTGAGCTCGTCAACTTATTGTTTATCTAACGAGCTCGGCTGTATCAATTAGCACACTTGCTCGGAATAGCATGTAATCTCTTATCAAACTGCACCTCAGGGTATCTGCTCTTCTAAATACCATGTAGCTACGCAGATCTATGAATTTGTGCAGCCAGCTTTCGGATGCGAGAACTAAAGGGAATGCTGCAGTTGCTTATTGGCTGCTCCCTCTGTGTCGCATTGTTGAATCACACAGATGAGAAATCCGTCACGAGGTGTCACAGCACGCAGCACGTTCTGACAAAAGAGGTTTCACACTGAGATAAAACACCACATCACAACAGCTCAGTGCGATGCGTCCCTGATTGCCGAGGTACAGTACACCCCCTCAATCTACAACGTATATAATTATTGTTTCCACAAGATCCAGATCCTCACGCTATAAAACACAGTGTACCTCTGAAACACGGTGTTTATTAAAATCACGCCTGCCAGGAAATGCTTTTCTGCCACAATTGAAACTCAGAGTGGACAAATTGGAATTGGAAATCATGCTGGTAAATTACAACACTGATAAATATTTTGGTGTTGTATTAATTTCCTTGGGATGAGCTCCCCTGGTTGTCTCATAATCACAAGCACAAAAGGGAAGACGTGTGTAGTTTGGTAAAGGAAAGGTTTAACTCAATGGGATGTTAACACACACAAGTTCTCTGTTTACTAATCACACACAGTCCAGGTCACAATGGGAAGTGCAGTTGTGGTAAATTGTGATTTTAGATGTTCATTCACAGTATACATTAGAGATGCTGCGTTATAACTGCATTTCAATCTACTTTATCAATGCCTGACAGAGTTCAGCTTCCATCCACTCACGCATTAGTGACGCACTGAGAAACGCACACATGTAAATGGCTTTCATGGCCACGTGCGGCGTCTTTAATGTGTCGTGTGAAGCGCATTCTCTCAAAACTATTAGCTCGTCTTGTCTCCACGTTCACCTCTAATTAAAAATCAGTCATTCGCATTTTTTTGGTCTGAGTGTCTGCTGTTCTCTCCATCACCAACAAGCTGATTAATATGCACAGCCATACTCACAATCTCGATATCATTAACCATGTATTGCTAATTGTGGGAGGTAATGGCGCAGGGTGCGGTATCACGTTAATTGAGATTTATACGAAGCATTTAGAAGGACATATTTATACATTTCTGTGCATGTGTCAAGTATCTATAGACGCTTTTAGAATTAATTTCCCTCGTGTGCTGCTTTTGATTACATGAGTCTGTTTTATATCCGAGGAATGGAGAGAGGCTGTTCTCCCTGTGTGAATTAGTAATTAGAATTGAAACGACAGATAAATAATACAACGAGTCCCAATGTGTCAGGAGAGGCTGCAGCTATCATCCAGATTTTAGCACACTCCCACAATGACCACGCTGCTGCTCACTGTTTGCCAACATGTCGAACCCGCCATAAAGAACAGCACTGGGACAACAATCCAACGGTTGTTTTCTGTTTTTATCCCGCCTGCGCCTTTGATTGGGTTTAGATACAATTCTAAAGAGCCACTTCTCCAAATGACTTGGATTTGAAAGGGACGGGGAAAACAAAGTGGGCAGACGAGACAAAAGCTCGAGCTAATCCAAAGCTAATCATTCGTAATAGCAGACATTAAACACGATTCATTGACAGCCGCTGAATGCGAAGCAAACACACCTCGTTTATCTGCTCCAAGTCAATAGAAGGAAAATGTGGGGACGGACAAAAGGCATATCTTAGTGGCTGTGAATACCCACGACACTTTCCCCGTGTATAATTAATGGAAACCCCAATTCAGTGCAGAGAGAAGGGGGTAAAAAAAAAAAACCAACAAAAAAAACAAGATAATTAAAAGTAAACACCCTGAACTGCCTCGGTCACTCCGACTCTGATCCTTTGCTCAAACGCACGCACGCGCGCACACACACACACACTCACACACACACACACACACACACACGACCTCAGACAGAGAAAAACAAATGAACACACACACGCAAACATGCTTGTGCACGTTCACCCGCTCAGCGGCGGGGCCGGCGCCCTGCAGAGGGGTATCAACGCGGCAGCTGGCGTAGCCCAGGGCTCTTTGACTGTGTGGCTCTGAGCGCAGTGTTTAAAGCTCGCTGCCCGAGGGCCCCGCCGCCAGGAGCTGTCACTCAAAGCCACAGGGGAGGGGCTTAGAAATAGGACGGACACCATGCTGTGACTTCTTTTGTACGTTCCATGTGGGGGGGGTGGGGGGTGGGGCAGATTTGGTCTAATTTAGCTTCAGGTTCAATAATTTAACTTTACATTAAGAGCTACACTAAAAAAAGCCCATCCACTACTTTGCCTCAATATTCAATGTCACTTTTCCCAGATGGGACAGAAAAGCAGCTGTTAGGAGTCGCAGTGATGCAGTCATCAGGCCCACATCAATCTGTCACTGCGGTTTCATGTCAAATATTGATGGAGGTGGTATTAAAAAAAAGCAGTCTGAAAATATTTTGAGACATTGAGCACGTAATGTTTTTCTACTGCTCTTCATTTTACTGTGCACGGTGGGTCGCGTTGTGTTTTCCCGCGTGATGGAGGATGCTGAAGGGCACGGCGGCCCACTTCCAGCTTTTGACCTTGGGCGTCTGTCTCACGGCTGACGGCAAGGAGGACGCAACTCGCCCACAGTGTCATGTGATGTTTGTTCCATTTGAGGTTGCACTTATGTACCCTCGTGCCCAGATAACGCATCTCTCTCGTCTAAAGCATGAATTATTCAAGCCTTTCTGGTTTTCTATTCTTTGTGTACATAATTTCATTGTCATTTCAGAGGTGAGTATTAACAGACACACGCTCAATGACACTACACGGTAATTCATCGGTGCCACCACCCTTACGCTCCATCCACAGATGCTTGAGCTCGCAGCCGGAGGTTAAACGGGTCGCTGTGAGTAAAGCATGAGTGTTTGTCAGCCTGGAGTCAGAACGGAGAGTGGAGAAAGCGTTTACAGCCATTATAAAGCAAATCATTTCAAGTGCAAGCCTAAAATTGAAAGTGACAAATGGATTTTTAACCTAAGCATGACCCCTGGGGGGGGGATTCTACACAGAGAAAATCTGTGAAATCAAATAAATAAATAGATATGTGTGAGTCAGAATCACTTAACTCTAATTTTGATAATAATCTCTTTAGTTTTGTTTTCACAATTTTAACAACAAACTGGTCCACAACTATGAAGCAGATCTATACTGTGAGATACACCTCTACTAAAAGTATTCCACAGGAAGATTCTTCAAGGATGATTCTCAGTTTAGGTTCAGTTTTTTTCTGATTTCAATCCACAGTGTTTTCACTTTGTAATTTGCAGGTAAACCAAACTTGAATTCTCAAAGTGATCGACCGCACCTGAATTTGGTTCTAAGGCTGCAGGAGGTGGATCCCGGTGGCACGAGTGTGTGAGATATACAGTAGGTGACGGTGAGTTAAGCTTCTGATTCCATTATCCAGCTGACAGATAACACTGCGCACACACAGAGGGGACTGGGAGTGAGGGAGACAAGGCTTCCACCCAGCGCCATCCTCCAAGGCCTGTCAGCTTCGTCTTCCCACCAATAAGACCCACAGCTGGACATTTCCCAGAGGGCTCGGCACTGAGGTATTGGCCTATCAGAGTTGCTCGCCGCCTTCCCTTCAGAGTGCAGGGGCTGTCACACCTGTCAGCCCGCCGCCTCCACCGTCTACACTAACAGCCTCGCAGCAATGGAGTGTCCACAGAGCATCCAGAGGCACACTGGAGGCATGCTGCTGTGTGTGTGTGGAAAGGTGAGGCTGCAGTCAATAAGTGACTCAGGCTTTGCTGCAGCTCATGGTGCAGGAAGGTGCACGGTGGAAACCAAAGGAACTGCAGGAACCAGTGATAAGTGTCAGTGAGCAGCACTTCATTCCGTCTTATCCACAGGGTAATATGCAAAAAAAAAAAAATGATTAGTGCAGCTTTAAATGGGCGATGACAGCTCTTGTCTCAAATTTAACTGCTTAAAATATGTGGTAATGAAAAAGAAAGAGCACCGTCTGCCATTCCATCTTCTGCGCTTAAAGGATTCTTTATGGTTCGGAGTAAAACAGACAGGTCAACACACAACTCAAACAGGGCGTGTTACACGTGCACATCTGCCAAAAAAGCTGGCAGCAGCCACAGTCCTTGATTCTCCGCGCTAACCTTGATTCAGGGAAGCGATGAAGGTTGCCCCGGCCTCCCCTGAGGGTCACTGACATATCTCACACCAACAGAGCGCACGGGCCCGTGGGGGGGCTTTGATTTATCACCCGCCTAATTAGGTCACCGGAGGCCAAGTTTCATTCGACAGGAGGCAGAATCCAGACTGCTCTCTCTCCCAGCCTTGCTAATAATACCCATTAGCTGCTGGTGCCCTGGCCTCTTTTGGTAATAGTCATAATATATGGAAATCTCCCCACACATATGGAAACCTATGGTAATTGGAGTCTAAAGCTACACAATTAAAGCAGCGAGGCTGGTGGCGGAGACAGCGCTACAAATCACTGCGGCGGCGGCAGTAATGGCCTCGCCGTGGGGGAGTTAGCTGGGCTGAAGAAATCCGAAAGATTGTGTGTCGCTGGGTATGGAGACAAATGCACTGATTGCACCCTCGGTGAGAAGATTCCAGCTTGTTGCGCTCTGAGTGGCGTCTCTCTGACAACACAGAGACTCATGCGGTGTCATCTAATTTATGCTGCTTATCTGAGAGAGTGTGCATAATTTCATTTGTTATTCAAGTGGTGTGAGGAGGGTGTGTCGCATGCATGCAAAACAGAGAAGTCTGGAGGCAGGAGGAGGGATTCACAGGATGCAAATCAGGGATTGATGGCTGTGTGTGCACATACAGGACAGTTTGACTGTGTGGTCTATATCTCTGCATGTATGCGATGCAGTCAGAGGGGATTGAGCTCCTCCTGCTCAGCAACCAAGCTCCAGCCGATCCCATCACTGCTGCCACCAAGAGTCATCAATAACCCCGCCAGAGGCTGCCAAGCGTGCGCCTGCACAGCCGCCACATGGACACCTGCCCTTCATTCCCTAGCAACCGCGGCTAAGAGGTGTGTTCGAGCACGAGAAGTGCGCGTGCAGCTCGTACATATGCATCCTCCGTGGGAGTCGTGGCCACGCGGAGCAACTGCTGTGCTGTGCTGTATCCCAGTGATATAGTGGATTCGCTCTGTGATTATTATCCATCAAACAAGGGTTTAATGCTGCCCAGGCAACTTTCCATGTTGGCAGCGTGCAGTGAGAGGAAACTGCCCCAGAGATGTGGAATATAAAGTCCGTGATTTGCACAGTTTACGTTAACCACCCTGGTCAGTGTGCGATCATTTCAAAGGGCCTGACAGTGAGTGAGACATAAACATGGAGGACACGTCGTCGCTCACTCACACAGAAACACACACTCAGTCGTGCAATCAGAGCGTTTTCAAAGCATCAAGTAATGAATTAAAAAAACTGAATTAAGAAACAGGACATGTATCAGTCTGAACCAGGATTTGTGACCTAAGCTGCAGCCACCAGAGCGCGATCAGCTTAGGACACGGTGAGTCCTCCAAACCGCAGGGAGCACATAGGACATTTGTCCCTTTGGTTATTCTGGAACTCTATCGCCATGGTAACAATAGAAAGTACACGGTTAAGGTCGTCCGACAGTCACAGTTTGTTTGGGTCCACACCTGAAAACACACGGCCTCACTGAGGCTGGGAAGAATCCTGAGAAGACACAGGAAAGGACTCGGAGACGAGGACGTGTAGACAAGGTGCGAGCGTTGCTTTCTTCAAATCGTCTCCTCGCCAAGCAACAACTCTCAGCTATTTTCAGATTCATTCCTCTGCAGCCAGCAAAAATAATTAGGTAACTTTTTATCTGACAGAAAAGACTTTTAACCATAATTAGCCTCCACTGTTAATACTCAAAACACAAGAGAGGGACGAGATAACGCAGGGCAGCGCTGCACAGCACTCATTAGAACAAAGGAATTTGAAAGGACTTTCATAATGGCGTCATTATAGGTAATGAAAGTCTGGAAGCACATGGGATTTTCAGATCTGTATAAAAATGTGACCAACACATGTTTCAGAAATGCAAATGTCTGAGCGTGATGGAGGAAGTATGGAGACAAAGCCGGACGCTCCCCAGAGACCAAATCCCCTGAGGATCCAACGGACGCCGTGCAAGAGAGGGAGAGGTAAATGACTCCGCCCCCAGGGACCAATGACTGGAATGATTCAGCTGAAGAAAAAAGGGGCCACTGAGGGGCTACCGGAGCCACAACACACTTCCTGCTGCAGCCCCCTCATTTCTCCTCCTCCTGCTTCACCCTCTTTCTGATCCCCACCCCTTCCGGCCCTCAGGTGGGCAGCTGCTTATATGCACTCTAACAGCTACTTCACTGACATTTTACAGTTTGGCCCGAGGACCAGCATGGAGTCCATCTTTGTTTCAGGAGCCCGTGGCATCGTTTAGCTTCGTTTAGCTTCGTTTTGTCTTTATCTGACTTAAAAACACGCGGGAGGGCAAGCGTGACGCTCGCTCTGAACCGAGCTCGAATATAAAGCCGCTAATTTTAGAGCGAACGACACGTGCCGGACTGAGTAATCTTTAAATAATGCATCGCGCATAAATAGCAGTTTTCATGGGCTCGAGGCTTAGCAGGTTTTTCGGTGGCGTGTCTGCAAGGAGAAATTATTAGAGACAACTATTTATAGGCAAAGTCTGCTGTCTGCTCTGGACTATAGAAGATGATCGTCTCTTCTTTATTCACCTGAGTGAATGATCGCTACAGACCATTCTCAGGGAGTCCGGGGCCGTTACTGTCATATACAAAACGAGTTAATTAACACAGGATGTTAATACAAAAGATAGAAATAAAGAAGGAAGGCTTAAAAATAAGAGCACATTAAGATCATTCATCAAACATCTCATACACATACCAGCTTCCACAACACTTCAATATATGATTTGTGCCAATTAAGATCTTTACTTCAAATTCCAAACACTGCAGTCGTAACATTCCCCATTCTTTTGCCTGACTTCTGCCCCCTTTTCTGAGATAGATTTTCTGACCTCTTGCCAGTGTCCCATTCTTCACATTAACAACGCGACACCCCTGCACTTTAATCTAATAAGGATGAATCAGTTGATTGATACGCTGCTGTCAGCAGGAGGACGTCTAATGTGACAGAGACAATGGCTAATTCGATGGAGCAGCCTCGCCGTGCTCGATGGCAAGAGGTTTGGAGATGTTAAGCGTTTGTGTTAGAGAGAGAGAGTGTGTGTGTGTGTGTTTGTGTGTGTGTGTGTGTGTGTGTGGTGGAGGGGGTGACTTTGGGAGACATGTGACTTTGTGCCGTCCTTTGTGGTGTCCATGGCTGTCAGGGAAGACGACAGGCGCTTATCTCCCTCCTTCTGCCGGCTTATCTACTGCTCACCTACACTTCGATGGGAAATCAATGGGAAGCCTTCAGTGCGCCATCAATATAACAAATGGCCAATTCAAAGTAATACTTACTGCGCGTCCTGAAGGAAGCCCTCACCCACACGCAGCCCCGAGACCCCCAGGCCGAGCGACCACAATAAAAAAGATCCACACGCACGTGTACAGACTGACCATGAATGACGGAGGGCAGGGGACAGGCTGCAGGTTAAACTTCATTCCTGAGATTCAAATATTCATTTATATGCATTTAACATTTCACTCCTTTTTTCCGTATATATGTCACATGAATTTAATAAGTAAATGTAAAGGACCTGAGGTTAAAGCTTTATTCTACATATATGAATAGAAAGTAAAGTCATATTTGTTTGCCTTTTCTTCATTAAAAAGTTAGTTGATGATGATCTGATCCATTAAATCCTTTATTATTTATCATTATTAAGTTCTGCTAAGAAAAAAAACATTTTAAACTGCATAACAAAACCTGTCAGCTGTAAAGGTTAATTAGAATAAAGCATGTGTCTCATCACACCAGCCGACTCGAATCAAACTCTAAATCATGTGTATCGGTTTTCTATCCATCAAATATCTTCTTTTTCCTTGTGCACTGCAAAATAAAAAGAGTGTTTTCTGTGTTAAAAGTGTGTCTGAGTGGAAGAAAAGATGGGCTCACTCAGTCGTTCAGGTTTTCTTCCCAGACGCGCTCCGTCGTCTGAACACCACGCCAACAGGCTGAGTCAGAGCAGGAATCTGCTGCCCAAGCACTTTCACAGAAATGTCACAGACCCAGAGGGCCGGCCAATTTCCAGGAACCCCCTCCAATGAAACCTGCCCTTCATTCTATCCCTCCACCCCACACACATCCCTCCACCTTTCTATGCACTTTATTTTCTTTCTTCTAACATTTGCAGGAGAGGACCTCCCCCCCCCCCCCGCTCCCCCCCCTCACCCCCCCCCCCCCGCCCCATATACTTGGTCCTTTAAATCTGACGGTCCCACAAAGTCGAGCTGCATCACAATTGACCTTCTGCATCCCAGAGAGAGAGAGGGAGAGAAATGACTTGGCATAAAGACAACACTCCAGCTGAGAGCTTAATCAATAGAATACTTGGGGATCAGGAAACGGTTCCCACAGAGCAGAGGTCATCAGGAAACCTTGACTGACTCTAGGGGATAATTTATTTTACTCATCAGGGTGTCAAGAACCCTCTGGAAAAAGGACAAAACTTTATTTTGTAAATAAAAAATGCATGTATGACGTCAAGTCCAACTTCTCTGATCTTTACAGCATCAGATGGCACACTGACAAAGGCCGACTTGTTCCAGAGCAGAAAGCCTCACAGCGCCGCCCTACCCCCCATGTTAATATCAGTGTCATATGAGCCATCGCTGCCTTTTACGAGAGAACACTCGGGTTATGTGCATCTGCGAGCACATGACAAGACGAATAATAAAATAAAGAATCCTCTGTGACGTGATATAAGCTCTTAAGAAAACAAGGAGAGTGAGGAGAGTGCTGTAGTTATGGCTTTTCTGCAAATGACCCCCCACCCCCCATCTACTTAGAAAAGGCTTTTAATACATCTGTCGCCAGTTTAAGCTCAGATGAGAGCAAGTGGTGGTAAAAAAGCACTTGGTGTAGTAATGTGCAGTCACTCAGGATAAAAGGTAACCTCTCTAACTTCTGGGAAGAGGAGATGACAGAGCGGACAATAAATTCCGGGCTGGTACGATCCGCTATTAGAGCAGCGATGACTGAGTAAGAAATGACACAATGGAAATGTGAGCGTCGACTATAAGCTTTGTCCTCGGAGAACTTCTCTCTCAGCAGATTCAGACGACCGCTGATTGGCCACATGTCATTTACACAGTTTTTTTCACATGATTTTCTTTAAGTCGATGAATCAGCATTGAATGCATGTTTTCTTTTTTTTTTCTGTCTCTAGTCTTTTCCCTGTGTGTCCCCAGAACGCTTAATGTCAGGAGCCTCACAGATGCCTCCACAACAGCTTGCAGCCCATCCGACCATATTGGCAAATGAGTGCCTGTGGCGGGTGAGTTGATTGCTGTCGCTATTAGCTGGGGATGTGCCGCATGAGTGCTGCAAAAAGAAATCTGATAACTATGGGGCCGACACGTTAAGAGGGCACCAAACCTGCAGAACAAGATACAGAGGAAAGCAAAAATGTCATTTCCTTTTACTACACAGGACACTCTGGTGTTTTTGTTTTGAATCAAGGCAAATCAAAACCTGATCATGCACAGTGATGTGCTACAGTTTATTACTACCTCCTTTAAAACTGCTTCGATGAAACTGAAACTGCAACAAACAGCAGAACATCACTGTGACAGAAAAAAGAGCCATAGTGTTGGTAAAACTGATCCATCAGACCACAAGCTGTTGCGTGATAGAAAATGCATGAGCTCATTTCTCCCACCATTCGTCTCATCGCTTCCATTCACCCCGTGAAATTCAGACTCCCAGAATCCCGCTGGCTTCTTCTCAGCACAGGTGATACAAAATCCTACATGTGACACGCCCACAGAGCACGACAACACAACACACTCCATTACGATCGGCAGCACGGGCCTCTGTTGCCAGATGGTGGGGATGCTGTGAAGACATCCCATGTGTTTGGATGTGTGTGCGTTGTGATGATGAGCGGCGTGGTTGACTCACCTATTTCGAGAATCCCCATGGAGTGGAGAGCGTGAGGAAGAGAAAGAGACCATGAGTTGGACGATCACACGAATACAGATTCTACAAAGTGCCATTAGGAAACTGTGTGATTCACTTTGCCAGCAATAGTGCGTCTGTGATCAGAAGCAGGTGCTGGGGTCCCACAGCTTCAGATGTAACTCAGGGGAATCAGCTTTGTGTACATGCCTCCGCTACTTGTTGCTCCAGCCCCCCCCACCCCACCCCGGGTGCTGTGGTACCGGTGTAATGATTTTTACTCCACTAGTCAAGAACAAATTAGCATCTTCTCTAGCGCTCCCACAAACAGGCCTGCACAACTGGGAATCATCCAAGTGGAGGAGAGAGAGGGGAGGAGGGGGAGGAAAGTTTACTTTCCCCCCAAGTCGAGATCGATGGAGCGGAGAGGAGGAGAGGGAGTGGGGGGGCTGGGGGGGAGCAGGCGAGAGAGAGAGAGGCTCCTGGGGGAAACACACTCTGGCAAAAGTGGTAATTAGCAAAATGTGTAAAAATAAAGGGAGGCAGAAATCCTAATGAATGCCGATACAATGTTCTTCTGATGTCCTTGATGCTCGTAACGAGCGAAGACACAGGGACGTGATGCTGCTCAGCACAGGTAACGAGAACAACAACAGTGGAAATAATAATGAATAAGAGGTGGAATCATTAAAGTTGTAGAGACATTTCAGAGACATAATAACTGAGCTACAGCTCGTTGTGTTCTTTTATTTACAACTTGATCACTAATAAATGTCATGATCAATAATTCTCAATCAGAAGCATCAAGTGTTATGATGAAATCTGAGATCTTGTGCTTTTGGCTATAATTTAGTTTTTTGCAGCCATATCTACAGTGTTTTGACGGCTCGGATAATGGAGATGAGTTAGTGGGAGTCTGAGGAGCAGGGAGCGCAGGAGGAGCTCAGTAAGAGTTGGCCAGTGTTGCAGGAGGTGAATTTGAGCTGATGCAACATCACTAGTGTCACTCACACCTTTACAGCTCAGCCTCTGCAGGAGAATGAAACCGTTTTACTTTCCTCATGTTTTCCATATTGTTCATTTGGATAAAAAGCCACAGGTTAACGCTATGCTGTATTTACTTGGTTTCAGAGGCTGAGACATACAAGTCTGAAGTCTTGAAGTAAATGTCACATTTTCAAGGAAAGCCTCCGGTTTTATTCAGTGCTTAGGTTTTAAAATGCTTCTTTAAAGGGCGCCTCTGGACCTAATGTGAGAGAGGAAAATGTGTGTTCTTTCAAAAACAAGCCGGGGCGACAGAGGAAGACAACGCTGATGACATTTGTGTGTAACAGCAAAGAAATAATAGCTGTAAGGAAATGAGTCAACGAGTTAAGGGTTTCCTGGAGAGACGCCAGTGAATGAAAACCACCTCGTTCAGTTTCCCTTTTCTTGGCTGCGGTTCAGCCGCCTACTTCTGCTAATCATCCCTACTTCTGCCACTGGAATGACGTCTTCCACCTGTCAGTCACAGTGGGGACAAGACGAGAGACCCGAGTGTCGTAGCAGGAGTGAGGCTGAAGCCTGGCAGCCAAACTGCAGGGCTGAAATACTATTACCACCACCTCAGCTGCAGGTCGTTTGGTGCTCGTCTTTTTATGGCGCAACTCTCGTCAGTTTGTCACCGGGTGCAATTTTCTCATCTATTTTTCATCGTGGCAATCATTTCTGACCACTATCTTATCAGCGGGTTCACGGGAGCAATTTACAGTACACGCTTGCAGCTCTCAGAAGAAATCAGCTCCGAAAACTCAACTGCACTCCATCAGGACGCTGATAGTCAGCGGGCCGGGGTTCCATCAGCCCCTCCATTGTTGGAGTTTCATCAATGTTTCTTCCTTCTAATCCCAAAGCTCTGCTCTTGCATTTCTGATATTGTTTATCAGCTCTCGTCCTCACAGGAAACAGCGTCCACTCAGCCGCGCGTGTTCCTTGCATGTTTAATTAGATGGAAAGGTCGAGAGTATGAATAAATAAAATATCATGCAGCCTGAACTAACTGCAGGTTATAGGGTGTCAGGCTTCGCTAATCGCTTTAGAGACACGGCGAGGAGCCGCCGCTCGTCGGAGCTGCGGACGCCAAGGTCAGATGAAGAGCAATAATCCCAGCAGGTTCTGGTATTCAAACCTCTTTCCTGAGCTAATGGGCCACAGAACATATTATCCACCCAGCTGGGGGGGGGGGGGGGGGGTTTTGTCACGGGGGGGGGGGGGGTGTTTAGTGACTGCTAACCAAAACTTTTGAGGGCATTGACATCTTCCTAGGCAACCTGAGACAACTGCTCGCCACGTCGCCATCCAGCAATCTGAGCATTTAGGTGCTGCGAGCCAGTATTGATCCGGGCGAATAATTGGGTCCGTAATGGAAACAATGCGGCAGGAGAGATGGAGAGATGGGCAGGGGGTGGGGGGGGGGGGGGGGAACTGTCTATTGTTCCGTGCTGAGAAACTGTCAATGTGTCATTTCACATTTTCTTCCCCGCCATCTCCCCCTGCTCCTCTTACCTCCCCGCCGCCCGTCTCCTAATACATCTCGGGTTTGATGGTGTCTCATTATGTCAGAATCTAATGAAGCCTGCTCTTCATTACGATAATATTATGAAAATAATGAACGAGGGTTATAATCAGTGGAAGTGTCTGACAATAATCAGACAAACAATGGATAAAAGACGTGTGTGATTGTGTCAGAAACACTCTGCTAAATATCACCACCCCAGCCATGAATCACAATCATTTATCTCTGTCTCAAGGATGCAGATATTAAATTATTTTAAACTTTAAAGCTGGGATCTGGTGTCGCTGCTCCACTTTAATGACTGATTATCCTCCCAGTGATTTCAGACGCCGGTGTCCCCATTGTGCCGCCAACATATGCGTGTCTGATTTGTATTTGTCCGCCTCTTAAAGGTTACTGCAATCCACCGCCATCCGTTCAGTCGCTCAAACGCCTGGTGGATTACTCACAGCACCTTGGCGCTTTTCCTCGTGATGGTCAACGATAAAACGACTGTTGCAGCAGAGTTGTAAAACCCATTGAGTTATTTGTTTATGAGGCACCAGGGGATTGGATTTCATCACGTCTGTGTTTCAACGCAGCCGCCTTTATAAAAAAATACTGCAATTTTCAGCCTGAATGCATAAGAAGCAGAGTGAAGTAACGGGAGAGGCATTTTGATTTGAGCGCAGCATAGAACAGAGCACGATACAAGATGTTTGTTTCTCTTAGGTTTGAATCTCTGAAGACTCTTGGGTCATGTGATATGGAAAAACACAGACTCTGTTCACACTGAAGGAGATGAGGTTTACAGAAGTATAATGTTAAAATCAGCCAAGGGCAGGTGATGGCCTTCAGCGTCAAATCAGCTCAGCTCGTCTCATAACAGCCCTGTGTGTCCTTGATAACTGGGCCGAGCGTGATTCAGATTCCCTGTGGGCAAGATAGCAGCTGATGACAACAAGAGGACGCTCGAATACTTCTTGAAGAAGGTGGGATCGTCCTGACGTCAGCTCGACCTCTGAA